>JAKSZT010046586.1:23350688-23526753 GCA_026826555.1 Tolypeutes matacus
AAAAAAAAAAAAAAAAAAAAAAAAAAAGAGGAGGAGAAAGGAAGTCTGAGAAGATGTGGAGAGGAAAAACTACATTGCTTTTTTTACTTATGACAGGTGTATGGGTGTTATCTGTTCTTTTTTCTGCATTTCCTAAATTTTCTTTAATGACTATATAACACTTTAATAATGGGGTACAAGAACTGAAGAAAATAATCAATCACAAGTTTCATGTACCCTAAAAATAAAATATCATTACTTCAAAAACGTACCTTTAAAATCTCAATTGATTTTTATCTCAATATGATTTTATTCAGATAATTTTTTTCTAACATTTAAATGGTGTAAGTCTATGATATGCTAATTACTTAGATTAGGGATAATATCTAATTATACACAGTATTTAAAATGATATAACTTTTTAAGAAAATAATCAGATCCCAACAAAAATATACCATCTCCAGTTTACTTGATAATACTCCCATAATCCTAACCAGTTTGCTCCTTAACAAGTAAATGATGAAATACACTAAGAAACAGGTCTCAAGAATTCATTCCTAAAAACAAACAAACAAAAAAACATTATTCTCTGCAAAAAAGGCTGTTATGGCTCCCTACTTTCTTCAGCAGCAATTTCCAACCTCATTGTTGGAATATCATAATATTTTCTTACCAGTTGTGAGGTATGTCTCAAGTAGTTGGATATCAATAATAAAGTATAAATGTTTTTTTAATGCTTATTAGAAATAATAGCAAATTGAAGCAAATGTAAAGTTGTCCCTATAATGTCACTTAAAATAGTTTACATTTCAGTATACTTTATTGAGGAGAGAATACAACAGAGATAAATCTTACATGTTAGAAATTTGATCCTCTTATTCATTCAGTATTTACTGGGCATCTACTACGGGGCAGGCACTAGAGGCACTACGCTTACAAAAGGAAGAGAGGTGAAAATAATTAGCTCATTGGATCAAATACAACCGGCATCTTAACATTTAAAGCCTTAAATGGACTAACGCAACTCTACTTTTCACTACTTGTCAGCACAAACTAGTTCTCTAGTTCTCTCACTTTCTCTTAAAACACTCCTGGGCTTCACCTGCTGCCATACTTCTGCCCATTCTGTTCCCCAGCCTAAGTGCTTTTTGTTCACTCACAAGCACCTATTGAAAGCTTACTATATGCCAGGCACTATGCTTAGTAGAGGAGAAGTAAAAAAACCTTTTTAATCCTTTCCATCCTTATAAGATCAAGTCAAGCCCCACCTCTTTCTCAGAGAACTACTCACTATCCTCTCCATACTCTGAATGCTTTATAACTATTATTGTCCAAAAGAGTGGCTCCCAATCTTTGATATAAGAAACCACTTTTAATATCAAAATGTTTCATGAACCCAATTTTCACTCCCCAGGTGATGTCGTCTAGTCTCATGGCCCTAAATACCATCTATACACTGATAATTTCCAAATGTATACCTCTAGCTCCACCTTTCCCTTAACTCCTAATGTGTGTGTGTGGACCTGCATATACCTATTCAACGCCTCCACATAGCTATCAGACAGCCACCTCAAACACAGCATGTTCAAAACAAAAGTCCTGATTTAAATCTGCAAACCTGCCTCCCACAAATCACCTACCTGCTAACTCATAGCTCCCATCTCAGTAAAATATAGCACAATTCACCCAACTTATTGCTCATGCCAAAAAAAAATGGCGTCATCCTTTACTTCTCTTTCTCTCATACTCCACACTTAACCAGAAAATTCTAATTATACTACTTTCTAAACATACCACAAATATGACCACTTCTTTGCATTTTCACCACTACCACCCTGGTCCAAATCACCATACTTCCAAACTTATTGCAAGGTTTTTCTAACTGGTTTTCCTGCTTCCATTCTTGCCTCCTATAGTTAATTTTCTACACATAGCCCAAGTTATCCTCTAATAAAACAAGTCAAATCTGGATATTCCCATGCTAAAAACCTTCCAATAGTTTCCATCTCACTCAGAGTAAAATCAAGTCTTTAAATGACCTTTAGCACCCTCCATGTTCTAACTGCCCACCTGCCTGGCTTCATCTCCTACCACTGTCCCTCTCACTTCAGCCACACTGGCATCCTTGCTGTTCTTCCAAACACTTCCATCTTAGAGGCTGGTTCCCTCTGCCCGAACACTTTCTCCCAAATAGTTCCGTGGCTTACTCCATCGCTTCTTTCAGATCTCTCAGCTCAAAGGTCACCTTGTCAAAAAGTCCTTCCCTCACCAACCCATCTAAAGTAATATGTCCTGTTACTTTTAATCCCCTGAGCCTACTTTACTTCAACGTATACATCCTACCTGATATTATCTGTACGTATGTATTTGTGTATGTTTACTGACTGTCTTCCCCACTAAAATTTAATCTCAAAGAGAGAAGAGACTCTATTTTGCTCACCACTGTAGCTACACTATCTGTAGACAGTAGGCCCTCAAAAATGTATGTTGAATGAATGATGCATGGTAGTTGCTTTCATGTCAGAAATGGCTATCTGATACAGGGCTTCTGAGAAAAGTTTATTTCCCTAATCAGGAGATGAGAGGGCAACTTCCTTCTGTCTGTGGTAGTTGTGTGAGAATGTGAGGCCTAAACCAGAATGGGCTATGTGCGACCATAAGGGAACAAGCTTGACCACAAAGGTCAGCACACTAAGGATAGCAAAGAATAAAGATAGAAAGCAACTGAATCCTTGATGACTTCAATGTGCAGCTAAACTAACCATAGAATCCTTTAACTCTGAACTTCTTTTTATATGAGATATGTTTAAAATCACCATTAGCTGGGTATTATCTAACTTGGGGTCTAACTAATACAAGATGTCTTCAAGACCTAACAACCTTATTAAAAATGGGAAGAGAAGAACCAAGATGAATGCAATATTTCAAGACTGGTTAGCTAGGAGAAAGGCGGTTAGAAAAGAGAAATCAGAAGGAGAGGAATACACATACACATATGCACATGTAAAGGTACTAGGTGACGGAAGGTAGATGGAGATAAAACTGTCAGTTTGGTACGAGTTAAGCTTATGGGAAGTGGTATGTAGAATTACAAACTGAAAAACATCCACACAGAAATGAGAATGTAAGTCGTTAAAAAAGGATACGATTACCAACAGAACAAAGTAAAAAGCATACAGACTGGATCCCCTGGATGCATTCCACCAACCCACCTCCATCACCATCAATTGTGCTGCAGCCCTCATTTTAAATGGGACTCACCCCACTGGTTAGGTCAATTAAAATAATTCAGACTTAGAAGCATGATGTTCTATGTTTGCCCAATAAGAACAAGCTTAAGACTTCTGAGGAAAAGCTAAGGGAAGTGAAGCCACCTCTCTCACTTTGGAAGTCAACAAAGAAGGCTATAGCTTGAACATTGCCGATAGCCATCTTTTTACTAAGAGGAAAGCTAGTATGACCATGAAGCCAAAACAGGAGATGGATAAAGTTGAGAGATAGCAGAGAAATGCAACCTCAGTACTGATGACACCAGCTTCTGAATAAACCATTCTTTGGGCCACTTCTATAGATGCACATGCCAATTACATGAGCCAATACAATTCTTTTGTTTTTAAATCTAGTTTGTATCCTAACTGATAAAGGGAACAGTTATGTTTAGAGAAGGACAAAGTCGAGACAGAACAGTAAAGGAACTTTCAGAGAAGTAGGAAAATCAGGAAGTCCAATGTAAAAGAATGAAGAAATTAGATCTTTCTAAAAGAGTATATTCTATGAATAGTCTAAGGAACCCAAGGATGACTGAAGAAAGGGCATTGGATTTGGTGATCAAGAGGTCACAGGTATTTTTTAAAACAGTGGCGAAACAGTAAATAAAGTCATAATGCAGAGGAAAGGAGAATTTAAGAACCCTACAACACACCAAACACTTGGATGAACACTTAACATGTGTTAACTTCTTTAATGACCACCCTATAAGGTAAGTATTAATATACTATTTTACAAATATAGCATAGAGTCTGAGTAGTAACTAGCCCACAGTCATATAGCTACCAAGTGGTTTCAACAGACTTCAAACCCATATCTATCTGGCTCCAACTTCAATAGCTCCTGGTATGAAAGAATGAGTCTTTAAGGAAAAGAATAAAAATACAGTTGTTCAGCAGGCTTAAGATTCACTGTACAAGCACTGTATTTGGCAGCCCTGGAGAAGACACAAGCATGCATGTAGGCTAGAGAGGGAGAGACTAAAGAAGGGAAATGGACAGTTATGGACAAAGAGATGTAGGAAGGGAGATCATGGGCACATCTGGAGGGGGCTGGTCTTGAAAAGAAGGAAGAATAGTCTTCCTCTGCAAGATAAGTAAATAAGATGAAATAAGACATGGAAAAGCAGGACATAGAGTATTCCTCAAATGGTTGGGACTTTTTCAGTAAAGGAAGAGATCAAGTTATTTGCTACAAAAGCCTTTTAGAAAATGAAAAAAAGATTTCAGGAGTCAAAATGACAAAGCTAGTAATGAGGCTTGCTCAGAATTGGGGACTAGACAGGTAGTTTCTACAGAACGTAAAGCATTCTAGGGCATTAGTAAGAGCTTAGAAAAAAGAGATGACCATGAGATCTTGGCTGCATAGAGAAGCAAATGGTATCAACAGTAGGCTAATGGACCTGGTGAAAAGGGAGTGAAAAAGGTTCCATAAGAGTCAAAGAGCAGAGAAAGAGGTTTTAAGGAGAGTTTGTTGTTAGAGTTGTGTTTTTGACACAATACTTCAAATTATTTTCACAGGAGTAGTAAGCTCAGCAGCCCCATTCTACCTACTGTCCCTTCCCACCAAATGCACAGAATTGAGAGACAACTAGTTCTAAAAGCACACAGTCTTTGGTTGTAGAAAAATGAAGGCAGCAATAAACAAATGCATGAATTAACCCAAACAGGGATCAAACATAAATCATCCTTCCTTTTTTTTTTTTTACCGGGAGGTACCGGGGCTCGAACCCCGGTCTCTCCATATGGTAGACGGACGCTGAACCTCTTGAGCCACATCCGTTTCCATCCTTCCTTCTTTTAAACTGAACAATTATATCCCTAGATTTAAAAAACTCATTAAGAGGTCAAAAGTCTTCACCAAAGAAAGATATAGAGTGTGTTATGAGGTGGAATGAAAAGTAAACAAATCTGTCAAGCAAATTAAAATCGACATGCTAAAGATTTTTAATATACAACTTCAATAGCACAGAGAGAGTTTGTGCTTGATAACTTTGGAGCATACCTAGAATAGCTTTGAAAAAATGATATTGTTCAATTTAGTGTTAATAAAAAATGTCCAACCCATTTGCAATCTCAAATGACAAGCTATCATTTATAATCCCACTTCTACAATTATGGGGCTCTTGATATTGAAAGATGGGAGAAATCAGCCACAGCAACTTTATCGACTATCACTTCAATCCTGAAGTTTGCATTTACAAAGTCTAGCAAGGCATCACATTATTTAGGGGGGTTTCTTATACCAATAATTCTGACTACCCTAACCCCAGTTATAAAGGAGGGGGACTTGAGACTGGCAGAAACTTAAATTTTATAGAAAATACCAAGTACAATAAGGGTCATTAGCAGTTGCAACAATCAAGAATCAAGAAATTTGAGAAGTTTTGAGTTTAGAAAGTCTTTCTCCATCTTAGTCCTTTCTAAATAAAACAAAGGGCTTGTACAATAGGGATTCTAAAGCCTCAATGGGCAATTTATGCTAACATTAAATAAATGAATAAATCACTTATCCCTTCTTGTGCCATTACAGGATATCTTACTTTTTAAGATCTTCATTTTTAAAACGAACAAAAACACTTTCCAACACGTTCACTAGATCTAGAAAATTCACGTCCCTCTCTCAAATGTTCAGTGACCAAAATCAGAAAGTGACTAATTAGAAAGGGATTAATTTAGATGAACAATCATTTGTCATCACAAGCCACCATTCCTCTATTTTGCAGGAGTTCTGTGGGCCAAAGAGTCAAACTCTCCCAAACCATCCCAGTCTCCTGGAGAATTGATTTCCTCATCAAAGGGAACAAAAATCACTGGCTTCTGGATAACAAGCCTTTTCTTTGTAACTCTGTAAACCAGGCTATCGGGTAATCTTCCCAGGCAGAGAATTAGTAACTTTTAAAGGGAGTATAAGGATCGAAACAAGGTAGATTGAGAGGTGATTAAATAGAAGAGGCGAACGACCCACCCAACTAATACGAATGCAGGACAGTTTGTATAAAGGGGTGAAGCTTCATTAAGAGCCAGGAAAGGTATTGTGGGCTGGGGAAGTCGCCGCGAGAATGGGGGACTTGCAAAGCCAGGGGCCAACTGGAGGCCTGAAAGGGGCCGTGGGGCGGGGAGAGGGTGGGACGTGGACACAAGGGAGCTGCAGAGTCTGGCAGAGCACTACTAGGGTCCCCAGCAACGGCTAGGCAAAACCAAGGAAGCTTTGCTGGGCGAAGAGACGCCAAAACTTGGCAGCTTCACTCACCTGCCAGATGCTCGCCTCGCGGACAGAGACAAGGACGCCGCCTGGGCGCTCCCTCTTCTGCCGGACACAGTCCCTGCTGCCGCTGGAGCTCCAAGACCCAAGAGCTGAAGGTGGAAAAGAAGCGGGCAAAGCGGCGACCGGACCCGAGCCCAGGGAGGTGTACATAAGGAGGGCCGGGGGCCCGGGAAGGCAACTCCGTGCCTCACCTTCCTCACTGGTAGCTAACAACGCTTCCCAGGCACAGCATCGCGCCAGCCTCCGCCCGCTGTCCCGGAGCCTTCGCCTGCAGCTCCCCCTCGTAGCGGCCCGGTTTCCGGCGGCTTCACCCCACCCCCTCACTACTCGGCCTCCGCCATCTTGTCGGAGGCGGGTAGAATAAAAAGCGCATGCGTGAGCTGAGATTGCCGACACCCCCCACCCGCGAAGAGGGAATGTAATGCGCAGCCGCGTTGTCTTACATGCTCCCGCTTCCATGTTCTCGGTTTGGGGTCTCTTCATGTGCCGGATTTCTGCTTTCAGAGGAGACTCTCGAAGTCGCTAGAGCTATTCACCTTTCCTGAGCTGTGCCGCAGCCAAATTAACAGAGCTTTCAGTGCACCCCTCAGTTTTCTGCAGACGTCTAGCGAGGGCCTTTTATGTGCCAGGGCCCGGGCTAGGCGCTGATGATTTAAAAAATGAATGAAACTCTGTTCCAGCCTTTACTTTTCTTGTAGTAAAGAAGACGACGATGAACGAGTAATTCTTCAAGTTCTTATTTTGTAGGTGCCCCACAACTTATCCTGGAATCCATCCCTGTTTGTTTCACACCTTTTTATCAATTCTTTACCTTGCAGCACCTCTCATTTAATGTTAATTCAACAAATATTAATTGAATTTCTATTATATGCTAGATACTGTTTCAGGCTCCTTACAGCAGTAAGGAACTTACATACTAGTGGGAAAGAATAGGCAATAAAAGACGAAAATAAATAAAATAATTTTTCATGATGAAGAGCCCAAACCATGGAAAGATGGAGAGTGAATGGTGGTTTCTCCACAGAGGTGATATTTGACCTGAGGCCTGAGGGACCACAAGGGGACTGGAGTTATGGGAAGATGTGGGGCAGAACCTTCTAGACAGAGTAAGCAGCAAAAGCAGAGTACTGGGGTGGGGACCTGCCCCACATGTAAGAGGGACATAAAGAATGGGCTGGGTGGAGGGTGGGAAGAGATGAGGTCAGGGACTAGGCCAGGGACCTTTGGTGGGGCCTTGAGGCCATGGTATAAAGTTAGATTTTATTCCAAGTGGCCCCTTTAGCTTGTTGACACTGCCTCCGCTACTCCCTTCAAATTGGAGCTCCTGACTGTCTCGCTACTTTGCACACACTGATTCAGCTGCCTGGAAGACCCTTCCTCTTGTTCTTCACATGTCTAGCTTCCTGTCATTCTTTGCATTTCAGCTTAATGTCACCGCAGAAGGGCTATTATTGCACTTGATCATTTCTTCCATGGCAACTCAACATAATTTTCTTTCAACATAATTTTTAATTATATACTTATTGTTTCTTCACTGTCTCCCCACTGAAACGTGAACTCCATAAGGAAGGGAAGAATTTTGGTCACTAACGATTTGTCAATGCCTACCACTATGCCTGGCCCAGTGGTCACAAAAATATTTGTTGAATTAATGTATGTAAGGATTTGTCAGCTCCTAAATAATCAGTGGTATACTACATTGGTTTTCATTTGTTGATTTTTAAAATTAAATTCAAGTCATTTCCAATGTATATGCTTCCTCAACAAGATTATAATTAGGCACCTTGGAGAAAGAGAGAGAGAATATGAGGGAGAAGGATAGGTGAGGATGAGGCCATGGGCAGAGATTGTATTGCATGTTTGCAGGACTGGGAGAAGGAAGGATTTAATTTTATTCACATATTATATGTGTTGTGTATTATGCTAGGTACTCAATCCTCACCACAGCCCTGCTAGGTAGTTATCCTCATTTTTATTTTTATTATTATTATTATTTTAAAGATGATGCCTTTTTTTTTTTTTTTTTAAGATTTTATTTATTTATTTATTTATCCCCTCTTGCTGCTTGTGCTCACTGTGTCCATTTGCTGTGCGTTTTTCTGTGTCTGCTTGTCTCCCTTTGTTGGGTCGTCCTGCTGCATCAGTTCACCTGCATTCACCAGGAGGCCAGGGAATCGAACCCAGGGCCTCCCATATGGTAAACGGGAGCCCTATCAATTGAGCCACATCTGCTTTCCTATCCTCATTTTTATACACAGGAAACCTCAGAGAGATTAATTCACTTGCCCTAGGTCAGACATTAAATGGTGGTGCTGACCCTAAAACCCATGCCCTTTCCATCTAGAGAAACTGGATTTGGGGGACAGGTTTACTTGGTGATTTGACTCTGTCATTAGCAGTCTTTCCTTAAAGATTTCAGCTACTGCAATTTAAGATTCTAATCATAATGTTATTTTTGTATAGGATTTCAACAAAGAACCTGATTGGAAACTGCTGTGATTCTTTTCTTTTGGACTGGTACAGAGCTTGTTTTATTATTTTCCTTTTAAAGTTTTTTTTTTAATTTTGTATTTCTTTTATGAATAGCATGTACATTTTCATCAAAGGATAAAAGGAAATGTCAGCAAAATGGTACATATCCTAAATGCTAACTGCACCCCCTTGGTTAGACTTTTTTACTGTACAAATAGCTCCCCCATCCAGGTCCCAGATGATGCCTTTAGACCCCAAAGACACTCCTCTCGCCAAGAGTGACAGGCTCACTGCAAGAATCATTTCTCGCACTTACTTGGCAGAATTGTACACCATCATTTCCCTCAAAACAGGATAGCTACCTCAGGATAGTTGAGGAGCACTGCTAGAAACTAGGCTGCTGTCTAGTTTCCAGGACCATTCAGTCCTCATACATTAAAACCCGTGGTAATAAACACTCATCAACCAAACCCAATCAGTCCATGTGCAAACCAGTCAGTAGGTGGGAATACATACCCCAAAAGACTACCTTGCCCTCTACCTCCACTATAGTGTAATCCTTTCTTGGGATAAATCCTGTAAACCAGACGATCTTTTCTGTTTCTCTGGTATAATCTTATAGTTACTGCCTTATGCATATGGCAGGGCCTGAAATAGAGAAAAGAGATGGAAACAGGCAGTGAGGAGGTCTGGACTACTGTCCCAACTTGGCAGCAAACCAGCTACAAGACCTCAGGCCAATCACTCGACCCCACTGAGCAACAGCTTCTTCGTCTGTACAAACAAGGATAATTATAGCTGTCCTGCCTACCTCAGAGATCTGCAGTGATATCTAACAAATATTCATCGAGTGATGATGTGACTGAGATGTTCTGATGGATACTGAGAAGCAATTATGTAAAAGACAGGGTTCCCGCCATAGAGAATTTTACAGTCTGGCTGGGAAAACAAGGCACTTTCATATGACAAAATAATTAGCTCTATTAGGCAGTATTAGGGCAAGAACCAAGTGTGTGGTTTGGTTCTTACTCACTGTTGATGCTGAGAAGAGGAATCTTCATTGAGGACTAGGGTGGAGTGGGAAGACATCACGAAGGATCTTAGCAGAAATGGAATTTATTAGGAGGATATTGGATACTCACAGCATCTTTAGGAGCAACAATTTCATGTCGAGAATCAGTCCCAAGAAGACACCACTACAGCCACTGCTGGATATAGGTACCCAAACTGGCACCACCTATGCCACCTGACCCAGACACTGAATAAAGCCACTGCTGCCCTGGAAAACTAAGTACAGTTACTGTCACTGCCACTACTCTCAACAGAACGGAGGGACACTACTTCTTCACAGCACTAGCTCTCAATTCCAAGCCTCGGATGGGGGCAAATAATTGACACAACACTAGCACAATGCTGTCCAATAGAAATATAAGGCAACCTACATATGTAATTTAAATTTTTCTAGTAGCCACAGTAAGAAAAGTTTAAAAATGTGTTATTAATTTTAATAATATATTTTACTTAGTCTAATATATCCAAAATATTACCATTTCTACATGTGACACTAGCCATATTTTAAGTGCTCAATAGCCACATGAGGCCAGTGGCCACCATGTTTGACCACACAACTCTGACTGGTAGGGAGGCTGGGAAAAGGAATATATGTACTTTCAATTTCTGGGTTCTGACAGGAGAAGGATGAGAAGAGAAGGCAGGAAGTGGACACAGAGAGTTGCCCAGCGAATGGACACAAAAACAACAAAAATGGGGGGGGGGGCGGTAAAAATGGATAAAAGTAAATAAATAAATCCTTTTTTAAAAAGTATAGGGGTGTAAGATATGGACTACAGTTAATAGTAATAGTTTGACGATGCTCTTTCATGATTTGTTAACAAATGTTCCACAACAATGCAAAGTATTTGTGGTGGGGTGATGTGTGGGAGCCCTGTATGATGTTATGCATGTTTTTTTGTAAGTTCACGAGGTTTACTGAACATTTATAGTTTATGCATGTTCATGTATGAATGATATACTTCAATAAATTGTTTAAAAATAAAAAAAATAAAAATAAAAAAAAAAATTTCTGGGTTCTGCTTAGTGAGGAGGGCAATTTCCCAAACACAGGATGAGGGTTCAGATGCAGTCTTGTGAATGTTAAGATAAGATTGAATAAAAGCCAAGACTGGCTTGTAGACAACGGGAAATAGTAGACCAAGAACTTTTATCATTAATTTGATCATGAAGACTGGGAGCCACTGAAGCTTTCTGAACTGCGGAATTACTCTGAAAAGTTTAATGAAATAGGCACACTTGCGCATTAGCAACACATAGGTTTATAGCAGGAATGATATATGGGGGCATTGTCAATTGTAGTGCTTCCCAACCATTTTCATATCATGGCACATAGGAAAAATAATCTTTCTAAGGGGTAGTTTTAGGGAAATGAATTTCCAGATTCCCAAATTTCATATGACCTGTTTCTAAAATTGATATGCCTGAAAAGGCATTCTCAGTTATACTGGTTCTTTCTTATCTGCATTTTCACAATAGCCCTCCTTTCACTTTACCAAAGAGAAGCATATGTCTCATACATCCCCCTATTATTATGATTTATTGCCTGGTATGCCAATCAAAGGGATAATTTAAAATTTCCTTAATCAATTCCTCCACAAATGCCCCCAATCCAGCTCATTAAGACATTGATTTCTAATAAATTTTACTTTTTGTCTTCTAGTAATTACTAATCAAAACATGTACTCTGTTGATGCTGTTTGGATAAATTTTGCATTACTAATAATTTTTTGTTAATTCGATCAATAAGAATAATTTTTAACACATTTCCTATGGTCACCAAAAAATTATAATAAGTTAAATTCAATTTGTTTCTAGCGGAGGAGTGTGATAGGATTATTAATAAAAGACTTTCAGAAAGCAGATTTGGCTCAACCAGTTGGGTACCATGTGGTACCCGCCTACCACATGGGAGGTCCTGGGTTCGGGTCCCAGTGCGTCCTAAAGAAGATGAGCAGATGTCTGCACCCGCTGCAATAAGATAGATGCCTGTACCCGCAGCAACGAGCTAGACGCCGCACCCCACCTCAGTGAGCTAGGTGCCGCATCCTGCCGCAACAAGCTAGATGCTGCACCCTGTTGCCGCAACGAGAGACACCTAAACAAGCAGATGCCACAAGCCAGAAGACACCGCAGCTTGCAGAGAGCGGATGTGGCCCAGGCCGTTGGGCACTCGCCTCCCATGTGGGATGCCCCGGGTTCGGTTCCCAGTGCCTTCTAGAGAAGGTGAGCAAACAGTGAGCAGACAGACGAGAGAACCATGGGGGAGGAGGAGATAAATTTTAAAAAATTTTTAAAAAGGCTTTCAGACACTCTAATGTCAGTACTAGATGCACACTTATGCCTTGAGCAACCAAAATACTGGACAACATATGTGAAACAATGTTTTTTGAGGCAGTGAACAACACTCAACAAAGAACAGTGAGCCCTGAGAGACAGAAAACAAATGTCTTGGGAACTCTCTTACTTGGTCACACCAAAGGAAGCCAGTTGCCATGCTGTGAGACGCTGTATTGTGAGCTGCTCTATGGTGAAGGCAATGTGGCCGGGAACTAAGCGAGGTCTTTGGCCAACAGCCAATGCAAAACTGAGGTTATTAATCCAACAGTCGGAAAGGAACTGAATCCTGCCAACAATTAAGTGAGTAAACTTGAAAACAGATCCTACCCTAGTCAAGCATTCAGAAAATACCACAGTCTCGGTTGACAGCTTCATGAGAGACCTTGAGTCAGAGGCACCCAGCTAAACTATGTTCAAATTCCTGACCCAGGAGCTGGTATAGCTCAGTGGTTGAGTGCCTGCTGCCCACGTACAAGGTTCTGGGTTCAATCCCCCGTGCCTCCTTAAAAAAAGTGGGAGGAGGGGAATAATTCCTGACCGATAGGAACTGTGAAATAATAAATGATTCCTTTTTTAAGCTGCTAAGTCAGGGAAATTTGTTATACAGTCAAAGATAACTAATATAGGGAGGCAGACAAAAAGTTATACTACTGGAAATGGTCATAGAGTAGGCTTGGAAATTTTTCATCACACCAAACCAATTATGCATTTTTATTCTTTTTCTTCTGTCTTCTTGTACCTCTACCAACTTTTCATTCTTGATACAATAAGCTGCCCTACTTCTAAGCTCCACCTATTCCTTAAAGCTTTCCAATGAAAGTGACTGAATGTAGTAAAGTAAGCAGACAGAGATGCTGTGCTTTTACATCTAATGATATCAAAAAAGAAAACACTCCATCTGGGTAGAAATTGACAATTAGCCATATCCAATTCCTGGACATCTGGCTTTTAAATGAAATGGAATATAGTAATGTCTGCTTCCCATGGCATTCTTTTATGGGAAATACTATTTATTCTTCTAGTCTTTAAAGGGGCAGCACCAATGCAGTTTTCAATATCAAGTTACTAAAGGTTTGTCTCAAAATTTTTACTATTACCAAGGTGTTATATATTTATTGTAGAAAATTTGAAACTACAGAAAATCAAAAGAAGAATGGGAAAAATCTAATCATCCAGGATAATATTAACATTTTGATGAATATCTTTTCAGATTTTACTATAAAAAGAATAGGAGTTTCAGAATAACAGTTTTCTCTCTTCACAATAAATCTTCATTTAAAAAAAATGCAACAGAATATTTTACTGAATGAACTGTAATGAAGATAAACCATTTTTCACTGAGATCCACATCCATGTTCTCTCAGAATTTATGGTTTGGTTGATGATATTGACAACTCAGCCCTAACAACTAGGTTGACTACCTCAGAGGAATATCTTACAAGGCTAAAGCAGACCCAGCAGCATGTTGAGAGTAGTGGGGATCAGGGAAAACAAGATATGTTTACACCCTTCATACTGCCACCGCTGCCCCGGAATTTGTGGGTAAGGAAGTGTTTTTTTTTTTTTGTTTGTTTGTTTTTAACTTATATCAGAATCTTTAGTTTGCTTGAAGAAGGTTGAGAGAGCCAATTGTTAAATTGCAGGAATTTTGTGAGCTGGTTATTACTAAACCACTATTAAAAATTAAATGATTGTGGTGGTTTGGAGGTATGTACCACAGAAAAACATGTTCTTAAACTCAATTCAATTCCTGTGGGAGTGAACCCTTGTAAACAGGACTTTTTGATGAGGTTACTTCAGTTAAGGTGTGGCCCTCCTGAATCAGGATGGGTCTTAATCCTATTACTGCAGGCCTTATAGGGAAGCCACAAGGAGCAGCCAGAGACTGGAAGTCAACTGAACCGAGAAACCAGAAGAGGCTGCCATGTGTATTCCCACATGACAGAAAAGCCAAGCACCAAGGCAGCCAGCCCCAGAATGCCACAGTCTTCTGGGAGAAAGCATCGCCCTGATAATCTCTTGATTTTGGACTTTTCTTAGCCTCAAAACTGTGAGCTAGTAAGTTCCCATTGTTTAATCCAACCAATTGCATGGTATTTGTTTCAGCAGCCAGGAAATTGAAACAATATAAACTTATAATTAAATAAATTATATTGAAAACAAAGGTAATAAATACTGAAAACTGGTAAAATGGTTTTTTACTCATTTTACTACATTTTAATTGTTACCTATGCTCCTGAGGTTATTTCCATCTATTGTGTCTATACAGTATATTATATTATACTGTATAATGGTGTGCTGGAGCACATCTATTCCCAACTCTATGCTCAGTGATGTCACACTGGTAGTTAGAAATTGGCTGGGATGAGGGTGTTTACCCCACAGAAATTGGCAAATGCCACAAATCTGGGCTTGATTTCTTATTTTATTAGTTGTCTGGTGATGGAGAAAGTGTTAATAATGTACATTAAACTTAAAAGTCTGTAGCTGTTACATTGTGAATAGCGCAAAGATTGAGGGAATTTTCCTAGTATTCAAAAACTCTTATCAGATTTATCCAAGTCACTCATGTCATTGATGAATAAGTGAAATCCCAACATATATCTTTGTTTTGCTTTTATCTTACTCATTGTTGTCAATGAAAATAGTAACCAAGATTTTTGTTGGAGTACCCTTGTATGCTATTTACAATGATAGGTATCTACAGATACAATGAAACAGTCAATTGGCTATATAGAATTCACACTTAAAAATGTACATTTTATGATTATTTATAAACTGTGTGCTATATACTCTTCATATCAGTAAATTTTAAAAAATAAATTTGTGTATGTTTGCATGTGTGTGTGTGTGTGTGTGTGTTTCAGAGAGCTGGTTGTTAAATATTTCCTAGCATAGGAGCAAATGCCTCCTTTTGCCCTACTCATCATAGGGAAAAGAAGAGAAAAATAAGTGCTAAGAAGAAAAAAGTAGATAAGAGGGGAAGAAGAGAAGAGAAAGAAAGGAAAGTTCTTTCCTATCCTGTCTTGTACAGTATTCAGCCTCCTTTCCATCTTTTACCAGTAGCCAGCAGCTGTCCATGAGAAAGGAGACAATTGTACAACCCTTTAGGAGTCCTGGAGTCACAAATATGCCAGAGATTAGCTGGCAACCCCACTGGGAGAGCTAAGGAGCCAGTTTCCAACAATAATGGCCATATTGACTATCGGCCAGAATTTCTATTCTTGTGCCAGTAACTTACTGTTTTGATTACTGTGACTTTGTAATGACTTTTAAGATCAAGACTGTGGGTCCTCCTATTTTGTTCTTTTTCAAGATGACTTTAGCTATTTGGGGCCACTTACCCTTCCGTATAAATTTGATGATTGGCTGTTCCATTTCTGCAAAGAAAGCTGTTGGAATTTTGATTGGGGTTGGAATTGCTTTGGGTAGAATTGATATCTTAATAATATTTAGTTTTCCAATCCATGAACACAGAATGTCCTTCCAGTTATTTAGGTCTTCTTTGATTTCTTTTTAGCAATGTTTTATAGTTTTCTATTTCTTTTAGCAATATTTTATAATTTTCTCTGTACAAATCCTTTACATCCTTGGTTAGTCTTATTCTTGGGCATTTCGTTCTTTTAGTTGCTATTGTAAATGAGATTTTTTTTCTTGACTTCTTCTCCTGATTGTTCATTACTAGTGTATAGAAATGCTGGTGATTTTGGGGTATTGATCTTGTACCCTGCCACTATGCTGAATTCATTTATTAGTTCTTAGAGCTTTGTTGTGGATTTTTCGGGATTTTCTGTATATAGGTCATGTCATCTGCAAGTAGGAAAAGTTTTACTTCTTCCTTACCAATGTCTTTTATTATTTTTGTCTAGTTATCTAATTTTTCTTTTTCCTGGTTATCTAATTTTTTCCCCTAGAACTTCCAGTACAATGTTGAATAACAGTGGTGACAGTGGGCATCCTTGTATTTTTCCTGATCTTAGAGGGAAAGTCAGCAATCTTTCATTGAATATGATGTTAGCTGTGGGTTTTTCATATATGCTTTTTATCATGTTGAGGAAGTTTACTTGTATTCCTATTTTTCAAAGTGTTTTTACCAAGAAAGGGCGCTGGATTTTTGTCAAATGCCTTTTCTGTATCAATTGAAATGAGCATGTGGTTTTTTTCCCCCTTTATTCTGTTAATGTGGTGTATTAGATTAATTGATTTTCTTATGTTGAATCACCCTTGCATACCTGGGATAAAACCCACTTGATTATGGTGTGTAATTCTTTCAATGTGCTTTTGAATTTATTTTGCTAGTATTTTGTTGAGGATTTTTGTATCTATATTTATAAGGAATTCGATTATAATTTTTTTCTTGTGGTATCTTTATCTTGCTTTGGTATGAGGGGGGGTATTGGCCTTGTAGAATGAATTAGAGTGTGTTCCCTTCTCTTCAACTTTTTGAAAGTTTGACCAAGATGTGTATTACTTCTTGGAATGTTTGGTAAAATTCCCCTGTGAAGCCATCTGGTCCTTTGCTTGCCTTTGCAGGGAGGTTTTTGTTTACTGTTTCAATCTCTTTACTAGTTATTGGTTTGTTGAGATCTTCTATTTATTTATTTATTTATTTATTTATTTTTAAGTACTGGGGCTGGGGATTGAACCTGGAACCTCATATGTGGGAAGCTGGTGCTCAACCACTGAGCTAAATCAGCTCCCCTGAGTTGGTTTTTTCATTTGTTTGCTGTTGTTTGTTTTTTTTTTTGTTTTGTTTTTAGGAGGCACCGGGAACCAAACCCATGTGTAAAGCAGCTGCTCAACCACTTAAGCCACATCTGCTCCCCCTATTTCTTCTTTTATACTTTTTTACAAATTATATCTTTGTACATTGTATGTCCACAACCATATATTTATCATTATGTTTTATGCATTTGCATGTTAGCAGCTATAAGAGGTAAGAATTGGAGTTACATACCAAGAAATACAACACAATAGTACTGGCAGTTATAATTACTTATATGATTACCTTTACTGCTGGTCTTTATTTCTTTATGATGCTTTGAACCACTGACTAGTGTCCTTTCCTTTCAGTCTGAAGAACTCCCTTTAGCACTGTTTGCACAGCAGATCTAATGGTAATGAATTCCTTTGGCTTTTGTTTATCTGGGAATGTCTTAATCTTGTCCTCATTTTTGTAAGATAGTCTCATTTAATATAAAATTCATAGTTGGGAATTGTTTTCTCTCAGCACCTTAAGTATTTCAATCCATTGCCTTCTTGCTTCCATGGTTTTTGATGAGAAATTGGCACTTAATCTAATTGGTACTGCCTTGTATATAACAAGCTGCTTTTCTGTTGTAGCTTTCAGAATAATCTCCTTGTCTTTTACATTTTACAGTATGACAAATATGTGGCAGGGTGTATTTCTTTTCATGTTTATCCTGTTTGGTCTTTTCTAGACTTCTAGGATATACATATTCACATCTTTGCTAAGTTTGGGATGTTTTCTGTTATTGTTTCTTTGAATATTCCTGCCACTACTTTCTTTCTTCTCCTTCTCTGACTCCCATAATGTGTATATTGTACACTTAATGGTGTCCCACAGGCCTCTTGGGCTATTTTTGCTTTTTATATTTCTTTTTACTTTCTACTTCTCAGCCTGACTCATTTTAATTGTCTTATCTTCAAGTTCACTGATTCTTTCTTCTGCCAGCTCCAATCTGCTGTTGAAACCCTCCTGAGATTTTTCATTTCAGTTATTTTATCTTCAACTCCAGTAGTTCTGTTTGGTTCCTTTTAAAATTTTATCTCGTTATTGAGAAGTAGTGGAATTATTTCCTACCCGGAGAAAAAGGGGGGGGGGGCAGGGAAGGTTGGAGAACTGCCTCTGAGAAAGTTTGAATTACAAGGCTGTTAGCCTCTGTATTAGTCAGCCAAAGGAGTGCTGATGCAAAATACCAAAAATCGGTTGGTCTTTATAAAGGGTATTAATTTGGGATAGAAGTCCACAGTTACCATGCCATAAAGCATAAGTTTCTTCCCTTACTAAAGTCCATTGCCACGTGTTGGAGCAAGACAGCTGCCGGCATTTGCCAGGTTTCAGGCTCCTTGGGTTCCTCTCTTCCCAGGGCTGCATTTCTCTCTGGGCTCAACTCCTCTGTTTCCTCCACAAGGTCAACTGTAGACTATGAGGCTCTCTAGGCTTTGCTTCTTTCCTCAAGGCCAGCTATGAACTCTCAGGCGAATGGCTCATCTCTATCCCGGGGCCTTCTCCCCTTCCTCACCAGAGCTCCAACATTAAAACTGCTCCAACTCTGTTCTTTGCCATGCCTTTTATATTTGATTCCCACCCCACCAAGGGGTGGGGCTCAACGCCTTACTGACATGGCCCAGTTAACACCCTAATCATAACGTAATCATGCCCAGATTAGCAGACCAGTTTACAAGCATGATCCAATATCTATTTTTGGAATTCATAATTACATCAAACTGCCAAACTGCTACAGCTTCCAAGCAGGATCCTCTGTCACCCTGATCCAGTAGGTGTTGCACCAAACACACTCTGACCAGGCTTTGAACTGAAAGGGATGTCAAAGGGTGCCATCTGCTGGCAGACCAAGGAAGTGCATTTGAGGGAAAAAAAGTAAGTAAGAGGGGCTTTTTCCAACCTTTATAGCCTAGTTTCCAAGGGCCCTAAGAAGTGGGTCTGCAACCCATTACTGAGTTCAGAACCAAGTTTTGAGCAACTAACAGGGACAACTCTAAAGACCCAGGTTGAACAAGAATCAAAGAACAGCAGTAACACACAGCCTCCTGCCACTAAATCCCTACAAGAGAGAGAAATTGAGCATCTGAGTAAACTCACCATCCTAATCAGATGTCTAGACATCAGCAAAAAATTGCAAGCCATACTAAGAAGATATGGCCCAAGAAAAGAAATATAGGTGAGTGAGGCGTGCGACCATGGGCCTGGGTCCTGGTGGCCTGGGAGTGCGGCGCGCGGAAGGGAGAGGGGCCAGCCCGGCGAAGTGCCGGGGAGCATGAGGGCCTGAGCAGCGCCGCCCGCCTGTGCGCTGGGCCACACGGTCTCTCTGCACGCGTCCCGACTTCTCTGTCGCCGCCGCCTCGGAGCTGCGCCTGGGCGGGCCAGGAGGGACTGACCTTTTTTACCATCTGTGGAAATTTCCCTGTAATCAACTTTTCTTCACTCAAGTGTTAAGAATTATACCAAATTAAAAGATATGAATGAATATCCTAAAAAAAGAAAAAGGAAGACTTTACACCCTTCTTGTTATTCAGATTCCTCTGGAATAAGCAGAAATGCAGTGGATTCAATGGAATTTTTTCTGATCATTGTTATAGTGTCTGCTCTATGAGACAGCCAGACTTCAAATATTTTGACAACAAAGAAAAATAGCTAGAGGACAAGTGGAAACAGCCCCGAAAAAGATCTTTTAGGGTTTAGGACAGCAGGTGAAGGCTGCACACCACCCAGAAGAGAGAGGGACAGAAGAGGGAAATCTCAACAACAGAACCGTGAGTTGCAAGTAGCAGCTTCTGCTGCTGCCGGCACCCTCCCCCACACTCTTCAGATTTCTCGGGCCTCTGGGCCTGCGACCACAGACAAAGGGGGCTTCAGGGATCTGCCACTCCCGGAAAGGGGAGAGAGAGGGACACAGCCTTAGGCTGACTCAGGTTCTGACCTGAAATTTGGGCTGCGGAGCCCCACGGACCCTTCCACACGGCGGTTTGCCCTGGGAGCCTAGAAAGCACTGGAGAAATCCGACCCTCCCAACCTCCCGCTCTTCTAGCCTGGACTAATTGTTGAGGACTCCATGGGAGAGGGGAGAGAGAGCCTGGGGCTGACCCTGCTTTGGACTCCCAAGTTTGGTCTGCCCTGCCCCGAGAGCCCTTCCAGGCTGGGTGGGGCTGCGCCATTGTTTGCCTTGGAGCCTGCAAGGGGCTAAAGATATACAAACCTCCCAATCTCCTCCTCTACTAACAGGGACTGATTGTTGAGGATTCAGAAGGGAGTGGAAATATTTCCTAGCTGGGAAAAGGGGGGTGCTATGAGAGAAGTCTGGAGAACTGTCTCAGAAAGTTTGAATCACAGGGCTCTTACCCCCAAACAGGAAGCTCTATTACATTGATCTGGCCTATGTCACAACAAATATGCTCCGACCAGGCATTGGATTGAGAGCTGCCAACAAGTGCCATCTCCTGGCAGACCAAGGAAGTGCACATAAGAAAATTAATAAGTAAGAGAGGCTTTTCCTGGCCTCTATAGCCTCCCTGCCCAAGGCCCTAGGAAACGACTCTACAACCAATTACTGGGTCCAGTGCCCAGTTTCGAGGAACCAGAAGAACAATCCTAACAATCAAGGTTGAGCCAAAAATCAAAGAACTGTGGTAACTCACAGCCTCCTGTCACTAAAACCCCATAAAAAAGAAAGAGATAGAGGATCTAAGTAAAATACAAACTAACCAGATGCCTAAGCACCAGCAAAAACTTACGAGCCATACTAAGAAAATAGAAGACATGGCCCAAGAAAAGGAATACAGCAAAGTCCCAGAAGAGATGCAGAATTTGAAAGAACTAATCAGTGAGATGAGCACACATTTCCAAAATCAAATTAATGAGATGAAAGAGAATATAGTTAAAGAGATCAATGACATCAAGAAGTCATTGAGCGAATGCAAAGAAGAATTTGAAACACTGAACAGAAAAGTAACGGAGTTCATGGGAATGAAAGACACAATAGGTGAAGTAAAAAATACATTTGAAGCATACAACAGCAGACTCGAAATGATAGAAGAAAGAATAAGTGATACTGAAGACAGAGCAGCTAAAATTGAAGAGAGAAAAGAACAGAGAGAGAAAAGAATGGAAAAAAATTGAGCAGGGTCTCAGAGAGTTGAATGACAACAAAAAACACAAGAACATACGTGTCATTGGAGTTCCAGAAGGAGAAGAGAAAGGAAAAGGGGCAGAAAGAGTATTTGAGGAAATAATAACTGAAAACTCTCACGAAAGAAATGAACTTTCATGTCCAAGAAGCACATCGTACCCCAATAAGAATAAATCCAAATAGACCTACACCAAGACACATATTATTCAGAATGTCAAATGTAAAAGATAAAGAGAAAATTCTCAGAGCAGCAAGAGAGAAGCAAACGATCACGTACAAAGGACGTCCAGTAAGACTTAGTGCAGATTTCTCTTCAGAAACCATGGAGGCGAGAAGACAGTGGTATGATACAATTAGGAAACTGAAAGAGAAAAACTGCCAGCCGAGAATTCTTTACCCAGCAAAACTGTCCTTCAAATATGAAGGTGAATATAAAGTACTCACAAACAAACAGAAACTAAGAGAGTTTGCAAAAAAGAATCCACCTTTGCAGGAAATATTAATGGAAGCCTTAGAACCTGAAAGAAAAAGACAGGAGAGAGAGGCTTGGAGGAGAGTATAGAAGAAAGAAAAGCAGAAACGATAACCAAAAGAGTAAAAAGAGAGACAAAAATAAGATGACATATGAAAACCAAAGAATAAAATGGAGGAAATAAATAGTGCATTTTCAGTAATATCATTGATGTGAATGGATTAAATTCCCCAATCAAAAGATACAGGCTGACAGAATGGATAAAAAAAACATGAGCCATCCATATGTTGCTTACAAGAAACTCACCTCAGACCCAAGGATACAAGCCGGCTCAAAGTAAAAGGTTGGAAAAAGATACTCCATGCAAATAGTAAACAGAAAAGAGCAGGGGTAGCTATACTAATATCAGACAAAACAGACTTCAAATGCAAAACAGTGATAAGAGATGCAGAAGGCCATTATATATTAATAAAAGGGAAGATCCTCCAGGAAGATATAACAGTCATAAATATCTACGCACCTAACCAGGGAGCCCCAAAATATACGAGACAAACTCTGGCAAAACTGAAGGGAGAAATAGACATTTCTACAATAATTGTCGGAGACTTCAACACCCCTCTCACATCATTAGATAGAACAACTAGACAGAAGATCAACAGGGAAACAGAGAACTTGAACAATATGATAAACAAGTTAGACCTAACATATACAGAACACTGCATCCAAACTCAGCGGGTTAGACATTCTTCTCAAGTGCCCATGGATCTTTCTCCAGGATAGACCACGTGTTAGGTCACAATACAGCTCTCAATAAATATAAAAATATTGAAATTATACAAAGCACCTTCTCAGATCATAATAGAATGAAACTAGAAATCAATAACAGACTGGAAAAAAGTAAATTTGCAAATGTGTGGAGACTGAACAACACATTCCTAAATATTCAGTGGGTCAAAGAAGAAATTGCAAGTGAAATCAGTAAATATATTGAGATAAATGAAAATGAGAACACAACATATCAAAATTTATGGGAGGGGGGCGGATGTGGCTCAACTGGTTGGGCGTCCGTCTCCCATATGGAGGGACCTGGGTTCGATCCCCAGGATCTCCCGGTAAAATAAAAAAAAAAAACAACAAAAAAAACAAAAAAACCTTATGGGATACAGCAAAGGCAGTCTTTTTTTTTTTTTTTTTTTACCGGGAGGTCCCAGGTATCGAACCCGGGTCCCTCCATATGGGAGACAGATGCCCAACCATTTGAGCCACATCTGTCCCCCACAAAGGCAGTCTTGAGAGGGAAATTTATAGCCCTAAATGCCTATATTAAGAAACAAGAAAGAGCTAAACTCAAAGATTTAACTGAACAACTTGAGAAACTAGAAAAAGAACAGCAAACCAATCCCAAAGCAAAAAGAAGGAAAGAAATAATAAAGACTAGAGTGGAAATAAATGAAAATAAGAACAGAAAAGCAATAGAGAAAATCAACAAAACCAAAAGCTGGTTCTTTGAGAAGATCAATAAAATTGACAAACCCTTCGCTAGACTAACAAAGAAAAAAAGAGAGAAGATGCAAATAAATACAATCAAAAATGAAAGGGGGGAAATTACAAATGACCTCACAGAAATAAAAAGAATCATAAGAGGATATTATGAGAAACTATATGCCAACAAACTAGACAACCTGGATGAAATGGACAAATTTCTAGAAACTCATAATCAACGTACACTGACACAACAAGAAATACAAGAAATTAACAAAGCAATCACAATTAAGGAGATTGAATCCATCATCAAAAATCTCCCAGCAAAGAAAAGTCCAGGACCAGATGGCTTCACAGGTGAATTCTACCAAGCATTTCTAAAAGAATTAACACCAATCCTGTTTAAACTCTTCCAAAAAATTGAAGAGGGGGGAAAATTACCCAACACATTTTATGACGCCAAATCACCCTAATACCAAAGCCAGATAAAGATTCCACAAGAAAAGAAAATTACAGACCAATCTCTCTCATGAACATAGATACAAAAATTCTCAACAAAATACTTGCAAATCAAATCCAACAGCATATCAAAAGACTTATACATCACAACCAAGTGGGATTTATTCCTGGCATGCAAGGCCGTTTCAACATAAGAAAATCAATCAATGTAATACACCACATTAACAAATTGAAGGAAAAAAACTACATGATCATCTCAATAGATGCAGAAAAGGCATTCGACAAAATCCAGCATCGTTTTTTGATAAAAATACTTCAAAAGATAGGTATAAAAGGAAAATTCCTCAATATGATAAAAGGCAGATATGAAAAACCCACAGCCAACATCATACTGAATGGGGAAAGGCTGAAAGCTTTCCCCCTAAGATCAGGAACAAGACAAGGATGCCCACTGTCACCATTGTTATTCAACATTGTACTAGAAGTTCTAGTGAGGGCAATTAGACAAGACAAAAAAATTAAAGGCGCCCAAATAGGAAAAGAGGAAGTAAAACTCTCACTGTTTGCGGATGACATGATCCTGTATTTAGAAAATCCTGAAGTATCCACAAGAAAGCTACTTGAACTAATAAATGAGTTCAGCAAAATGGCAGGATATAAGATCAACACGCAAAAATCAGTAATGTTTTTGTACACTAGTACTGAACAATCTGAGGAGGAAATCAGGAGGAAAATTCCATTTTCAATAGCAACAAAAAGACTCAAATACCTAGGAGTTAATTTAACCAAGGAAGTACAGGACCTATATGCAGAAAACTACAAAACAATGCTAAAAGAAATTTTAAAAGACCTAAACAAATGGAAAGACATTCCATGTTCATGGATTGGAAGAATAAATATTGTGAAGATGTCGATCTTGCCCAAACTGATTTATAGATTCAATGCAATATTAATCAAAATCCCAACAGCTTACATTACAGAATTAGAGAAGGCAATTACCAAATTCATCTGGAAGGGTAAGTGCACCCGAATAGCCAAAAGTATTCTAAAAAAGAAGAGCAATGTGGGAGGAATTTCACTGCCTGACCTTGAAACATGTTACAAAGCTACAGTGGTCAAAACAGCATGGTACTGGCATAAAGATAGACATATCGATCAGTGGAATAGAATTGAGAATCCAGAAATAAACCCTCACCTATACAGTCAACTGGTTTTGACAAACCTACCAAACCCATGCTGATGGGAAAAAACAGTCTCTTCAACAAATGGTGTTGGGAGAGCTGGATATCTATAGCCAAAAGAATGAAAGAGGACCCCTATCTCACCCCCTATACAAGAATCAACTCAAAATGTATCAAAGATCTAAATATAAAAGCCAGGACCATAAAACTTCTAGAAGAAAATGTAGGGAAACATCTTCAAGACCTTGTAGTAGGTGGTGGTTTCTTGGACCTTACACCCAAAGCACGTGCAACAAATGAAAAAGTAGATAAATGGGACCTCCTCAAAATTCAACATTTTTGCACCTCACAGGACTTTGTCAGAAGGGTGAAAAGGCAGCCAACTCAATGGGAAAAAATATTTGGAAATCACATATCTGATAAGGGTTTAATATCCAGGACATAGAAAGAGATGTTACAACTCAACAATAAAAAGACAAATGACCCAATTAAAAAATGGGCCAAAGACTTGAATAGAGATTTCTCCAAAGAAGAAATACAAATGGCAAAAAAAACACATGAAGAAATGCTCAACATCACTCATGATTAGGGAAATGCAAATCAAAACTACAATGAGATATCATTTCACACCTATCAGAATGGTCACATTAAAAAGACAGAGAACTACAAGTGTTGGAGAGGATGTGGAGAGATAGGAACACTTCTTCACTGTTGGTGGGAATGCAGGATGGTACAACCACTATGGAGGACTGTTTGGCAGTTCCTAAATAAGTTGAATATATACTTGCCATGTGACCCTGCAATACCACTACTGGGTATATATGCAGAAGAACTGAGAGCAGTGACATGAACAGACATCTGCACACTGATGTTCATAGCCACATTATTGACCATTGCCAAAAGTTGGAAACAACCCAGGTGTCCATCAACAGACGAATGGATAAACAAACTGTGGTCTATTCACATGATGGAATATTATGCAGCTGTAAGAAGAAATGAAGTCATAAAGCATATGGCAACATGGATGAACCTGGAGGACATTATGTTGAGTGAAGCAAGCCAGACACAAAAGGACAAATACTGTATGAATGCATTACTATGAACCAAATATATTGTGTAATATATTGTTTGATTCAAAAAAAAATTTTTTACATGTATACATTACATTTAATTGAGAAATGTATATATTTATTCATCTGTGTTTACTTTTTAGTTTTTAATTGTTTATGTTTTCAATTATTAAATGTACAAAATAAAGTTAAAAAAAAAAACAACAAAAAACAAAACACACACACCAAAAAAAAAAAAAAAAATCCTACGAAAAAAAAAGAAATATATGAAAGCCCCAGGAGAGATGCAGGATTTGAGAGAACTAATTAGCGAGATGTGCACAGATTTCCAAAATCAAATTAATGAGTTGAAAGACAATATGGCTAAAGAGATAAACGACATGAAGAAGACACTGAGTGAGTGCAAAAAGAATTTGAAATCCTGAACAGAAAAGTAACAGTGGTCATGGGAATGAAAGACAAAATAGGTGAGATAAAAAACACATTAGAGGCATACAACAGCAGACTATAAATGATAGAAGAAAGAGTAAGTGATGTTGAAGACAGAAGAACTAAAATTGAAGAGAGAGAAAAAAATGGAAAAAGTTGAGCAAGGGCTCAGAGAGTTGAATCACAACACAAAATGCAACAACATATGCGTCATGGGAGTTCCAAAAGGAGAAGAGAAGGGAAAGGGGGCAGAAAGAGTGTTGAGGAAATAATAGCAGAAAATTTCCCAACTCTCATGAAAGAAATGAACTTACATGTCCAAGAAGCATAATCAGAATAAATCTGAATAGACCTCCACAAAGACACATACTACTCAGAATGTCAAACGACAAAGATAAAGAGAAAATTCTCAGAGCAGCAAGGGAGAGGCAAACCATCACATAAAAGGAATGCCCAGTAAGACTTAGCAAGGATTTCTCAGCAGAAACCATGGAGGTGAAAAGACAATGGTATTATACAATTAGGATACTGAAGGAGAAAAACTGCCAGCTGAGAATTCTTTGTCCAGCAGAATTGTCCTTCAAATATGAAGGTGAATATGAGCTATTAACAAACAAATGGAAACTAAGAGAGTTCATTAAAGAAATCTACCTTTGCAGGAAATATTAAAGGAAGCCTTAGAACCTGAAAGAAAGAGACAGGAGAGAGAGGCCTGGAGTAGAATATAAAAGAAAGAATAGCAGAAACGATAACCAAAAGAGTAAAAAGACAGACAAAAATATGATATGACATATGAAAACCAAAGAATGAAATGGTGGGAGTAAATAATGCATTTACAGTAATATCGTTGAATGTGAATGGATTACACTCCCTGTAATAGTTAGCCAAAGGGGTGCTGATGCAAAATACCAGAATTCTGTTGGCTTTGATAAAGGGTATTTATTTGGGGTAGAAGCTTACAGTTACCAGGACCCAAAGAGTCCAACTCAAGGAACCATAAGAGATACTTTCTCACCCAAAGTCGTTGGCCACATGTTGGAGAAAATTGGCAGATGATGTCTGTGAGGATACATCATCAGTCCCAGCTCCTTGCAATCTCAGCTGTAGGCTGATATAAGACTTTTCTCTCTCTCCATGGCTCATTTCTCTCTGGGCTCAGCTGCTCAGTTCACAAGTTCAGCTGTAGACTATCAGGCTCATTTCTCTTCCTGGGACTTCTGCTGTATCTAATGAGCAGTCTCTCTTCCTCTGTGTCCTTCTGCTCTGTGTCTACTTCTGGGTGACAGTCTGTTTTATCAACCCACCAAGGGGACTGGGATTCAATGCTGAGTCACACTCTGATGACATCATTGGATCAGAGCCCTCATCTTAACATAATTTAATCAGACATCTCAGCTGAATCTAATACAATCAAAGGGTTCTCATACCAGAGGAACTGACCAGTTTACAAACATAATCTATATTTCTTTTTGGAATTCATAAATAATATCAAAAGGCTGTACTCCCCAATCAAAAGATACAGGCTGGGGGGTAGATGTGGCTCAAATGGTTGGGTGTCCGTCTCCCATATGGAGGGACCTGGGTTTGATCCCTGGGACCTCATGGTAAAAATAAAGAAAAATATAGAAGGTTTGTGGGTTGCCAGTTCCTGCGAGTGGATGTGCCGCCAGTCCCCATGTGCAGGTGCGCCATCAGGCCCCATGAGCAGGGACACCATCAGGCCCTGTGCACGGGTGCACTGTCAGGCCCCATGAGCAGGTGTGCCGCCAGGCCCCATGAGCGGGTGAACTCCCCAGGCCCCACACCTGGGTGTGCTGCAGGTCCTGCGCGCAGGTGCCCTGTCAGGTCCCGCCGAGCCACACAGCACGATGATGATGTAACAGGAGAGTGACACAAGGGAGAGCCAAGATGAGATGCGCTGAAAAACCAGGGACTAAGGTAGCGCAGGTGGTAGGATGCCTCTCTCCCACATCAGAGTTTCCCAGGATTGAATCCTGGTAAAGACAGGAGGAGAAGGATGAGAAGAGAGGGCAGGAAGCAAACACAGAGAATTGCTCAGCTAATGGACACAAAAAAAGAATGTATGTGTAAAAATGGATAAAAGTAAGAAAATAAATAAATCTATTTTTAAAAAAGATACAGGCTGACAGAATGGATGAAAAAACAAGAGTCAGCCATATGCTGCTTACAAGAAACTCACCTTAGTCTCAGGGATACAAATCAGTTGAAAGTGAAAGGTTGGAAAAAGATACTCCACGTAAACAGTGACCAAAAAAGAGCAGGGTTAGCTATACTAATATTGGACAAAACAGACTTTAAATGCAAAAAAGGTATAAGAGATACAGAAGGCCATCACATATTAATAAAAGGGACATTCCACCAAGAAGATATAACAGTCATAAATATCTATGCACCTAACCAGGGTGCCTCAAAATACACGAGACAAACTCTGGCTAAACTGAAGGGAGAAATAGACATCTCTACAATAATCGTTGACAACTTCAACACCCCACTCACATCATTAGATAGAACAACTAGACAGAAGATCAAAAACAGAGAACTTGAATGATATGATAAATGAGTTAGACCTAACAGACATATACAGAATGTTGAATCCAAACTCAGCAGGTTATACATTGGGTAGACCCCATGTTAGGTCACAATGCAGCTCTCAATAAATATAAAAAGATTGAAATTATACAAAGTACCTTCTCAGATCATAATGGAATGAAACTGGAAATCAATAATAGACAGGAAAAAAGGTAAATTTGCAAATGTGTGAAGGCTAAATAACACACTCCTAAATAATCAGCGGGTCAAAGAAGAAATTGCAAGTGAAAACAGTAAATATATTGAGACAAATGAAAACGAGAACACAACTTATCAAAACTCATGGGAGACAGCGAAGGTAGTGTTGAGAGGGAAATTTGTAGCCCTAAACACCCATATAAAATAAGAAGAAAGAGCTAAACTCAAAGATTTAATTGAACAACTAGAAAAATTAGAAAAAGAGCTGCAAACCAATCTCAAAGCAAACAGAATGAAAGAAATAATAAAGATTAGAGCAGAAATAAATTAAATTGAGAACAACAACAACAACAACAACAAAAAAAAAAATAGGGAAAATCAACAAAACCAAAAGCTGGTTCTTTGAGAAGATCAATAAAATTGAGGAACCCCTAGCTAGACTCACAAAAAAAAATCAATAAAATTGATGAACTCCTAGCTAGACAAAGAAAAAAAAAAGGAGAAGATGCAAATAAATACAATCAGAAATGAAAGGGGGGGATGTTATGACTGACCCCACAGAAATAAAAAGGATCATAAGAGGCTATTATGAGAAACTGTATGCCCATAAACTAGACAACCTGGATGAAATGGAAAAATTCCTAGAAATGCACAAAAAACCTATAATGATGCTACAAGAAATACAAGAACTTAACAACCCAATCACATTTAAAGAGGTTGAATCCATCAACAAAAATTTCCCAGCAAAAAAAGTTTAAGACCAGCTGGCTTCACAGGTGAATTCTATCAAGCATTTCAAGAAGAATTAACACCAATCTTGTTTAAACTCTTCCAAAAAATTGAAGAGGAGGGAAAATTACCCAACATATTTTATGAAGCCAACATCACACTAATACCAAAGCCAGATAAAGATTCCACAAGAAAATTACAGACCAATCTCTCTCATGAACATAGATGCAAAAATTCTCAACAAAATACTTGCAAATCGAATCCAACAGCATATCAATAGACTTATACATCATGACTAAGTGGGATTTATTTCTGGTATGCAAGCCTGGTTCAACATAAGAAAATCAATCAACATAAAACACCACATTAACAAATTGAAGGAAAAAAACTACATGATCATCTCAATCAATGCAGAAAAGGCATTCGACAAAATCCAGCATCCTTTTTTGATAAAAACACTTCAAAAGATAGGAATAGAAGGCAAATTCCTCAATATGATAAAAGGCACATATGAAAAAAGCACAGCCAACATCATACTCAATGGGGTAATATTGAAAGCTTTCCCTCTCGGGAACAAGCCAAGGATGCCCACTGTCACCATTGTCATTCAATATTGTACTAGAAGTTCTAGCTAGGGCAATTAGACAAGAAAAAAGAATTAAAGGTGTCCAAATAGGAAAAGAGGAAGTAAAACTCTCACTATTTGTGGATGACATGATCTTGTATTTAGAAAATCCTGAAGTATCCATGACAAAGCTACCTGAGCTAATAAAAGAGTTCAGCAAAGTACAGGATACAAGGTCCACACCCAAAAATCAGTAATGTTTTTGTACACTAGTACTGAACAATCTGAGGAGGAAATCAGGGGGAAATTCCATTTACAATAGCAACAAAAAGACTCAAGTACCTAAGAATTAATTTAACCAAAGAAGTACAGGACCCTTATGCAGAAAACTACAAAACAATGCTAAAAGAAACCAATGAAGACCTGAACAAATGGAAAGATAGACTGTGTTCATGGATTAGAAGACTAAATATCGTGAAGATGTCAATCCTACCCAAACTGATTTATAGATTCAATACAATACCTATCTAAATTCCAACAGCCTACTTTACAGAATTAGAAAAGGAAATTACCAAATTCATTTGGAAGGGGAAGTGCACCCAAATAGCCAAAATCATTCTAAAAAAGAATAGTGACATAGGAGGGATTTCACTGCCTGACCTTGAAACAGCATGGTCAAAACAGCATGGTACTGGCATAAAGGTAGACACAGCAATCAGTGGAATAGAATCGAGAATCCAGAAATAAACCCTCACCTATATGGTCAACTGGTTTTTGGCAAACCTACCAAGTCCATGTTAACGGGACAGAACAATCTCTTCAACAAATGGTGCTGGGAGAACTGGATATCTATAACCAAAAGAATGAAAGAGGACCCCTATTTCACTCCTTATATAAGAATCAACTCAAAACGGATCAAAGATCTAAATATGAAAGTCAGGACCATAAAACTACTAGAAGAAAATGTAGGGAAACATCTTCAAGACCTTGTAGTAAGTGGTGGTTTCTTGAACCTTATACCCAAAGCACACACAACAAAAGAAAAATAGATAAATGGGACCTTCCCAAAATTAAACACTTTTGCACCTCACAGGACTTTGTCAAAATGGTGAAAAGGCAGCCGTCTCAATGGGAGAATATATTTGGAAATCACATGTCTGATAAGGGTTTAATATCCAGGATACACAAAGAGATGTTTACAACTCAACAACAAAAAAATAGCAACAAAGGACCCAACTAAGAAATGGGCAAAATACTTAAATAGACATTTGTGCAAAGAAGAAATACAAATGGCAAAAAAACATGAAGAAATGTTCAACATCACTAATAATTAGGAAAATGCAAATCAAAACTACAATGAGATATCACTTCACACCTGTCAGAATGGCCACTATTAAAAAGACAGAGAACTAAAGTGTTGGAGAAGATGTGGAGAGATAGGAACATTTATTCACTGTTGGTGGGAATGTAGAAAGATACAGCCACTATGGAGGACTGTTTGGCAGTTCCTAAAGAAGTTGAATATAGACTTGCTGCATGACCTGGCAATACCACTACTGGGTATATACCCAGAAGAACTGACAGCAGTGACACAAATAGACATCTGCACACCTATGTTCATAGCAGCATTATTTGCGATTGTCAAAAGTTGGAAATAACCCAGGTGTCCATCAACTGATGAATGGATAAACAAGCTGTGGTGCATTCACAGGATGGAATGTCATGCAGCTATAAGAAGAAATGAAGTTGTAAAGCATATGACAACATGGATAAAACTGAGCGAAACAAGCTAGGCACAAAAGGACAAATACTGTATGATTATGTTACTATGAACCAAATATATTGTGTAATGTACTGTATGATTAAAAAAATTTTTTTGTATGTATCCAGTACATTTAATTGAGAAATGTATGTTTTTATTCAACTATATTTTCTTTTTAATTATTGTTTGTATTTTCAATTATTAACTGCACAAAATAAAGTTAAAAAATAAAATAAAACAAACAAAAAGCAAAATAACAAAAAGTTGCTGGCAATCACTAATCTGTTTTCTGTCCCTATCGTTCTGGTTTTTTTTTTTTTTTTTTTTTTTCCAGAATGTCAAAGAAATGGACTCTTACAGTATATAGCCTTTAATCTGGCATTTTAAATTTAGCTTAATGTATTTGAGATTCCCTATGTTTTTGCATGTATCACTAATTCATCTCTTTTTATTGCATTATATGGATATGCCTCAGATTGTTATTCATTTACCAGTTGAAGGATATTTGGTTTGTTTTCAGTTTGGGGTGAGTATGAATAAATCAACTACAGGTATTGTGTGGACATACTTTCTCATTTCTCTTGAATAAATACCTAGGAATAGGATTTTTGGGTCATATGGTATGTATATTTTTAACTTTATAAAAAATTACCAAACTGTTTTCCAAAATGTATGTACCATTTTGCATTCTACCAGCAACACATGTTTTACTTTCCAGTACTCCATATTCTCTATAGCATTTGCTATTATCAGTTTTTTTCAGTTTTAGTCATTATAATAGGTATATAGTAATACATCGTTGTAGTTTTAATTTGCATTAAATGATGCAAATTAAATGATCCTGAACATCTTTTCCTTAATTTGATTGCCATTCATATATCTTCTTTGTTTAAAAGCATGTTCAAATTTTTGCCCATTTTAAAATTAGTTTGTTTTTAATACTGAATTGAAAGAGTTCTTTATAAATTAAAAAATTCACAAGTCCTTTATCAGATATACATTTTGCAAATGTTTCCTCCCATTATATAGCTTGCATTTTCATTTTATTAACAACATCTTTTGAAGGGCAGAAGTTTCAAATTTTGATGAAGTCCAATTTGTCAGGTTTTTTTTCCTTTATGGATCATGCTGTTGGTGTTGTATCTAAGAAATCCTTGTCTGACCCAAGATCACAAATTTTCTCCTATGTCTTCTTCGGGAAGTTTTATAGTTATCGGTTGTACACTTAGGTCTATCATCTATTTTTGCATTAATTTATCTATGACACAAAATATGGGTGGAGGGTCTTTTTGTTTTTTGACATGGATGTCCAATTGTTGCATCTCCATTGTTGAAAAGACTATTCTTTCTCCATTGAATTGCCTTTTCACTTTTGTTGAAAATCAACTGGAGACATGTATATTGTATTAGAGTTTTTAAATGATCTCTTTTACCCTAGAGACTATCAACTACTCTTTTCTAGGGAGGAAAAGAGAATGTCAGGGGCCAAAGATCCCATCTTCCTTACATCTCAGGGTGCAATAAATTCTTGAAGCCGGAAGCTTGGAAGAATGCTCAGGTCTAAGCTTGCTCTACCATGAACTGGAGGAGAAAAATTTTTGTGTAATTACTAGCTATCCTGCTTATATGCCTGAATACAAGGCAATCCTAAATATAAGGAAATCTCTCCTTTTTTTTTTTTTTTTTGAGATTTATTTTATTTATCCCCCTCCCCCCTTGCTGCTTGTGCTCACTGTGCCCATTTGCTGTGCATTTTTCTGTGTCAGCTTGTCTCCCTTTGTTGAATCACCCTTCTGCACCAGCTCACTGCACCGTGCAGGCTGGCTTACCTTTACCAGGATGCCCTGGGAATCGAACTCGGGACCTCCTATATGGTAAACGGGAGACCAATCACTTGATCCACATCTGCTTCCCTTCCTCAGTTTTTATATCATTAAATGATAGAATGTGAAGCTTCAAAGCAATCCATAAGCTCAATAAAAAATCACAGGATTTTACTAGAAATAATGTTAGAATTTGTATTGTAGCTATTATAACTAAGAACAGGAATAGTATTTTAAAATAATGTACCCGATTGCACTTAGATTTCTGTTTTCTTTGTTAAGATTGTAAAACTAATAGTTATATAAGGCTGGGGAAGGACTGCTAAGGGGTGTGGAGTTTTTCTTTTTGGAGTAATGAAATTGTTCTAGAATTTTTTTGTGGTGATGAATGCACGACATTGTGATTACACTAAAAGCCATTGATTATACACTTTGAAAAGATCATATGGTATATGAATATATCTCAATAAAACTGCTTAATAAGTAATTGTTCAAGAATAGCCAGAAATATCAGCTATGTACAGCTGGGGAAGCATAGAGAGATTGATAGGTGAAGAATTTTCTAATTTTCTTGTTTGTTTGTTTTTTGTTTATTATTGAAATAATGAAAATGCTCTAATGATGATTGAGGCTATGAATGTTCAACTATGTGATTATACCAAATACCATTGGTTGTGCACTTTTATTTTTTTAGGTACTGGGGGGCCAGGGAATGAACCCTGCACCGTGTATGAGGGAAGCCAGCACGCAACCACTGAGTTACATCGACTTCCTTGAGTTGGTTTTTCATTTGTTTTGCTTGTTGTTGGGTTTTTTGTTTTTGTTTTTGTTTTCAAGGAAGCACTGAAATCCGAACAGGGACCACATGGGTGGTGGGCACTCAACCACTTGAGCCACATCCACTCCCTGATTGTACACTTTGGATGAATTGTATACTTTATTAAAAAGTATCAATAAAATTACTTTGTTAAAAAAAGATTGCTCTAAAACCTATGCACTACTTATATTTGAAGGAGTAGCTATGAAGTTCCATGGTTTTGAAATAAAGACTACATTGTGCTAAAATAATATATCTTTGAAATACCTCCAAGTAGAGGAAAGATAAGAGCCAGGGAAAGGGGTCTGGAAGGAGAGGAAAAAGAGATCGAGATTTTGGCTGGAGAGTTTAGGCTGTTCCCTGGTCTCTCTCCAAGTGCCCTACCCCCATTGCAACTTCAAACACCTCTCTCTTTACTCCGTAGGAGACAAAGACCTCTGCATATGCTCGGAAACCCTGGAGCAGAGGGACCTTTGGCCCTCTTATCTGGAACTCAGGGAGGAAACCACCTATGAGAATGCTTTTCACCAACACTGAGCGGCTGCACTGGGGTAAAAATGGCGATTTGGCCATTAAGCAGAGAGAAGGCTGGAAACAGCACTCACAGCAACAGGGAGGAGGGATTCCTACGCAGTCTTATAGACCCCAGCAGTGGGTGTGACAGGGGTCATCTCGCCTTGGGTCAAGGTGACCCTGTTGTCGGGACTCCAGGGTGAGCACCTCAAAGAATCAAGGTGAAGCTGAGTCTCCAAGCTTCACTAGTGCCAACAGGAGCTGATGGGGTTGGGTGGGGGAGGGGCTTGGTGTTGGTGGGCCTCCATCCCATTGAGACAACAGACTACAAGTTATTCCTGCTGCCAAACCTTCAGCTAGAGCAGGGGCAGGGGCATCTGGGGCACAATGTGTGACCCAGACTCACCTCCCCTGATGTTCTTCCCTTGCAGCCAGATACATCCTGAGGGGGGAGAGTAGAGGAAATTCCTTGAACTCTGATAGGAATTTGAACTCCAAGTGGACTGAGCTTAAATCTTTAATTTGATATTTACTCCAAGAGACTAATTTTGAAACTGCAAGGACACAGTTACCTTGAGAGTGACAGGATTGAGTTTTCCCCCATTATTGAAAATGGAGACTTTAGAATTAATAAATTGAATCCTATTATAGAGAAATAAACCAAAATACATTTCTTCCTTCTTGAGTTGTAGCTAGTGAATGCTAAGCTCACTATGCTATTATATTCTCCCTTTAATGTCTTAAATCATTTACTTGGTGCAGACAGCAATGTGATACATGTGTGAGCTCAGTAATACAGTATGGGCAGTGTCTGTAGGTTCTGTCACTCATACTGAGCCCTTGGAAGATTTCACCAGTATCTGGATCAGAGGCCCCAGAGCTTTTAAACTTCTTCCAGATGATAAAAGCCTAACGATGACATGGCTTCTTCAGAGGCTGGGACACATTTATCCCATTAATTATATTTACATGACCAAAACAAAACAAAACAAAAAAAACCCAAACATTTATTAGGTACTTATGGTATATTAAGTGCCAGCCTGTAAATAATATGTTGGAAGATAGGAGCTTACTTCAAGGAGCACCCCCTTAAGAAGGAAACAAGGAGATAAAAAAATTGGACTGGCAAATACATCCTAATAAAAGCATTTGCTAAATAATAAAGCATCCTCATAAGGCATTTGCAAATCTCTAAATAATAGACTGTTCTTCCCTTTCCTTTGATGACTGAGAGGACATAGTGACAAAGGGCAGCCAACAGGCAGTATGCAAAATCAGAGACAGGAGTAAGGCACAGAGTAAAGCTGGTGGGGTCAAAGCAGGAACGAGATAACTGCAATGATGGAAAAATGTGTCTAAACATTATTCCTAGAAAACTTGTCCACGACTTCTCAATCTGGTTTCCTCTTTACCATTAGTCAAATCTTACATTATTGCCAATGTGAAGTCTCCTTTTTATTTTTTAAATTTTTTTAACAACTTTATTTCAAATTCACAAAAATAAAAGTACAGAAAAAGGCAGCTCAGCAAGTTATGGAAACATTACTTTTAAAAAAGTTCTTTTTCAGGCACTTTTGTCTCATCTGATTCCAACTGCTAACTCAGTTGTTCTTCTAGTACTCAGAAAGATATACAGATGAACAGAGATTAAATGACATAGTCAAGGTCTTTTTATTAATGAAAAAATGCTTAATCATATTCATATCTCAGAAAACCAAACTTTTTTTACCTTTAGAATTAACATAGTATCAACTTTGCTTTCGCTACAAATAATTGCAATGCTGTTGTTAACTAAAATATTACTTTAGTTATATTTTCCCATTGTATCATCACATTCTTAGCACCCTGTAGTAGAAGAACATTCCTGTATTTATATTATTAACCACAATCCTCACCTACTTCCAAAATCATTGTTATGCATTCCCAATATTAACCTCCAGCTGTTCTCCAACGAAGAGAAGTCTCCTTTCTTGATCCAAGTCCTTTATTATTTGACCTGTGGGAAAGTCCAATGGGGTGAAAGCACCTTGAGGCACTGTGGGGGAGTGTGGTCTGCTGGTGAGATAGAGTTGTATCAATTTTGTCTACTACTGCAGAAGAAGTGGGAGCTGGGAGCTGGCAGTTGAGGGAACTAGAAGGCAGGGAAGTGATGAGAAGGAAAGGCATTATACCCTTTCATCCTAGTAGCAAGAATAAGGGGCTTTAAGAAAATCATTATTATTTAAGGTAGAAGAGTCTTCTGTTACAGGTCTCAGTCTTTAAAAAAAAATTCCCAAATAATAGGTATTGTTAAGTAGAATTTGCTTTGGCCAAATCCTATAAAATGCACCTGCAGCTAAACAAATATAAGTACAAAGGTGAGTTTGTATTCATTTAAAAATAGATTCTACTTATTCAATGTTTTGCTTTTTTCAAATGCTTGCTATAGTTTGATTCTTATGTTTCAACCCCCTTATTGATCCATGCTGTCTCAGTAAAACATGTGTAGTATAGTTTTAATTTCCACAGCAGCTAATATCATAAACATCAGATTATAGCTTTGTTACAAAATGTAGCAGATGGGACCAAGAGCTGAGAAAAAAACACAGCACCATTCAAAATATGGTATTTTAAAACAGTATTAAAATTGATAGTGAAGGGAATACAGAGTAGTAGCTTCAAAATAACTCACATAATATTTACCTAAATTCTTATTTACTTCTAAGAAATGAGCTTAGGACCAAAATGTAATTTCATAAATTAGCTCATGTGATTTACACCAGAGTGAAGTAGAACGTTTTGGCAAAATCTCACTATCAGGAACTACTCTGCTGTATTATTTCTAGGTACAATGCCCATTTTGGAGCTGTTTGCTAGGAGTTCAAGGGGACAGTAGGACCCCGGTGGACATCAGAAGTTAATGTCTGTGGCTGAGGTTGGAGAAATGCCAAACCCACCATTTACTCGTGCTGGCAGGAGACAGAAAGGACAGGGAAGGGAACAGAGGGCAAGGGCAGCATGATTTAGAATCATCAGATCCTGATGCTAGGAGTTTTGGAAAAGCAGTAAGAGAGAACGTGGGCTCTTTTTTTTTCTGTGCATTCTGAAACAAAGAAGACAAACCAGATTTTGGATGGACTGTTTTTCAACTGAAAAGCTTGTAGCGTGGAGGGCAGCAGCAAGGGCAGTGTCATCAGCATGCTTTAATTTGTCAGTTCTGCCCCTAGCTCTTCAGTTGAATGCTTTTCCTTTGGATTGAGGGACTTCTGGGTCCTAAGGTCCCCGGAAAACTATTTGGGTGGGGGACCCACAGTGCTAGTCATCCAGAGCAGCATTTGGCTAAAATTATCAGAGCTTCAGCTACATCAAAATGATTCTGAGAATTGGGCAAATTGTCTAAATAATTCTGTTAAAATTGTACTTTTGTTCAAACACACAGATGGCTGATGCAAAAGTGGTCTTTTTGATTTGTTTTAGAGATAAAGTTGTCTACATCATTTGATATGTATAGATGAGAATTAAAATATGATATTTCTCCCATTTTTAGAGCATTTTCATTATCCAATAATAATAATAAACCAAAAAACCCCACAAACAAATGAACAACAAAAAAGATATTAGTGTGGATGAAGTTATTAGAAGACATTTACCCATAGCTGTTACTGAGAGCAGATGACAATGTCTAAAAGTCAGATTCTGACTGCAGAATTATAGAGTGAAGTCTGAAATGTGCACATATCTTCACCTCAGTGGTAATAGTCATAATAGTGACCTGCTCCTTTGGGTTGTTAGGAGACATAACTTATATTCTAGGCAAAAAGGGGCTCTTTGAGCCAACTGGTGCCTCTAATTTACCCTGAATCCCAGAATATCTTTTTTCTGGTTGAAGTTAATGTTGAAACAAAGTATATTCTCATCTATATCAAAAGAATTTAGAATTCATGGGCCCACAAATCTCATGTGAATGCAAATTATGCACATTCCCATCTTGTCATTCTATTAAGTACTAGAGTGATATGAACTTTGCGCTGGAGAGCCAAAGCTTCAAATAGTTGGCAAGAAAATGAAAAGCCTGCCCCAAAGAATGTCCTGCTACAATGAGGACGGATTCTTCAGTGGAGCATATCAGCTGCCATAAAAAAGCAAAAGCAAAGGGTATCATGATTTTAGAACCTCACCATTGGTATTTGCTTAAAGCCCATTGTAAAACTGTCTCTTATCAAATTGTCTTGGTAAGAGAAAAATAGTATTTCTTTTTCATTAGGAAAAAGCATTCACAATAAACATAATACTTTAAAAATGGAATTATCTTGTGGAAAATAGACTAGCTTTTTTTAAAGGGTAGCATTATTTTAAATTATTTTATATATCTATAAAATCAAGCTTCTTAATTTGTACATTTAATGACTCTAGCTGATTTTCTCAAAATACATCACATAGTCAAACATTCATATCCAACTAAGAATAGGAACAAGCTGTTAGTAAGAGAGAGTTAAGGGTGAGAACTAGATCTGCCAAGACTGAATGATTAAAATGATCCTGAGTCAAAAAAAGCAGAGATTTTCTCCTACCCCCTTATGTTACAACAACTTATAATAATAGCACAAATGCTTCTAGGAGTTACAACAAAAATAGCAGAATTCCTTAGGCCTGGGGTCTTAAAAATAAACCCCCTCCCCATAGTGGGGGGATGTAGCTCTCTTGCCCTATGGCTTTTTCAAAAGCAGAAAATTGATTTTTTAAAAAATGTTATGCTTTTATTTCCAATAAAATAAAATGAAAGCTTATTTAAAAGAGAATGCTGACTAGCTATTTCCCATCTCCAGTGAAGATGGAGAGATAGGAATAGGGTTCAGCTTCATCAGATGGGATTTACGGTGGACTTAGGAAGAATTCCCTGCATCCAGGAGTTGGGAGGCACAGAGCTGATCCTTGATGAATGGGCCTTTCCTGCTGCTGGAGAACATGCAGATGATGACAAGGCATAGATTTGGGGGAAGTGGGACAGTAAGTGTAGTAATGGGATCAGGAATGCAAAATATTAGTTATGGAGTAATAAGCTGCTCAGTTGCTAAGAATCCTAAAAATACGGTATGAGCAACCAGCTGAGAGTGGTGGGGGAAGAGTGGAGGTTCTGTGGGTTTCACTGGGCAGCCCAGAGCTGTCAAAGGCAGTGCAGAGCTGCTATGGCCAGCTGCAGAGACCAAGCAACTAACATTGGTATCCAAACCTGTATCCCAGCGGTTTTGCAGTGTTACTCTTGCAAATGGCCTACCTTTCTTCAAGTGCAGCCCAGCCCCAAGATCTAGAGCCCTGAGACTCACAGTCAGGGCTGGAGGCTTAGGCTCCTGAAGCATAGAAAAATTCCTCCAGGAGAGTCATGGCCCACTTGGACATCCCCATTCCCAACTCCCACCTACTTTTCAGGCTAACTCCCCAGCTTGGAAAAGATTTAGATATCACTCCTACCCACCTTTTTGCAGTGTGCAAAGTTGACTATTGGGGTACTAAAAGGAGGAAACCAAGTGGTGAGGAAAGGATGGATGATTCATTTTTGCAGAAAAGTAGATTTTGTTTTCATCCTGGACAGGTTGACCTTTGGAGAACTTCCTGGTCTGATGATTCCCTAAAAATATTTTAAGCAAATTTCACTGTATATCTAATAAATGGAGACATTCCTTGTGGAAAAATGTGTAGGGAATGTTGCCTGCACATTTGCCACAGCCTCCAACTGATGGTCTATCAGTGCTGTGGACCTTGTATTCTCATAAGAGAGGTTCCATAGTAATTGTGGCTTTCATTTGCTTTTTCCTGCTTGGTGGGGTTTAAAAAAACTTCTGTTGCTACAACAAAGGACTTTGTTCTCTAGTTTATTTTTCCTTTAATTGATGGAAAAAACATGGTGGAAATATTTGGTTGCTAAGTGGACACTGGGCAGATGGCAAGAAAATGGAGAGAGGGAAGGGGAGATGGGGGATGGCATCAGTTGAGAAATAGAACCCTAGGTCTCCTCTTCTGAGGAGATGCTGTAGGACGCAGCAGGCTAGTCATGTTCTCTGGGTCCCTTTGATGCCTCTGTCCATTCTTTTTAAAAGGTGGCCCCAAGGAAGAAAGCTCCAGGCTGTGTTTTCAAAGATTCTTGGGGAAGCAGATATGGCTCAAGCAATTGGGCTCCCATCCACCATATGGGAGGTCCCGGGTTTGATTCCCAGGGCCTCCTGGTGAAGGCGAGTGGGCCCGTGCAGAGAGCTGGTGACCCACATGGAGAGGTGATGCAACAAGATAATGCAACAAAAAAGAGACACAGAGGAAAAAGACAATGAGAGACACAACAATCCAGGGAGCTGAGGTGGCTCAAGTGATTGTGTGCCTCTCTCCCACATTGGAAGGTCCCAGGATTGGTTCCTGGTGTCTCCTAAAGAGAAGATGAGAAGAGAAGACAAGCAGGCACAGAATAACATGCAGCGAATGGACACAGAAAGCAGACAGTGAGCACGTGGCAGGTGGGGGAGGGGGATAAATAAAATTTAAAAAAGTTTCCTGGGGTCGGATGTGGCTCAACTGGTTGGGCATCCGTCTCCCATATGGAGGGACCCGGGTTCGATCCCCGGGACCTCCCGGTAAAAAAAAATTAAAAAAATGTTTCCTTACTTCACTATTGTTAGCAATATTGTTAGCTCATGAGCTTATCTTACTTGGAGGCTTGTAATTGAATTTTGGTTTGTGGGATTCCAAAAAGGACATCCCCAACCCAACACAGAGAAAAAGAATCCCTCAGCTTTCATTCAGATTAACTGCTTTCAGTTAAGTCATTATCTTTTCCTGTAGGACTCTAAATAAAATAACCCAAAACAAAAGCCATTGAAGGACTATTATATCATTATCAGACATTATTGCCTTATATTATGAAAACTAGCATACTGTGTTTGAGATTCATCCATGTTATTTCATGTTTCAACAGTTTGTCCTTTTTTACTGCTGGGTAGTATTCCATTGTACGATTGTGCCAGAGTTTATTGATTCCTCATTTGAGGACATTTGGTTTATTGCTAGCAAATTTTAGCAATTATAAATAAAACCATTACAAGCCAGAATTGGTAAGCTTTTATTTTTTTAATTTAATTTTTAAAAATAATGAATACATTCTCATGGTTTAAAAGCTTAAAAATTATTTAAGTGTTATTGTGGCAAATCTAGTAGCTGAGCTTGTTCAATATGTACTACAATTTTCTAAACTGCAGAGGCTGAAAAGCAAAAAACTGCATTTAAATGTACTCTTGAAGCTAAGGTTCCAGATGTGAATTATAGTCCACCAATCGGATATAATTTTATGAGAATTGCATTGAACTAAGTTATCTGGGAAGAGAGATGGGGTGGGAGTCATCCATTTTGCTGGTGAGGATGGTAGCATGATTCCATGGATTGCAACAAAGGCAAAGTTTTCCTGGAGCCAATATTTGTGGCTCTGGCTTCTGATCTGTATTGGAACTACATTGGTATGAACCTAGGACTAGAAGTCAAGTTAGCAGATCTCTGATCCCCCAGTTTCCTGATAATGGAAGAGGCAGCAGTTCCCATTAGTATTAGGTGTTTATCTGGGAGTAATTTTCCGGAGGATTATTCTATAGTCTGGTTTTCCAGCCTTTCCAATGAGTTTGTGAGCACCTAATCCTTATCTTCAAGTCCCTTCTGTTCAAACTAGCTAGAAAGGTTCTATTACTGACATGTAAATCCTGATTGACTTATGTGTAGAAAGGAAAGGCAATTTTTCTACCCTTTCTCCCAGTCTCCCAGTCATACTTTACAAGGCAATCACTGTATTAGTTTCTAATGTGTCTTCCCAGATTTATTTTATACAAATACACTCAAATGCAAATACATATTTGTCTTCCCTTTTTTAAAAACAGAAATTATAACATATAATACATACCATTCTGCATCAACATTTAAAAAAAACTTTATAATATGTCTTCGAAATCTTTTTTATATCAGCACATAAAGAACTTCTTAATTCTTTTCTATAGTTGCAAAGTATTGCATTGTACCATACTTTATTTAACAAAATCTCTATTGGTAGAATTTTATGTTGCTTCAATGAATATAATTTGTATTCAATTGCATATGTACTGGTACAGCTATTGAATGAATAAATCCCTGGAAGTAGAATTGCTGGAGTAAGGAATATGGACGTTTGTAATTTTTATAGTGTTGTCAAATTTCCCTCTTCAGGGATTGCTTCAATTTACCTTCCCTCCAGCAGAGTATAAGGGTACCTTTTTTTTCCCCACATCACCAGCACAGTGTATTATAAAATTTGGAGGTCTTTGGCCAATCTAATAGGTAAAAAATATTAACTCAGTGTAATTTTAAAATTTTTTCTTCTTTTCTTCTGAGTAGGGGTGAGAATCTTTTCACATGTTTAAAATCCATTTGTATTTTCTGATGAACTGTTTATCCCCTTTGTCTATTTTCTTATCAGGTTTTGGCCTTTCACTTAGCTATTTATTTGTAAAAGCAATATTAGGTTAAATTAGTTCTTTGTTCATGCAATGGGTAAGAAATTTTTTTCCCGAGTTTGTTTCTTGACTTTGCTTATGGTGATTTTAGCATGAACTGAAAAATTATTATAATATTTTTGTACCATAGTTTAGAAAGACTTTTGCCATTCTTAGAATTCTTTCTCTCTTTTTAAAAACTTTTTATTGTAGTAACATATATACAACTCAAAATTTCCCATTTCAACCACTTAAAGTATTTAATGGTATTAATTACATTCACAATATTGTGCCTTCCTCACCAACATCTAATACCCAACTTTTTCATCACTTCAAATAGAAACTCTGCATCCATTAAGCAATAGCTCCCCACTGCCTCCCACCCTACCTCCCCTGGTCACCTACAATCTATTACCTCTCTCTATGAAATTTGCTTCTTCAAAGGATTTCATATAAGCAAGATCAAATCAAAGTAATATTTGTCTTTTTGTGTCTGGCTTATTTCATTCAACGTGATGTCTTCAAGCTTCATCCCTGTTGTAGCATGCATCAGAACTTCATTCCTATTTATGGCTGAATAATATTCCATTGAGTGCATATACCACATTTTGTTTATCCATTGATCTTTTGATGGATACTTGGGTTGTTCTACCTTTTGGCTATTATGAATAAAGCTGCTATAAACATGAGTATCTGTTTGAGGCCCTGCTTTAATTTTTTTGGGTGCATACCAAGAAGTGGGATTGCTGGATCATATGATAATTCTATTTTCAACTTTCTGAGGAACTTCCAAACTGATTTCTACAGTGGCTGCACCATTTTACAGTGCCACCAGCAATGTATCAGTGTTCCTATTTCTCCATATCCTCACTCATACTCCTTCCTTCCTTCCTCCCTCCCTCCCTCCCTCCATCCCTTCCTCCCTTCTTTCCATTCTCTTGGTTGGGTGTGAAGTGAGATCTCATAATGGTTCTGATTTGCATTTCCCTGATGATGGTGTTTTTTATTTACTAGTCAATGCTGCCTCAAGCATTGGGATACTTAGGGGATGAGTGCAGACTCATAGACTCCCTGGGGCCCAGCCCTGCAACTTGGTGGCTGGCACCTGTGCAGAAAAGGCATGTCTGACCCTGTGAGGGGTGAAGGGGAGCAGTGGCCACTGAACAGGGCCAGGGAAGTGGGCAGCTGAGACCCATTCCTAGGAGGCAAGAGGTGTGAGAAGCAGGATTGCTCATGAGCCAAGGCTCCAAGACCCTGGTTCATGCTCCATTGTCCCATCAGACTTCACCTTCAAAGAAAAAACTAACAAGAATTTCAAGATGGTGGCTACAAGTCATTAAGCCAAGTGAGGGACCTTCTGAGCACAGGACCCTGTGTGACTACCTTGGTTGTACACTCATGAAGCTGGCCCTGACTGCCACCTTTGGTTTCTTAATCTACACCCAGGCCCTCAAAACTCAATCTCCACTTATCAAACTATTTACATCTCATAGCAGCCTTTAGAGGTATTATCATTATCCCCATTTTCGGAGATGGAATATTCAGAAATTTTAAGTCAATTCCCCTCAGTTACACAGGTGCTAGGTGAGAAAGCTGGGATTTGAACTTTGGTAGAGTAGCACCAAAGTCCAGGTACTTCACCACTTTACTGTAGTGCTTATCAAGAAGAGCAAGTATAAGTATCCTGACTTTGGTGGAAATGCTTCTGGCTTATCTGCATTAAGTATGATTCTGGCTTTTGGGCTATAATAAATATATTCAATCATATTAAGGATTGAGAGGTTTTATGAAGAATGGATGTTAATTTTTTTCAAGTGTCTTTCAGCATTAACGGAGAAAACCATATATGACTTTTTTCTATGATCTATAAATATGATGGATTAAAGTAATAGATATCCTAAAATTGACTTACCCTTTCACCTCTAGAAAGGCACTGCTGAGTTACTCCTTTAACATGTTCCTGGATTCTGCTTGCTAATATTTTATTTAGAGTTTTTGGTATTGGCATTAGTAAGTGAATAGGCAAAGTTTGATGGGAAGGCAAATTCTGGAAGGTAGGAAGGAGGATAAGGGTTTAGCTGACCCCTTAGTGGCAGTGAGGGGTACTTGGGCAATGGCAGACAGGGGACAGGAACAGCTAATGTGTTCTGGAAAGGAATTGATGAGAATGTGGGGAATTCCAAAGCAATACACAAAGCATTAAAGAGGAGCTCCCCCTACTTTATCCAATTTTCCTAAGAAATGGTTTCAAACAGAGAAGGCACCTCCTATTGTGGGTCCTCCCTTCAGAGTGTTCTAGTGGTCATAAAGAAAACAAAAACTAGCTAGAATTCTATCACTCACTATTAGTTACTAATAAAGGAAGAGTCATTTGATAACTGCATCATTCCCATAGTAGATAGCTCTCTGCTCTTTAGTGTGCTAGATAAAAATAAATGAGAGTAACTGATCAACTACAGCTGGAGTACAAGGACTTATTTCATCATGGAGAAAAATTGAAGAAACAGCAGAATGAGAAAAGATGACTTGTCAGACATCAAAATAATGCTATTAACTGCTCTTAATTCTTTACTATGAGTAGGTCTGCCTAAAATAATTCAGCAATGTAAATGCTTAATTCCTTTTTCTGCCAAGGGGGAGAAGGGAGCTCAGGCCCTCTGGAAGTCCTTGCTGGTTAGCCAGGGCAAAGTTTCCTTGACAAGAGGATATGGGACCATATGTATCAGACACCCCTGGGATGTTTGTTAAAAAACAGATTCCCAGGCCCTAACTGGGGTGAAACTCTGAAATCAGCATTTTTCAAAAATCTAAAGATTCTGATATAGATATTCCTAGGACCTCACTTTGAAAAACAGTTTCTTAGTGATAGTTGGCTTCTCCATTCTATCTTTGTACACAAAGAGAAAAATGCCATATTTTAAATACATCATGGGCTTAGATCCAGGTCCTGCCTCTCAGGAAGATACCACATAACATACAGATTATGGCCATTTACTTTAGCATATCTATGCAGAGAAAACCAGACAAGTTGATGTTACTGAGACAAATGTGTCTAAAGGTAAAAAATTGCCCTTCCAGTGTCCATGGGTTTCTGTGCATAAAATTCTTCAGTCAAATCCTAGATGTCAGGACTGCTAAATGAAGCACATCCTTTCACACCTTTTAGTGGGTTGAACCCTGAAGGGAGAAAGTTCCTGTGGGCGTCAACATGGGACATCAGAGGAAGACAGCTGTCCCTGGCTTCTGGTCAACAATCTGCAATGAAAAATGAATGTTTCAGTACTCCTGAATAGTCCACTTAATAATTTGGAAAGCAGAACCCATCTCTCTGATGTTCACTAAGCATTTTTGGCAAGTAATTTGGACACATTTATCTTCTTTGACATTGCCTAATGGAGCTATCTACTTCCTTGCGCATGTTGAAAGTGATCGGCTAAAATGTGTGCATTTTACATGCTACAATAAGGTGTGTGTGCCCCACAGATGGAAGCAGCCCACTTTGGGCACACGGCCTAGAAAGTTAAACTAATGAGTTCTCCAGTAGCTGTTCAGTGAGGTGTGTGTTATTTTAACCTCAAGTAAGGTCTCAGATCTTTTAGAGCTGGTCTCTGGAAGTTTAAAAAAAAAAAAAAAAAGTTTTAATCAAAGCCTGTTTAAAAAATATATTCCAATTTAAAAAATATTCCATTTTAAATCGAGGAGTGGGGAAGCAAACATTAGGAGCTAATTAAAAGGAACATTGTGAGCATTTCATCCTTATTTTAATTCTTGAACTCTGAGAAAGTGGTAACAGGAGAAAAAGTTGACTTAATTGAGACATTTATATAAATAGCTTTAAAATTGTAATTAGAGTCTCTGACGATGATGATAATCATGATCATTATGAAAAAGACTTTGTGGAATTTTTTGTCAATAATTTCTTTAGTAAATCTGGTTAGAAATATACTATATCCATATTAAGGAGTGGGGAAAGGCTGTGGGGGGCAGAAAGGAAGAATCTAAACCTGTGCTTACATTTCATAAGCCCTCAAATTCATCCAAGAAATGGCATAAATCTTGTAGAAGGAAAGGTGTAGCTGTGCATTCCCACCTGGTACACGCACCTGGTACAGGCTCCTTCTAACTACTAGAGCAGAGAGAACTCAAGAAGACAGACTGCTTTTGCTGCAGGGACATGCTTGTTACTCTGATTATAAACCTTGGCATGGCTAGGCTTCCCAAACCTATCTCTACCAATTCATACTTCACAGTTCAACATTCAATAGCGTCAGAATAGTTTTTCATTCTGTAAGAGGTGATAACATTAACTATTACTTTGATAGCTCTTATATTAAAAACCTATTTGCATTCTATCTGTTTCATAGAATTTCTGAACAGCTATTGAAATCTCTAAGTCACTGAAAATTACAGATGCATATAAATATATTAATCATCCACTCTGATAAATGCAGCAAAGAAATATTCTTCATGCTTTGGAACTCTTGTCTTTCAAGATGGGTCCCAAATGTTGAATGCTACATTTTAGAGTTAGGGTCAGAGGAGATTCAGTGACCTTCAGAGGTAGTGCAGATAAGTCAGTCAGTGCATTTCCCTGAATTGTGACTATTCTCATCCACACACCCAAACAGTATGCTCAAGGTAATCTCCAAATCTTCTGTTTATATTCCTTAGAAAGGAATATAACTTATACATTTCTTTATATAATATTGCCACTACTTAGAGAAAGTGAAAAATGAGGACTTCCACACTCACATCCCACCCCAAAGCTCAGGACACTGGCTGTCCCTCTTCCTCCCCAGATTCCACTGCTATATATGCTATTTATGAAAACTCTTCCTGGGACAGAAAAGAAATCAGTTTGACCAGAGCAGAAAAGCCACTCACAAGAGTGTCTTTCATCTGTGTATTCCTAGTGCCAGTTTTATCACCTGACATGTAATGGACGGTTTATAAGTCTTTTGCTGATTCTTCTTTGAATGGTGCTCTAAGAAAATTGATCTGAAACCTTGAGGAGAGTTTGGATAGGGAGAACCTAGAAGTCGATGGACCATTTAGGAAGCTTTTGCATATTTCAGGAAAGAAAATTAAGGTTGCAATAATTGCCATAGGAAGGGGATGTATGCAAGAATTTGTATGAAAGAAGAATGAATAGAACTTGGAAGCAGGAGGCAATACATCGGGGTAAGCAGGGTAGATAAAAGTAGGGGCCCTGGTTTTGTTGAGAAGCAGGGAAATCAGTGTAGTTGTAAGCAGAAATCTCTAAGTAGATAACCGAGGATTTGAGTGTGAGTAGCTATTGATTATTTCAAATCATGAGAACAATTTTTATGCTTCATTAGCAAGTAGTCAAGCTGAAAGTAGAATTACATTGCAGGTAAGGGAGGCAGTCAAATTTAGACTTTCTTTGGTCTTCTCACAAATAGAAAAAAGATAAGAAGGAGAAAAGCAAGCAAAAAAGCTCGTTTTTAGAAATTTTTTTTGCTGTTTTTGCTCAGTCTTATCAGTTTGAGATGTAAAGATGAATATTCACTGACTTGGATTCTGAAATCTGCATTTGGAGCTCTGCATGTCACTTTAAAAGCCCAAAGAGAAAAAAATGTGCATTTTAAAATTCTAAACCATTTCCCCATTTTCACAGAGGAAATACAGACAAAGCAAGGGCAAAATTTCAGCATGAGGGCCTCCCTCTGGCTCACAGCCTTGGACGTTACCAAGCTGGTGAACATCCTATTGTCATTTGAGAAAGCCAGCTGCAGAGCTAGATAGAGTAAGCCTGTCTCTTCAACTCCAAGTCTGTAATTATGCTAAAACGGGATCTTGCATCAATGAATATAAAGAGAAGCCTTGGAATATCTCTCCAACACTAAACAACTTTATGGTTGAAAGGAAGCAATTACTGAGAACAAGATGAGACCAAGAACAGCAAAACTTTCCAACTTTTCCAACTTGGGAATTGACAATATTGTGCTGACCTCAGTTTTTGTATTTTTTGCTTTATTTTTTCCTTGAAGCCAGAATGATTCCACTTTTCTACTTTGATTTTTAGGGCAATTGTGAATAGTGTTTTTTTAAAATTAATGCCCCCCCCCAACTTAAAGCAGCTTTCTAGATCAGCTTAATAATAGCCACCAAAGTTTTTATGTTCAGTTATCCCTGACACCACAACCTGGAGAGACACGAGGTATCCAAGTAAGTCCCTTGCTACTGATTTGATTTATCAATGCTACCTTAATCTGAGGGTTCCAAATTCTTTTTCTTCTCCTCTGATAGAAGGTGGCGGAAAGAGCATATTGGGGTTAGAATAAAATTATGTCTGAGACTAGAAACAAGAAATTAGTACCACCTACGATGGTACTTCCACCATGAGGCTCATTCTTACTCTGCTGTTTGCATTCAAAAATGTCCACCCTGACCTCTCTATCTGCAGGGTATATCATGAGATGAAGAGAGGGCAAGGTGGGTGCTTGAGAAAAAATACACGCAGGCCAGATATATACAAGCTAGTTAGATAACTTAGCTCTCTCAATTATTCTAGAATCCCAAATTCAGTGGTAACCTTTTACCTAAATTATACAGATGGCCATGCTCTGTGAAATTCGTCACTCTTCTGGAGGTCCTAGCCAAAGCATAAGACAGTGGAAAGAAATAAGATGGTAAGTATTAAGAAGAAAGAGACAAAAATGTCACCATCTCTAAATGATATGATTGTCTTCCTAGAAAATTCAAGACAAAGGAAAAACAATTGGTCTTGTGAAAGGTATCAGTAAGGAAGCCAGATGTAAATATAAACATGCCAAAATCATTCGGTTTCTTACACATCAGCAGTAATCAATTATAAAATGTAATTGAAAAAAAATTAAATGGCTTATTTTTCCAAATGAGCAATAGGCTATTTACAAATAAGCAGACCTCCAATGATGTATATTAAAATGGCAAACCTATCATTGAAATCTAAAAGAATAAAAAAGATTAAATGAGAGGAATTTATTAAATAAATCAAGTTATGTCCATCCAAGGTAATATATACAGTTATTACACAGAATGAGATAGATCTCTATAAGAAGACATGGAGAGGTAGCTAAGGTATTTGGTAAGAGAAAATAGTAAAGTCCAAAGCAGTCTGTAAAGGATGAAAGTAAGTAAAATTATGTTCCTATATAATACACATATATATGGGTGTGTGTATATACATCTATATAATACATACATATATATAATATATATTTTGTGTGTGGAAAATAATTTGGAGGAATATAATGAAACACTTTAAGGTGGTTTTCTTTTGGGATGGAGAGAGCTGATTTTCTCTTTCTATATTTCATAGATCTCTAATATTTTTATATGGTAATTATTTATTACATTTAAAATCCAAAAAAGAAATAAAGACTAAAAAATTTTAAAATAAAGTTAAGGTTCTTGAATTTTCCACTTATTGGAGCTGGAAAGTACTTAGAGTTCATCTTCTAGTCAACATATTCCTGTTACAGAAGATTTGAAAGCTCACTTCCTTAAGACTTTAAAAATAAACAGCACTCAAAAATGAAGTTGAAAGTTCTAAGGTTTAGTTCAGAAATGAAATTAACCATGTATTAACATTGTTAAAGCAAAGCATATTTCAAAAGACAGATCTAGGCTTAAAAATTTTTCATTTCCCCTGGTGTTTAAATCAACCTTTTAAACATTACATTTTCTTCTGATTATGGAAATTCATGTTTATTTCAGAACATTGGAAAAAAAAGTTCAAAGATGAAAATAGAACTAGTCCATAATCTTATTTTCCAAGAATTACCGAGATTAATATTTTTGTGAATATATATTTTTCTTCAATCTTTTTATCAAAGTATATGTATATTTAAAATATAGGGATCGTAACTATTTCCATCTGACAATACTTGGTGAACATCTTCCCATGACATGCTTTGAAATATTATTGAATGTTTAGATTATTTCTTATTTTTTTAAATAAAAAATAATACTGTAATTAATATGTTTATATTAAAATATTTGAGTTAAAAAACTAAGTTCCCTGATGGTAAGGACTTGTTCTATCTTATTTATGGCTATATCTCCAGTACATAGAACAGAGCCTGATTCTTGGTAGGGACCTTAATAAGCATCTTTTTTTTTACATTTATTTTATATCTTTCGGATCTTATTGATATTGTTCCTTTAAAATTTATGTATTGGGAAAGATCCCAATAAGCATCTTTGAATGAATTTCTCATTTCTCAAGGCCAGTAGGACTTAAGGTTCATTGTATGTAAGAATCAACAGCAGAGGGGAGCGGATGTAGCTCAAGTGGTTGAGCACCTGCTTCCCATATACGAGGTCCTGTGTTCAATCTCCAGTACCTCCTAAAAAAAAAAAATGGGAATCAACAGGAGAACTTATAATGTAATATCCTGGAGGTTTTGATTCAGCTGTCCTTGGAGGGGCCAAGGTGATTCTGAAGTTAGGAATCTGATGCTTTGGGAAACACTGCCTTAGGCTAAATACATGGAAGTCGAATTATTAGGTCAAAATCTTACATATTTTTATGCTTTTATTCATTTATAATGCCAATTTCCCTCCCTGAAAATTTTTGCCAATTTACTGCTTTAAAGCATCCTTCTCTCTACTTTGTAATATATGAAAGTGCCTACTTTATTGTCTTTCATCAACACTTAGTAATTATCAATTTTAAAAATCATTGCTGATTTAATAGGGATGAAGAAGGGAAAGTCGTTTCTAATTAAAAATACAAAAAGTCATAAAAGAAAATAACAATCATCCATGTCCACATATCCAGCATCAACTACTGTTCTGGTTTGTCCTTTGTGGATCCCAGAAAATTATGTTATTAAGCTAACCCATTCCTGTGCCTGTAAACACAGTATAGATGGGGCCTTTTGGTTGGATTCAATTAAGGGACCTTTAATTAGATTACTTTGATTAGATTACTTTAGGACCTTTAAGTGGACTATGTCAGTGAGGTGTGACCCAGGTTAGGTCTCCACTTTCTCGCTAGGGTCTAATATAAACTGAGAACTGAAAGCAGAAACACACAAAGAAAGCAGCAATTTTTACCCTGCTATGTGAGAAAGGACTCGAGGATCAGCTACAGCTGAGGCTGAGAGAAACCCTGAGAGGCTGAGAGAGAGGCTGAAGGCTGGAATCAGCGGAGCACAGAGGCCTGGAAAGAGGGTCCTGAGAAGGTAGGCCCCCTGCAGCTCAAAGCTGAAGAGACCATACATGCCATGTGCTTAATTGCTCATAGCTGAGCTTGAGGAGAAAGTGGCCTGGAGGAGAAGGCAGAGACCCACATTGAGAGCTACCAGTTTGCCTTTCCACGTAGCAGGACTCCAAGCTCTGCCAGCAGCCAATCTCTGGTGAAAGAGGCATCTCTGATGATGCCTTGATTTGGACGTTTTCCCAGCCTCGGAACTGTATATTTTTACCCTAATAAATCCCATTATAAAAGCCAATCCATTTCTGGTACTTTTGCATTGGCAGCCTTTAGCAAACTAAAATAACTACTTTTGTTCACCTCTTGGCAGAATTGTTTCTTGTCTTATTTTTTAAAGAAAAAAAAATACTATTGTTTTTGTAAAAATGACACGTGCTTACTAAAAGGATATACGCCATTGAAAAGGACAAATATGAAAGTTAACAAACCAGATTGCACCATCTAGAAATAACTACATTAAACATAAAAGAGCATGACTTTATGTATCTTTCTATGCATGTCTATAGATAAGTGAATAGATAATGGAGAGAAGGGGAGAGGAGCACCTTTATTCAAGTAGAGTCATGCAATAGATAATGTTGGGTATCCTATTTTTGACACTACCTGGGCTCTATTCTCTCTTCTGGGATTTTAATTATTCTATATCAGGGTTCTATATCATTCTCCTCATTTAAGGGTGTATTTCATTCTTTTCTGTGGTTCTTAGGTTGTGTTTCCATAGAGGCAGAACCTGATACAAGGAGGTAAGAGTAGTTTATCTGGGAGATGATACCAGGAAGTGCTGGTAGGGGAATGGGAATGAAAGGTAGGGAAGGGAAGGAAGTCAATAAAGGGTGTAGACTGGAATAGGTTACTTTTGTGGGCAATGAGAGCTCAATTCCATTGGGACATTCTGGAAGTCAGCATAGAACACACACCAGAGATATTGAGAGTGAAGGAACTGGGCATTTATCCCCACATCAGTCATTGGTTGGAGTTGCCTGGAGGAGGCATTAACTCCCCAGAACTTCCTGCCTGTCCCACCAGGGGCCAAGTGGGCACTGCTGGTCAGAAAACCTCTCAGAGAGTTTGCAGGTGCTTGCAATTGGAAGCTGAAAAAATCAAATATGTATGTGGTGAATGCTGAAGGGGTATGGGCAAGGCCCGAACGTGTTTGCTATAGGTAGATACTATTAGATTTTAGATTGTTTCCCCAATTCAACCTGGAATACCAGACTCTTCCATACTTTTCAGAGTGAGTCAGCACCATTCCTCACTTCTCTATTTTATTCCTTTCTCTACAGCATTCATTTCCACTATTCCTCAATCAGAAGATGGAAAATATATACATAATGTGGTAGTTTCCTGTGGTTGCAGTAACAAATTACCCCAAACTTGAAGACTTCACACAATAGATATTTACTTTCTCACAGTTCTGGAGACCAGAAGTTTGAAATTCAGGTATCAGTAGGGCTGCTTGCCTCTTTCAGCTGCTTGAATTCCTTTTAGCCACATCACTCCAATCTCTGCCTCCATCTTGATTGGCTTCCTCTCTGTATGTCTGTGTTTCTCTTCTTTGGGCTCTTATAAGGACACTTGTCATTGGATTTAGGGCCCACTCCAGTAATCCAGGATGATCTCATCTTAAAATCCTTAATTACATTTGCAAAAACCCTTTTTCCAAATAAGGTAACACTCACAGGTCCTGGGAATTAGGATGTGGATGTATTCTGGTGGTGGTGGGGATACCATTCAACCCACTACACATACCCATTCAATATATTTCTCTCCAGATTTGGAGGTGTTGGTGAGAATTCTCGGGATTTCATTTCACTCTCTGCACATTTTCTGAGTGGTGGTGGTGAGGTTAGAAGCTGAACTTTCCTGTGCATCTAGCATCTCTACTCTGTTCTGGAAGCTGGTGCCCCTCCCCATTTCTCTGCCTAGTGCCCTTCCCTCTTCATCACACCAGCCCCATGTAGTGTTTAAAGTTTATTGTGTGGTGGTCTTAAAATTTGTCCACAAATGCTTTGAAACTCTTTCTTCCAAAAGGCAGAAATTAATTCCCATCCCTTTGAGTGTGGGTGGGTTGGACTTAGTGACTCACTTCTAATGAATAGAATATGGTGGAAGTGAAGATGGGTGACTAGGTCATACAAGGCATCTCAAGTTCTTCCTTGCTCCCTCTGTCATTTACTCTGAGGGAAGCTAACCACCAGATGGTGAGGACCCTCAAATAGCCCTGTGGAGAGGTCTACTTGCTGAGGAACTGACAATTCCTGCCAAAAGCCAGCAAAAACTAAAGCCTCCAGCCAAGAGCTACATAAGTGAGTTTGGAAGATGATCCTCTAGCACCAGTTAAGCAAGACTTTAGATGGGAAACTCTGAGCCAGCACCACCCAACTAAGCTGCTCCCAGATTCTTGACCTATAGAAACCATGATAATACATGTTTGTTGTTTTAAGCCATTGAACGACTAATACGATTGCGTTAGGTTTTTCCATTTCCTAATTTGTTTGCTTTTGGTAAATTTGGGACTGACCTTTAGACTACTTTTTGGTCTCATTTTTTAATAGCGGGTTTTTTCTAAAACGATTTATTGAAGTATATCATTCATGCATGAGCATATGTAAACTATAAGTGTTCAGGAAACATTGTGAACTTACAAAACAAACATGCATAACATCATACAGGGCTTCCACACATCTCCCCACCACAAATACTTTGCATTGTTGTGAAACATTTGTTAATAAACTATGAAAGAGCATCGTGAAAATATTACTACTAAATATAGTCCATATCTTTCTCCCTTATACCTTTTTTAAAGGATTTATTTATTTATGTATTTAGTTACTTTTATCCATTTTTACACCCTGTCCCCCCCCCTCGTTTTTGCTGTTTTTGTGTCCGTTCGCTGGGCAACTCTCTGTGTCTGTTTCCTACCCTCTCTTCTCATCCTTCTCCTCCTGTCTTTACTGGGATTCAATCCTTGGAACCTCTGATGTGGGAGAGAGGCGTCCTACTGCCTGTGCCACCTTAGTTCCTGGTTTTTTGGCATGTCTCGTCTTGGCTCTCCCTTGTGTCACTCTCCTGTTATGTCATCGTCTTGCTTCATGGCACATAGGGCCTGACGGTGCACCCATGCATGGGGCCTGACGGTGCACTTGTGCACGGGGCCTGGGGGGCTTACCCGCTCATGGGGCCTGGTGACACACCTGCGCATGGAGCCTGGTGGCACACCTGCACACAGGGCCTGATGGTGCACCCGCATGCGGGGCCTGGGAAGCGCACCCGCTCATGGGGCCTGGCAGTGTATGGGGCATGGGGGCCTTACCTGCTCACGGGGCCTGGTGGTGCACCCACGCATGGGGCCTGGCGGCACACCCACTTGTGGGGCCTGGGGGCTCACCCTCTTGCAGGGCCTGACCTGCGCATGGGGTCTGGCGACGCACGTGCCTCCTATGTTTTTCTTTTTTTTATTTTTACTGGGAGGTCCCGGGGATTGAACCCAAGTCCCTCCATATGGGAGACAGACGCCCAACCATTTTAGCCACATCCATCCCCCTGCTATATCTCTTAAGGTCGACCAAAGATACCCAAAATTACAGTCTTTTCCCATACAGGATGGTCATATAATAAATCAGTCTTAGTTTATCACCACCATTCTAAAAGCCAGACCTAGGGAGAAAAACTAGGTCTGGGGACACATGCATGGTTTCTAATATAGCGAATGTTTAGCCTACCCTGATTATCACAAAATCAGGACAGCGAGAATATTTGCACATTTATAGCAATTTTGATTCACCATATTAAACAAGACTTTGATAGCACTCCTTATTTTGAATGTGGCATAATATTTTAAGCTTTACTCTTTCCTCCTTTCTACTATGCATAAGTCATTGGGGACCTAGAGTATCTTTTATCATTTTATTTTTAGACAATAATCAAGAAGTAACTTGTTCAATAAGTCCTTTCCCTTCATATTTTTACCTGAATATTGAACAATAATGGGAAGTTAATACTTGTTTTTAAGTGACAGAGTATTTTGACAAATTCTAGGCAAAATGAGGCTTTGATGCCATCTCCAAGAACCTCTCTACCTTAGTGGTATGTTCCACCTGCTTCTAAAAGTCTTCTTGGATTCTTTGGATTGTCAAATCTCTTGATCATGAGCACCACACATTTTTTGTGCCTGTGGTTCAAATGGATTGGAATTGATTGTTCCTATCTTACTGCTTCATAGTCTTAATTTTCTGTTTGAAATATTTTTTTTTTTTTTTTTGAGACAACAGAACTGGTTTTTGTTTTTGTTTTGAGAAGCCTCAATGATTTCACTTATTGGTGAATGCAATTTGTACAAAAATTTCTTTACAAGTTTTTTTTTTTTTAATTTAATTAAATAATGTTAACTAGTTAACTACACTAATTGAGAGAATAATGATAAACTAGTTCCAAATGTTTTTCTCTGATTCCTTCACTCTTGAATAAACCCACTTTTGATTCAATAATTTATAGGAGACCGTTTTGAATTATTTTATGAATTTGTCCTCTATTGATAGCAAGCTCTAGTTTTTCTTTCACAGAGAGCATTTCTGCTTAGTCTTTCTATTCTTTGAGTTTTTCCAATGTATATAGGGATTCTGATGTGGTTACTCATATATAAATAACTGCTGTTATGCCATATTCTACTTGTTTAAAAGCTTTTGAAATAAAATGAAAGTTATAAAAAAAAAAAAAAGAAAAAATAAAAATAAAAAAAAGAATAAAAGAAAAAAAAAAGAAAAAAAAAGAAAAACAGAAAAAAATGAAAAAAAAACAAACAAAAACAAAAAATAAATAAATAAAAAATAAAAAATAAAATGAAAGTTATTCTTACAGTAAAAAGCAAGGGTGACAGCTCACAAACTCCCACACAAAAACACAATACACAGACCCCAACCTCAAACTCTGTCCCAATGGCATGCAGATGCTCCTGCCCACAACCAATAGGGAAAAACCATCTGTAGGCTGAACAAGGACACAAAGCCCAACTCGACTATTCCCCAGATGTCAGGTGGAGTAGGCTCATAAAGGTCAAGGGATTCATGCTCCAGTCCGAGGGTACAGCCGTCCATCTCGATGCACCCATGATCACAGCCTCCAAATTTGAAGAGCAACAAATGGAAGACCCGGGAATGGAAAACCTGTTCAAGGAACGCTAAATTGGCCTTCAGGCCCTGGGTTCCAAAATGGCTCCCAGCAGAGGAGGATGGAAAGGCAAGAGCATGCTACTCCTCGAATTTGTGGGTCCATGGAAATGTGATCGCCCTGTTTTGTTTTTATTTGACACCAGAATTATGTAACTCAAACCCTCTTAACCTCTATTCTGTACAGTTGGAATGCCCACAGGGTAATTTTATACAAGGCATGACAAATGTCCCTTGACATTTAATCAAACGCATGACTACTACTGTAGCACAGAACTTCCTCCCTCCAATGCCAACATGAATAACTGAAAATGTGTTGAAAGCTTTTGCTTTCTATCAACCACCATCACCTTCTTAAACTTTACTTTTATTGTATCTCTTTCACCAGCACAAGCAGTAGACTTTTTTACCAAGTTGGTTTTCCATTAAGAAACTAGTTTTAAAACCTCACTTTAGGGGACCTCAGAAGTCCAGATGAACAAAGCCACACTGAGCAGGGCATGCTGGCAGTTGGTCAGCTGCTCTGGAGTAGTGACTCACTGCTGCGTGTCAGCTTTTGTGTGTCCTGTGTTCAGATTATTCCTCCCCCGAATTGTAATAGGTTACCACGTCATTGGTGTGGAATGCAGAAAAATGGAACCTGTGAATATGTTGACTTTCATAGCAAAAGAGATTTTGCAAATATGATTAAATTAAGGATTTCGAGATGAGATTATCCTGGATTATCCAGGTAAACCCAGTGTACTCCCAAAGATCCCTGTAAGGGATACAGGGAGGCAGAAAAATCAGATAAGGAGATGGGATGATGGAAGCAGAGGTTGAAATGATGAGGGCCATGAACAAGGAATGCGGGCAGCCTTTGGAGGCTGGAAAAGGCAAGGACCTGGATTCCACCCCAGAGCCTCCAGAAAGAACATGGACCTGCTGCCATTCCCTCCACAACTGACAAGATAATACATTTGTGTTGTTTTAAGCCTCTAATGTCTTAAGGGATATTTTTCTCCTCCAAAGTTCACATTGGCAGTTCATTTTTAGAAATATTGCGAGAAGGACATGGAACAAAGGGCAGAATCAGATGTCTAGGGAGATTTTATGATTTCATGAAGTTGAAGTAGAGTCTCTTAACCCAGAAACGGAATAAAGCAGATATTTGATCTGAGGTAGTGCTTGTTACTCGTTTTTTTTTTTTTTTTTTTTTAACTTAAACCCTTTACAAATAAAATATTTCCATTTTGGAATGTAAGCATTCTCAAGCCATACTTGATGACCAGAAAAACTCTCCAGTAGAAACACAGTTAAAAATGTAGAACATATAAATCATAATACTCTGTGACAACAATCCTATAAAAAGTATGTGTATATGTGGATAAAAACTAAGAGAAATAAAGAAATGTAAATAGTTATTTCATTTAGGTCTAGACATTATGGGTATGCTTTTTTGAAACCTTAAGATAAAAACCTTTCTGAAAGAAAAAAAATATAACTATGTATGCCTGGGTGGATTTCTATAAACATACCAAGCTGCAGAATTTTAAAAAGCAAATTGGGCTGGGCTTATGAAGGAGAGAGAATGAGAGGGTTCTTTCATTCTGGCTGCAATGAGGCTTCTGAGCTGAAACTTCACTTGTATTGGATAAGAAACTTTCCCTATGCTTCTTTCCCTTTCCTTCTTGGCCCCATTTTTGCTGTAGTCTGCTTTCCTTCTTCTTTCTTGATCAAAAATCTCCAAATTAGTTTATGGTTGATTATTTGGCCTGAACAAAAAAAATAATAAAACTTATTAAAAATGAAGCATGGTAAGTTCCAATTTTAAAAGCAGACTAACAAGGTGGTGTCCCAGGAGGTGAGCCTGCTGTCACCTTTGGCTCCAAAAAATAACAGCCTGCCTTGGCTTTCTCTGTAGCTCTCTGTACATGGAATTGATGACCTAAGGGAAGACAGCAAAGAAGACTGTGGAACAGTCTTACAACTGGAAAAAATAAGTAGGCCTGCTTATTAGGTCTCTCTATAAAACTATTTATGATCTGTTACGCCCCATTCATCAAACAACATAATAAGCACCACAGGTTACATTACAGATGTGCATGTGGTTAACTTTTAAAAAGTGGCTATCTCCAGAGGGAATTAAGCTTGGAGAAGGGCCAGCTGCAGTGCAATATCAAACTGTTTCCATCTGCCCTGTGATTGCTGAGCCATGATCATTTATGTCAGGTCTTAACACTGGGTCAGGGAGGTCTTTTCCTTCCCTTGGCAAGCAGAGAGAGGGGGATAGAGGTACGCATCAGGCCAGAGACAGTAGATTTCTGTTGAGAGAACCCTGACTCTGATCATGGTGCCTGGAAGAGGTGGCTTTGGGGAAGTCGTTGGGTGTGTACTCAGGAGCCTGGATGCGATGTAATGAATGGAGAGACAAGAATCAAAACCTGCCCAGCTTGTGGTGTACAGCCTCCACCGTGGCCTGATTAATCCTTGGTCTGGTATCTTTGGGAAAAGTGAGGTCTTTTATCATTTTAGAAATGAACTGCTGCCTAGTTTTTTGTGTCCCATTTTATCCTGTGACTTGACCTCATACTGGAAGAGTAAAAAATCTCTCTTCAAAACTGCACGTGACTTCCTTAAGTGGCTTTAGTATTAAAACCTCTTGCATTCCCCTAAAACATAAATCCACATTCCTTCTCAATTTCCACTCTTCATTTTTTCCCCATTTCTTTCCTACAAGAATCACTATCTGTATTTTATTCTTCATGTCTTTCTTTCTCAGTTTTAAATCCAGGTCCTATGACACTTACACCATGACTCTAGATATTCTCTTTCTTGACTCAAAAATCTCCCTCTAGATGCCACACTAGGTCATATCTCTGCTACCTGCAGCCCAAACTTCATCTCTCAGTCACACATTGTGGAAGAGACTGGCTGCTTTTCATATGTCAACATAAAAGATGAGATATTTAAGGGTAAGACAATGGTAGATGGCTTTTATTTTCTTTGACTTAACACCTCCCCCCCCCATGCTCAATAATAAACATTTATTACTTTTATTTTCAAAATTTAAAGATAAGGCACTTATTGTAAATTTCCTTGGCTTCCTTTCATAAGCCACCATGGGTCTATTATTTTATGTAAATCCTTTTTTTACTTCTTTACATGTTTTACCTTTTTAACTTATGAGTTAAAGAATATTTTAAATTGGCACCCATGATAAAATAGTGCTGTGTCTTTGATTAATTAAAGACACATTTCCAGGCTTGCCATTTTAGAAAATTGTGCATGTTATGCTGATCAGATTCTGCTTTTGTCAAATATTTCATACTTAGTTATGCTCCTTATAAAACTTGCAAATGAGCATAAAACATCTAAGCACCATTTTACTTAATTTGTGGTTCTCAGTAGTAAGTTATAAAATGAATTATAGCAGGACTTCCGGGAAGACGGAGGATTAGAGAGGTGAGAGAGCAAATGCTCATGGATCTTTCTCCAAGATAAACCACATGTTGGGCCACAACACAGCTCTCAATAAATTCAAGAAGATTGAAATTATACAAAGCACCTTCTCTGATCATAATGGAATGAAGCTAGAAATCAATAATAGGCTGGAAAGGGGGAAATTTGCAAGATATGGAGGCTAAACCATACACTCTTAAACAATCGGTGGGTCAAAGAAGAAATTGCAGGAGAAATTAGTAGGTATCTTGAGAGAAATGAAAACGAGAACACAACTTATCAAAACTTATGGGATGAAGTGAAGGCAGTGCTGAGAGTGAAAATTATAGCTCTAAATGCTTGTATTAAAAAAGAAGAAAGAGCTAAAATCAAAGAACTAACTGAAAAGCTGGAGAAACTAGAAAAAGAACAGCAAACCAATCCCAAGGCAAGCAGAAAGAAATAAATAACAAAGATTAGAGCAGAAATAAATGAAATAGAAAAAACTATAGAGAAAGTCAACAAAATCAAAAGCTGGTTCTTTTAGAAAATCAATAAAATTGACAAACCCTTAGCAAGACTAACAAGGAAAAAAAGACAAGGTGCAAATAAATAAAATCAGGAATGAAAGGGAGACCTTACGACTGACCCCACAGAAATAAAAAGGATCATAAGAGGATATTATGAGAAACTGTATGCTGACAAATTAGACAACCTAGATGAAATGGACAAATTCTCAGAAATGCACAAGCAACCTACATTGTCTCTACAAGAAATACAGGAACTCAATAAAACTAATCACAAGCAAAGAGATTGAATCAGTGATTAAAAATCTTCCAACAAAGAAAAGTCCAAGACCAGGCCCAGGTTGCTTCACAGGTGAATTCCACCAAACATTTCGAGAAGAATTAATACCAATCCTGCTTAAACTCTTCCAAAATATTGAAGAGGAGGGAAAATTACCCAACACCACCCTAATACTCACATAGACATGGAGAAAAAGTGGACCAAGGATCCCTAGGTTAAGGGGCCAAAGAGCCTCATATGGAGGAAGGGCTCAAAGCCACATAGGAGGTTCTCTGAGGTCCCCGATCCTCTTTGTCCTCCTATTCTTACCTTTCTTAGTCATCCTTGCTGTCCTGTTCACAGTGCTCAGAGCACTAGGGTTGAGAGGTAGTGAGGAGAGGAAGAGGAGCCCTGGATTTGAGTCAAAAGATTGGATTGAGTCCTGGCTCTACTACATAGGGAGTGACTTTGGACAAATTGTATAACACACTGGATAGCAATTTCCTCAACCATAAAATGGGTTTGGTAATACTTGCCCTTGAGTATCTCAAGGGATTATTGTGAGGATTGATGAGTTAATGTATATTAAATAAAGCTTATTATCAGTGACTCTGCTCCCTTTGCCCTCGACTTTGGATAGGTATGAAATGAACTAATCACTCAAACAAGTGTTTCTACAACTAGGACATATAAACAGGAAACTTGTTTCTTTAAAGGTTACTTACATTTGGGTAGGTCTTAAATTATTTTTTTTTCCCAATTATTACTCTCCTCAGGCTGTTCTCTACATATAGAATCCTTACTCATCTTTTTCTATTTCAGAATAAATGCTATAATCATTTTAAAGTCACTGGTAGGAAAAGCAGGTTTCTTCAAGACTCCATCACTTCCTACAGAGGGTAGAAGATGACCTTGTCTGAAACACAGGATGTAATTATTTCGTGTTCTGAAAAAGCTGTTCTTTGAGCAGTTTATGCCTCCCTTTGCTTGTTTCTTTTAAAAGAACTGCAAGCTCTAGCAAGAAAAATGCCACAAAAATAGAAATGCCAATCTCTAAAGATCTCAAGGCACTTTCAAAATGATAAATAATTAATTTTCACAGCATCCCTGATCTGATTAATCTTATTTTAGAGGTGAGGCGAGAAAGGCTAAGAGAAGTTAAGGGATCTGCCCAAGGTTATAAGCAAGTAAGCAACAGAGCCAGGAATAGAAGCCAGCCCAGAACTCAGGGCATCTTCTAAACACATGTTCTTGGTTTAGTGTATTTACTGAGCACAAACAGCATGAACTATGTTCTAGGTGCTATGGGGGCCTTATTATCTAGGTACTCATGATCTAGTGGGTATAAAACACACACACAGACATACACACACACACTTCTAATAGAGGGCAAGCAGTGATGACTGCTAGAAGCCAAAGTGTTATAAAAGTAAAGGAGGGGGGAGATTATTAATTGATCTGGGAATATTCTTATGGAAGAGATTGGATTTGAGTTGAGGCTTGGAGAATGGGTACGTCATTGATAGGAGATTATGGGTGGGGGAACCAAAGGGATATGGTCCCAGGCAGAGTGTTCTGGCTTGAATCAATAACCAGGGTTTGGTTATAAACAGCAAATAAAACTGGTGTATGTGCAGAGTAGGGGTTAGACTGCAGAAGTTCTTGAATTCTAAATTGAAGAGGCTGGATTTTGTTAGCCATGAGAAGCCACCAATGGCTGTTTGATAGGGAAGACATAAGATACCTGGTTCTAATAGGAAGGTACCATATGTAAGATAAATTAGAATAAGGAAAGACAACAGACAGGAAACCTTTTAACAAATATTTGTGGGATGTTTTATGATTATTATGTACCAACTGCAATGCTAGACACTGGAAATACCAATATAAAAAAGACACAGTCTCTGCCCCTGAAGTGAATCAGTGTTTACAGAACAGACCAAGAAGTGCTGGGATTGGTTGGAATAGGGTGCTTTGGAGGAACAGAGAAGGGGAATCTAAATCAGAGAAGACTTCTTGGAAGAGGTTTTGATCTGGCTAAGTCTAGGAAATGAATGGGGATTGGTTAGGTGAATAAGGCAAGGAAGGGCTTTCCAGGCAATGGCGTGTGAGGAGTATGAACTAGCAAAACAGGTTCAGGGAACAAGGGCTGTGTATGACTGGAGTCAAAGCTATGTGTGGTTGGGGGTGGGAGGAGGAAAGAGGGTAGAAATGAAGACAGAAGGATCAGCACGGCTGGAGTATGAGAGGTTGCATGTTCTCGCTAAGAGAATGAACTTCATCCTGAGAGGTTGTGAAAGATTTCTAACTAGGGGAGGGACTAGATTAGGTCAGTTAAGTAGCTATCAAAATAGTTCTGGTGAGAGTTAGTAAGGCCTTGACCCTGGTCAGTGGGAAAGTGTAAAACTAGAGAGGACTTAATAATTTGGATGGAGAGTTCAGATTAATGCATGGAATGGGATTAAAAATAAAGACAAGGTTATTTGGCCAGGTTAAATTATGGGTGGATACCAAAGACCATGAGATTTCAGAAGAGAGAATAATGTGAAGGCTGGATCACGGTGGCAGGCAGGGTTCCATGAAGGGTCATGGCTTGCATGGAGGAGGGCATTCTAAGTACAGACTACCGCAGCAGGGCAGGGGAAGGAGACATGGCAGACTCCCACGGCTATGAGAATGGACAGCTTCAGTGGAGAGCTTGTCTCATCAAATGGGTGGTAGTATGGTAGGACTGTATGGCGAAAGATTTTAAAAGGAGCAGGATTAGACGAAATAACCAAGAAATAAGCATGAAAGAAACTTTTGAACAGAGGAGTGATCTAATAAAAATGCTATGACTCAAGGAAGTTCAGTTTAGTTGCAGATATTTGGGATAGGTAAGGAGATAGGGAGTCTCTGATCATCCTGAAAATCTAGCTGCAAGATGTGAACCCTTTCAACTTCTCTAATCTTATGATCCAGTCTTCTCAGATGATAACCATGAAATAAACAATTCTTTCCCCACCACCTAGGTACAATCTTAGAGCATTAGCCACCACTAACTAATCTAAGCTGAAGAGTTGCTGGAAGAGATGGACAGTTTCTAAAAAGTAATCTCCTGTGTCATTAGAGCACTGGGCAGGTTTGCAGAGGACAGATTTCTTAACTTCCGTGAAGAAAGGTCCCACCATGTATATCTCAGTGAATGTCATTGGGACCAATCTGTGTATCCTTGATGAATTGCTGTGTACAGAGACCAAGTGTGGCTACTTTAAACCTGAGTGATTGTTGCCAAGGCACTCATATTGGCTCAACAGTGAAGCAAGGGAGGCCCAAAGGTCTGCTTGGAAGAGGAGAGCAATGCATAAAAGAAAGACAGAGAAAGTCAAGAGGGAGAGTTTAGAAATTGAGGAATTGGATAACCTGTGACCTGGAAACCCAAGAAGGGTAGGCCTGGGGTGGTAGGATTCTTCAATCATTGTTAGAACCTGAGGAAAGAATGTCTTCTTTCCCTTAATTATATCCCTGAGGCCAGAAAAACTCAAGGACTTGGACCAGAGTCAGAAACACAGTGAACTAGAGAGGGAATAGAGACTTTTTAGAGAGACCCTGGCATGCAGAGGCTCATGAATCTAAGGGTCTCTGAGTAAGATGCCTCCTAAGTCAGGTTAACTTAAAGCCAGCACAGTATTTAGTTACTGCTTTAAGCCATCTGCTTATTTGTAGTAACTTTCATACCCTCAGAACATCTGACCTGAGGTTATGTGACTTTTGTGATTTAATGCTAATGAAAGATAGGAGAAATGATTGTACTTTATGTCCTCCCTTGAGTCCATCTCTGAGCAGCATTCAAAACAGTTGACTGCACCCTGTTTCTTGAAGTGCTTTCATCTGTTGGGTTGTATGGCACCACAACCCTCCTAAATTTCATTGGCTCCATTTTAATATCCTTGTTACCTCTTTTATCTCTCCGTAACCATCAAATGTTGGAGTTCCTCAGGGTTCCATCACAGGCCCTCTTCTTTTTTCTCTCTACAATTTCTCCTGGTGAACTCATCCAGTTCCCTCATTTTAACACCACATATAAACAGATGACACCCCATCTCACAAATCTACAGTTCTAGCCACTCCCTTGTACTCCTGATTCATATGTCCAAATGTGATATGACTTTTCCACTGGGATGTCACACACACGTCTCAGATTTTCATGAGTACAAAATGGCACTCTTGATTTTCCTGCCCAATCTTATTCTTTACCCAGTCCTTCTGGTCTTAGTTAAACATTACCACCATATCCATCCAGTTGCTCAAGCCAGATCATCCTGTATCCCTTCCTGTCCCTCACCCAATCCATTAACAAGTGGTGACCATTCTACGTTTAAAATATATTCTAACTTGTCCATTTATTTTCATCATCTCTGCTATATCTATTGCCTGAACTACTTAGAGCCTTCTACTTTGTACATATACTAGAATCCAGTCCCTCCCCAGAGGCTAGTGTATTCTTTTTATTTTTTTACTTTTTGGTAAATTCTTTTTAAAGCATAATTTAGATTAAACAATTTCTCTGTTTGAAATCCTTTAATGACTTTCTGCTAATTCCTTCCCATGGCCTATAACCTACAAGGCCTACGTAGTCCACCCCATCCCCAATCCTATAATTCAAAATTCATCTTGTTTTACTTTCCTCTTTACTCATCCCTTTCAGGTCTTTTTTCCAGTTCCTCCAACATGTGTGTGTCCTAGGTTGAGTTTCTTTTAAATGATTTGGGTGCAAGTTTGGGGGTAGGGTGGTGGTGGGGGGAGCATGATTCCAGGAATCCGGAGTGAGATGTAAGGAGTGTGAGAAAGAAAGAAGGAAAAAGCAATATGATCGTAATTTTTGAGGTTGCTGTTTGGGCAACAAGGCTCTATTCTGCTGGTGTCTCTTAAGAAGAGTACAGAATGCCTCTTGGAGTTGTGTGCCTAAGGAGGGGAGGCTGGGGCATTTGTCTGCCAGCTCCTATCTTTCATGGTTGAGGGTTGCCTGGGGTGGGGGGGCGTGTCACTCCCCTGTGCTTCCAGGCTGCGCCTGCGCACTACCAGAGAAGGGAGAAGGATGCTCAGATGCTTGAGGTGGGTGGCTGTCATCAGGAGGTGAGTTTGACTCACAGGGAACTGTCCACCACAGCTGTGACTGAAAACACAGGTGGGCTGAGGGCCTGTAATGTGGAGCACCAGAAGCCTTTCCTGCTCCCAACTCTTTCTCGCATTGCTGACTTCCTACATGCTGTTCCCTCAGGCTCGACTGCGTTTCCTCCCCTCTCTAACAGCTGGCTCATTTCCATCCTGTAGGTCTCAGCTTGAATACAGTTTCTTCAGGGATGCCTTCTCTGGTCTCCTAATCTAAATTACATCTCTCTTGGTAGTCTCCCTCACAGTACCATCAGTAGCATCTGTGAGGATTTGTGATGATATATTTGGGTGTTGTGTGTTGTATTGGTCATCCACACCCAACTGTAAGCTCTCTGCCTCTCTTTTTCATCTCTGTACACCCAGCACTTGGCATTATGCCTGGCCATAGTAGGTACACAATAAATATATCTCAAATAAATGAATGAAGAAAAAACTATAACCGTAACTATGCAGCCCAGTAACCTGTCTCCAGTCTGTCTTGTGGCAGCAAAGGCAGGGAACTTGATTCTCCATCACAATTGCAAAGTTGCTGGAAGAGCTCAGATTTCCTGGGCGATAGTTGGAAAAAGAATGGGGAAAAATTTTAGGACAATGTATGAACAGGGGAGAATTCAACAAACATTTGAGAAGCTTCCACTGTGGGTCAGGCCCTTGTGGGATAGAGAAATTGTGAAGACACAGTGCCTGTTCTCACAGGGTGGTCATTGGGGGGTGTCAAAGGAACTTATAGATGGAAAAGTGATGTTGTAAAATTGTAAAGCACTAGGCAATGTGAGGTCTTACAATGTTGAAAGTTTGGACTAGATGGTTTGAAGACACTTTAGAACCTTTTGCCTTTCAGTGTAAGGCATTTACCATCAAGTGGGGTGTGGGGGTGGATGAGGATATGAGGGAGATTTTTGAACTATTTAAACTCAGGGAGTGCTTGAAAAGTTCCTGCTCACAATTCTCAAGTGCTGCCCAGCACTTTGGCAAATGGTTTCAGATATAGAGCACAGCTGTTCAATTCTCAAGTCGGGAGGAGGAAACTTTTGATTCTGTGCCTCTTTCTCAACAGTAAATGCGTAGTTCTGTAGGGTAAAATTTGGCATACTTTATTTACTCTAAGCTTTCAGTTTATTATTTATTACATTTCTCTTGAAAGAGCCAAAACTTAGTGGTAATGTTGAATAAAATTTGATATAATTTATCTATAAACCTGCAACTCAAAAAATGCATTGTATATTAAAGGTGTTCTATGGTAGCATTTATTTCAACTACAGTACCTATTAGTGCAGAATCGGAATATTAGAAAGACTCTGAGAAACAAACTCCTCTATTGTCCCATGAACCTGAAAGATTCTCTGTTGGGAACTGAATCATGGCCCCCACAAAAGACAAGTTTAAGTCCTAACCCCTGGTCTTATGGGTGTGCACCCATATTTATAAACAGGACCTTTGCAGATGTTCTTAGTTAAGGTGTGTCCAAGCTGAATGAAGGCGGGAATTAAACTTGTAAGGCTGAAGTTCTTATAAACAAAAGAAATTGGATTTGGAAGTAGAAGCCAGAAGTTAGGAGAAACCACAGATTTCCCTGTGGTGGGGGCAGAAATGCAAACCAGGAACCCCAAAGATTACCAGCAAGCACGCACCAGAATGCTACAGACTCTGGGAGAAAGCATGGCCTGTCGAGATCTTGAATTTGGGCTTCTAGCCTCCAAAACCATGAGGCAATAAACTGCTGCTGTTTAAGCCAACCTGTTCTGTAGTGTTTGCCATAGAAGCCCTAGCAAACTAAACTGCTATTCATTTCCAAAGTGTTCAGGGCTTGACATGTCACCAAGAGGCAGGGGAATCTGGTGACCTGGTTTCCATTCTTGCTCTGCCACTACCCAGTTTTGCAATATGGGCATTAACCCTTCTGGGTCTCGGTTTCCCCAGCTGTAAATTGCTGTCTGGATTTTCCCATCTACTTGCATGTGTAAAACAGCAAGGCAGTGAAGTGTGTTTGCTTAAGAGCTGGGGTCCTGGAGACAGCCTGTCTGGATTCAAAACTGTGCTCTGACCCTTATTTGCTGTGTGAACTTGGGCAAATTCCTTAACCTCTCTCTGCTTATGTTCTCATCTGTATAATAGGATAATGATAGTTCCTACCTCACAGGATAAACTTTGAAGATTAAATGACTTTATATACATGAAAAGCAAACAGAAAGCACCTTATAAGTTTTTGCTAATATTATAAGAGTTCTTATTGTAGCATTGTTTGTAATAGAAAAGCCAGGAAATACTCATCACTAGGGAGCTAGTAAATAAAATATCAAGCGAAGAATGAGGTAGAGCTCTAAATGTTTGTGCTGGTTTGAAATGGTATGCACCCCAGAAAAGTAAGCTCTTAAAGTTAATCCATTCTTGTGGGTGTGGACCCATTCTAAGTAGGATATTTGATGTTGCTATTTCAGTTAAGGTGTGACCCACCTCATTCAGGATGGGTCTTAATCCTCTTTCTGGGGTCCTTTATTAATGAAATGAAGAGAGAGAGAGAGAGAGAGAGAGAGAGAGAGAGAGAGAGCGCGAGCGAGCCTCGGAAGCAAGAAGCTGAAATCAATGAAACCTGGAAGAGAAAGAAAAGACCCAGTAGATACTGCCATGTGGCAGAGGAACCAAGGATCATTGGCCTCCAGTCTTGGGGAAGAAAGTATCACCTTGATGATGCCTTGAGTTGGACAATTTTCTCAGCCTCAAAACTGTAAGCTAATAAATTCCATTGTTAAAAGCCTACCCATTTTATGGTATCTGCTTTCGGTAGCCTAGGAAACTAAAACAATGTTGTGATTGAATATCTCCAAGATGCATGATTAATTGAAAACAGAGAGTCTCAAACCAAGGCAGGGCACTTGTATGTGTTCATTTTTCAAAAACATACATAGATGGACATGTGCTAGTGTGTGCCTAACAATTACTGAAAAGTTACATAGAAACCTGTAACTGTAATTCTATCTCAGGAGGAGACCTGGGGGGAAGGTTAAGAGGGACTACACTTTCACTTTATGCCCTTCTCCTTGAATTTGTTTCCATGCTCATGAGTGTATTTTCACAAAATAAGCTAGTTGAAAACAAAAACTAAAACAATAATGCTTTCTGTCTATCCCAGAAGATTATTTTGAGGAAAAAATGTGAGATAATGTATCTATAAGCACTTCAAAAAACTGGAAAATGCTATGTCAATGTAATGCATTATTAAAATGAGAGTTTTAATAGAAAATCTAGAAACCCTAAATGTGCATGGTTGCTGAAACAAATGTGTGACTTTAGATTATTTAGACAAAAATGAATAGTAACTTTTAACAATAGCATTAACAGTAGCATTGAGTATTAACAGTTGAGTATTGAGTAGTATTGGGGTCTTATTAGTAGTACTGGAGCTCCATGAAAATGAAAGCTTCTTTTTTTCCTGGAAATTGACCTATTTTTCTATTAAAATAAAGGGTAAAAAAGTCTTCCCCAAGATGTTTTGCTTTGGAGTACTAATTATTTTTCAGCTTTGGAAAAATAAACCCAGTATTAAAATTCCCTGCATACTAAAAAAAAAAAATTGTTTTCCTTTCTCTGAAGAGTTATAACTATTAGGGAAATGTTCCCAAATTAGATCCCCTGCATCCTTCATTAGAAACTCTATCAGTGAAAAAGACTTACCTAAACGGAAACTAAAAAATAAAATAAAATCAGTAAGGAATAAAAAAAATCAGACTACCAAGAAAGAGAGACCTGGTGGGTAGGAAAGTGACGACAAGCCCTCTCCTCACTATCTCTCACCAACTAGGCAATTTCGAGTCCACCTTAGGGAAACAGAAGAATACCTACCTTGTGGCTCAATCGTGACAAAGGAGGGCCTGTAATTTTGTGAGGGTTTATTTCTATGCAGCATACAAAAGAATGATCAAAAGCCATTTTCCTGCTCTGGAGTTTGTAAACTTAACATACAGCTTCAGGATGACCCTCTCTGTTGCAGCTCTCCGCTTTTCCAGGGGTTTTCTTTTCCGGGTGTAATCCTGCAAACAGCTTATCTCTAGCTTCATTCGTTGTCTCTGAGCACTTCTCTTTTCTGGTTTTAAGCATCTCCCACCCCTACCCCATGCCTGGGATCCCTGACAATCAGTTTCGTCTCTGCAGCTACAGACCCTCGCCTAGAAAGCTACTGTGTGGCTTTGTGTGCCCTGCCAGCCTTGTCTGTCTGTCCATTTTCTAGCCTCAGAGGCCATCCATTTGGAGACGCGCTGGTGTTCTGCCCTTTCTTATTCTCTCCCACACCCTGGGCAAATGGAAGTGTGTCTAGGAGGATGACTCCATCTTCCTCCCCACCCCCATCCCTCCAAGCTGGGTCTGCAAAGAGATGCTTTCCTAGCAGGGCCTCTGCCTGTCATCTTGATTTCTTTGGTTGTCTGGAGAGCAAAATGCAGCAATGTTGACAGAGCATCCTTCCCTTCCGGTTTGCGGCGGCTGGTGGGTGCAGTGACCCCATTGTCCAAACTGCTCTGGGCAGCTTCTCTCTCTCCTCCCCATCTGGGCCCCAACTAATTCTACCTGCTGAGCTACAAGTCTCAGAAACTTCGTGTGTCGCAGATTTGGAGAGAAAGATTCAAATGCTTGAAGAAAAGTTATAAAGCCTTCTGTTTTCCTTTTACAGTGGGGATTTATTAATTTATAGCTTACAGTTCAGAGACTGTGAAAATGTTCAAATCAAGGCTTCATCAGGCAATGCTTTTCTCCCCAAAGACCGGCTGCCAGTGATCCTGAACTCCTCTGTCATATGGCAAGGCACATGGCAGTGTCTGCTCATTGCCCTTCTCTTCTCAATTTCATTGCTTCAGCTTCTGGCTTCCTCTGGCTTTCTCTCTGTATTCATCCCATTGACTGACCTCTGCCAGTGTCCATGCAGTGTGCTCTAGGATTTGCACACCCAGTGGGGCAGGACTCTCCTGGGGAGTGAGCCTTTCACAGAGGCCAGTACAGAGACTTGTGTGTTCAGTGCTTGGTGGATGATTCCTGGTTGGCCTCTTGTGTCTCCTAGAACCAGAGCCTAGGCTCTGAAATTAAGAGGGGTGTTCTTGCAAATCTTACTCTGCAACATTTAGATTATTTCAATAGGGTATTTGACTAGGAGGTACAACTAAGAGGCATTATGCTTTCCAAAGCATTTTAATCACATCAGCTCATCTGGTCCTCATGTTAGGCCCCAAAGCTGGGCCTTTGGGGATAACCTGAGGTGTAGGGGGGAAAAAAAACTTTAACAGGAGAGTTAGGCTTACATTTATTATGTCTGCAGACAGGCACCAAGGTCTGCCTAAAGCGACTCAGACCCTACTCCCCGTGCTGCAGTTTTGCTCTTGCTTAAATACCTAAGTTATTATTTAGCATTTGCTTTGGTTATTCATTAGCTTTTATGCATATGGATGAACATACATAGCTGGTTATATAATTGTATTATTAGTATGTTCAGGATATCATGCTTGTACATACATTGCATGATCAAAAAAGGGGTGGATAACTCCACCCCTGGGTGGGAATTTTACTATTTAATTAAGCAAGTTGAAGTGAGGACAGCAAGGGACTTCTGCGCAGATCTGGTCAACCGGTTGAAGCTGGTTTTCATATTTCATTGTTTCAACTGGATATTCTTGACCACAAGAAATGGAATTTGGCATCAAGAGAGGGTTGCATCTCATTACCTTCTAATTTGTATATAATTCATTCCTTTGTATCCTAGCAACAGGGAGAAAAACAAGTTAATTTCAGGTATTCGGTCATCCTACAGCCATCACTCATGCCAGTCCTGTGAGGTAGATACTCTTTTTTATCATCCCCATTTTATAGTAAGGAAGCTGACAAGATTGGTGTTTCAGCTATTCATCCCTTTACTTCCCCTACTGTAAGACTCATCTCACTTATTGTCATGACTCATTTAATTGTATGTTTCCTCCTTGAGGTTATAAGCTTTAGGAAAGCAAGTATAGGCACCACTATGTCCTCATCACTTAGCAAGGGTCAGTACATAGAAATATTTATTTGTAAATGAATAAATGTGAATGAACAAATTATTACAAAGAAAAGGTTTGTTCTGGAGCAAGAAAAAGACATTGAACTAATTTTCCAATGAGCTGTAACCAATCAAGACTAGTTTGTCCCAGATGGGCTGGAATTCAAGGGGGCAACCCAACTCTTCACATGCCTGAACTGAAAATCTGTTAAAGACATGTGAAAACACACAACACTTATCTTAAGCCTTTCCCACAAAATTACTACCTCTACCTCTGACTGTTGTCAGCCCAGCTGCCAAAAGACACAATAAGAACCCCTTCCCCCCACTTCAATTTCCTGCTCTGCTTCATGTCAAAATAATCTCTGAGTATGGCTGTTTCACATGTCAGAGCTGAAACCAGAAGTCCCGGATGGATGGCTGAAAAAGCTGGCTTCACAGGGCAATGGAAAGTTGGGTGTTAGCTTTATGCCTCGCCTCACTTCTCATCTTTCTATCCTGACTTCCTCCACCCTTTGGATACTCAGTTGCTGTGTCTAAAGCCAATGCCCCGCTTCTCAGCAGTGCTCCTCCCTTGGAGCACTGACACAGGAGGACATTCAGGCCAGAAGAATTAGGCAAATACATAGACCTCAGGGGTCTTGTATCTGGTTGTACTAAGTGGCCTGGAGGATGCGTGTCTCTGAGTTGCACCCTGAATCCGGTTTTCAGTATTCTGGGCCTTTGTCCCAGGATCCAAACTAGAGCAATGGTAACTTGAGAGTTGGGCCCATCCATACCAGCTTGTGGTCAGCAGCTCAATTCCCCCAGCTGCTATCCCATCACCTCTGTTGTCGCTATTCTGGGGTGTTGAGTTTCCTGACCTAGCAACTGTTCCAAGATCTTCACTTGAGTAAATTGTGTGAAACTATTTTATAGTGGGTAAGAGAGAGAGGACTTACTTTGGGTCAGGGCTGGATATGATGTGCTCAATGGTGCATTAAAACACAGTAAGCTTAGTGCTCCACGTCTCACTCAAGGTCAGGAAAATAAAAAGTATTTTCATTAAATGAGAGAATTGTTAGAATAAGGCTATCAAAGTAGAGATTCACATACATTTTTCTTAGTGTCCTATTGTGAATAATGAATACCTAGGAAAAAACGTTGGGGTCAGCAGGAGAGAGGACTTGAATTTATTATTTCAAAGGAAAAATAGCAAAGCAAAAATATGAGTATTTTAAGTTTACCTTCTCCAGATTATCCATTATAAAAAAATAACTCTCACTGGCAACAATAGAAGTGCCATGAGTCTTTAGAAATAAAATTTTAGTGACACTGAGATTCTTAATGGATCAAGAGTTTGGAAAGTAATTGCTATTCTCACTTCTGCCCTTAACTACTTGTATAAATTTAGGCAAGTCATTTCACTCTCTTTAACTTCATTTTTCTCATTTGCAACATGATGGGGCTAGATGGATAATCTTTAGGGTTCTCTTTATAATAATTGAATTCTCTGAATCAATGAAATATAGCAAATATCTAAAGGAAGCCAGTATAATCTGTTGTTTTTGGTGAAGTGGAGTTGGCCTCTGAGCTGTCACCTAGAAAGGATCTCTTAAACCACAAAACCAGCAAGTAGCAATTTCAGGGACAATAGTGAAACCATCTGTAACTGAATTTAAATTACATTAAAAAAAAAAAAAATCCTTCCGGAGTATGTCTGAAAATCTTTATCTTCATTGACTATTTCAGCCTGACTTGAAAAAAGCAATTGGATCAATTGTAATATTTTAAACAGAGATATCTCTAGTACCATTACTATACCACCAAAGATATACAAAACAACACAACCTTCTCTTAGTAGTCACTGTGGGATTCAGTTATTTTCTTATGCCATGCTCAGTATGTTTAGTCAGGAAAAGAATGTTTGCTTCAAACCCCACTAGAAGAACTAAGGCAATTGGAATGTCAGGAAGTCCTATCTCTGAAGGCTCAGAAAGCAAGGGCTCTTCTATAATTTTATATAAAAGAGTGCTTCTCCAGGGAGGTCTCTGATCTGCCTATCTCAGAATCACCTAGGGTGATTCACCCAGATGTATGGAATTAGAAACTCTGGTGGTTGGGTGTTTTAATAAACACATCAGGTATCACATATGTAGGAAAAGACTTTAAACCACAGGTCTGGAAAAGTACTTGGTAGAATCCTTCTTTGCAGAAAATACCAAAATGGACCTCAGAGCTCTTGAAGTGAGAAAAGACACTTCATGTTAATTTATCAGGATCCAGCTAAGAATGAGATTTATTAGAACACTTTATTAGAATTTATTATTATCTTGCCGTTCTGGTGGTCAGAAGTCTTCAGTGGGTTTGCAATGCTGTGTTTCTTCTGGAGGCTCTGGAGGAGAATATATCTTTGCTTTTTACTTCTTCTAGAGCAGAGGTTCTTAACAAAGGGTCTGTGAGCTTGCATTGAAATTCAAAAAAACATTATTCTTGTGGGAACATGTTGGTGCAAGTGTGATATATTTATTAAGTAATACACAGTATAGTGTGGACTTAGTAAGGGGTCTGTGGTTTTCTCCTGACTGGCAAAGGAGTCCATGGAACAAAAACGGTTAAGAACCCCTGTTCTAGAGGCTGGCTATATTCCTTGGTTCATGGTCCTTTCTTCATCTTCAAAGCCACAAGTGTAGCATCTTCAAATCTCTCTCTGAACACTGCTGCAGTCATCACAGCTCCTTCTCCTCCTTTGACCCTCCTGTGTGCCTCTTATAAGGACCCTTGTGACTACATTGGGCCCACCCAGATAATCCAGAATAATCTCCCTATGTTAAAATCTTTAATTTAACCACATCTGCACATCTCACATCTCTTTTTCCATAGATGATAACATAGTCACAGGCTCTGAGGATCAGGGCATCTTTGGATGTGGATATCTTTGTAGGGGCATTATTCTGTGTATCACAATGTTGTCAAACAAAAGCTTCTTAACCTCAATAAACCTTGGCTTTATCTTCTGTAAAATGGAGTTTCTATCAGGGATTAAGTGGGATAATGAGTGTAAAGTACTTTGGACCTTAAAGGTACAATAATTGTAAGATTATTATTATGCCTTCTGATTAATCTATAAGGAAGCTGCTTATAAGAAAGTGATTTAAATATATTAAACTCTTATTTATTTCCCTCTAGGTGGTACTTTATTACCAGGGGTATAAATTTAAATTCGGGAGACCTTTGGAAACTTTTAAAGGGCTCCTATATCAGTCAGGGTCTAGTGAAGGAAACAAAAAAAATTACATGTATTTTAAACAGAAAGGAATAAAAAACAGGTCTTAGATACTTACCAAACCGTTGGGAGGACTGGAGGAGCAGAAGTGGGGGCAGCCACTGAGTTTAAGAACACACTGCCATAGCAGGGATCTAAATATCAACAAGCTGCTGCCATAGCAAACACAAGTGCCTTTCCACCCCCATAAAACTGGAGACTAGAAAATGAAACTCTGAGTCCAGATGCCACCTGCCTCTTGACTCTCAGTCTTTGAGACCTTGTTTGCCAGTTGAGACAGGTGCAGGAAGATGGTCTCACTCCCATATTCCAAATCAAATGTAAATGCATTCAATCGCCAGAGCCCAAGTTGCTTCCAGAACCTTGGCTTCAAGGGAGTCTGGTAAATGTAGATATCCATTTTCTAGCTTCCACTGTGGAGAGGCACAGAGCGTATTTGAACATGTACCTGGAAAGGGAGGTCTTTACTTTACCTATGATGTACTTCACTGTAGGGTTTAAGAACTTTCCAAAATCCTTTCCATTGAAACGATGAAATCTCAGAAGAAACTCTTCTCTTCTGGAGAAATTCCCAGTTCCCTTTTTCTAAGTGTTATAAATTATGTGTTAGACTTTTAAAATTAAATGCATTATTTTAATTTTAAAATTAATGCATTATGTTGAGTGAAGCAAGCCAGACACAAAAGGACAAATACTGTATGAATGCATTACTATGAACCAAATATATTGTGTAATATATTGTTTGATTCACAAAAAAAAAAAAACAACAAACAAAAAACAAAACAACAACAAAAAAATTTACATGTATCCATTACATTTAATTGAGAAATGTATATATTTATTCATCTGTGTTTACTTTTTAGTTTTTATTTGCTTATATTTTCAATTATTAAATGTACAAAATAAAGTTAAAAAAAAAATCCGTCATGTAAATTGACATGAATTCGAAATACTGAAAGGCTAACATGGTAGGCTAGAAATTGTCAACAGCAGTCATTCAGTCAATATTTGCTGAAGATTTATTTTGTGAGGCATAGTGCTAGGCTCTGGGGAAATAATACTGGCCCTGCATTCCCACAGGGCAGAAGTTGCTTGAAATTGAGCAGCGGCTGTTCACTTTAGAAGACACCCTCACTTCCTGTCCCCCTCACTTGCTGTTCCCCACTAGATCCCCAAACTGGTCTATCTTCCCTCATTTTTACCTGCCTTTTCCCTAAAGGTATTTGAGATTGCAACCCCAGACTTTACAAGTCTCCCTGGGGAGGAATTTTTATTTGTCCCAATTTGCTACAAGAGTAAAGGGTAGAGATGCAAATAAGAGATGCCTAGAGAGGAGGAGAGAACCAATACAATAAACAAGTGTCCAGAGAGAGGAGTGAGGAGCAGAATGACAGGCAGAACTGGGAAGAGATGTGTATAAGGAATTTTAAGGAGGATGGCTATAAGACAGTTGGGATTGGGATGCCACATGAATAAAGGGGATTTAAAAGGTATTTTGCTGAGTAATGTGTAGAATAATTCTCTCTTTGCTATTCCTTTCACAGAAATTTGGGATTGCATCCATCCCAGCTTAATATGCTTTAGTGGTCCCTCATTGGGACAGGACAGTGACAAAAGCCTCGTCATTCTACATAAGGTCTTTTGGAACCTGTTCTCTGCTCCTGCTGCTGTTCACTTAATCTTCCCACTTCCACTCTTCTTCCCACCTCCCCAAAGCCACTCTGAACAACCTAAAGTTCCCAGAGTGCTCTAGACTATTCACATTTTTATGTTTAACCCTAGCTCCTTCTGCTTGGAATAATACCCTTCTCCCTACACTCTTCTCCACTCCTTCCCCTATCCCCCAACCGTTTGTGTGTTTGGAGATCCCTTTCAAGCCTCAGTCAAGCATTCAGTTTTCTGAGGAGTCTTTCAGAACTCCCCTGACCTCTTTCAAGTAAAATTTACCTCTGCACTCCATATGTGTCTTCATCATCTTTCTTTCCCTTCCATCCTTCCTCCCTTCCTCCCTCCCTTCCTCCCTCCCTTCCTTCCTTCCTTCTTCCCTCCCTCTCTCCCTCTTTCATCATCAGATTCATTCCTGTACCTCAAGTCTTGGCACAGTTCTGAAACATAGTAGATACTCAATAAACATGTTTCTTTTCCTAAAAGTTAGTTGGCTAGCCTACAGACTTTCCATACTGGAACTTCTAAGAATTTGATGAGTATGTTAAAATGCATACAGCCCATCTAAAATAGTGAGACTTAGTTTTCAAAGCATGATCAATTATGCACCTCATATGACATGGGATCTTAATAAGTGCTCTTTCTTTTTCCTTCTATTCCCATCTCACTTCTGCCTAACAGAGGCAAAATTGCAGGGAGCCTTTGGTTTGGAGTTGCCTAAAGCCCATTTAACCATACATCAGTTCCAGAGAATCTTCCAACATAACCACATGATATTGGCCAAAGAAGCCATTGTCTTGGCATAATTTTGAACATGGCATGCAATATCTAAACCTTTTATAATGGTCTTGGGAAGTATCAAAACAGAATAAAGCGGAAGCGGCTGTGGCTCAATTGGTTGGGCACCCGTTTACCATATGGTGAAGGCAAGCCGGCAAGCTGACGTAGCAAGATGACGCAACAAAGGGAGATAAGCAGACACAGAAAAATGCAAAGCAAAATGGACAAGCAGCAAGGGAGGGGGAAAAATAAATAAATAAAATCTTTAAAAAAACAAAAGACCAAAATACAGAATAAAGCAAAAATAACTAAACAAACCACTTCTGGGGCCTTGAATTTATTTGTTCTTCAAGAAAAGAAGGATAATTTTGAACTGTGACACTGGAATTATAGGAAGGGAAATGAGAAATGATTGCTCTGTGCAGACCCTGAGATTACTTTTCTGACACCTAAACATACACACATACAATACTTTTCAATTTGGTAATGTATAGTCAAGCAAAATAAAGTCTACTTTGGGGGCTTAAGAGCATTATATTTTCTTCCATTACATTAATTTACATAAACTAAAGTCAGCTTAAACACTATGTAAAGTTTAATCTTTGTTTAATGATTTTCATGGCTCTATTTATTTAAATATGTAAAGATGTCTTCTTAATCTCATATGTTAGAAAGATATTACTGAACACAAAGCCCTGAATTTTCAGTATAAAATAAAATGTAAGTTTGGAACTCTGCAAGCAAATGGCAGAGCCCCCTGCAGAACACCTGGGGCTGGATTTGGCCTGTGATATGAGTAGGCTGCTTTGCTGCTTCTCTGCATTGGTGTATTTGGAAAGTCCTAGAAAATCTGGCTCTGTGCCAAGTAATTGAGGGGTGCATTTTTTTTTTCTTGTGAATTGAATGAAACATCCCTTGGCAGCCTCACCCATGGAAGGCTCCAGGAACAGCTGGGTGGAATTAGATGGCATTTATTTCAGTATTGGCATTTATTCCAGAAGCCAGGAATTCTACACCCAAGACATAAGCACCCTACAGGACATAAGAGCAGTGGTATTGATTGTGGCTGGAACTCCACTCTCCTGTGGAAAGGATGGGAGTGATTACTTTTTCTATTAAAAAATTCCTGAAGGATATGGAGGGACTGTTTACTTTTTACTCTGTAACTAGAGTTCCTGATATCTATGTGATTCTCATGTGCCTACATAAGAAAATGGAGAATTGCACAATTATGCCGGGGATTCAGATGACTCATACAACTAATTTGGTCAAAAATATCCACAAAGGATCTAGTCTCAGATTCACTAAGTAATTATCTAATGAATTCATGTCACATTTCGAGCATTGGATTTAGATTCAGAATACTTGATTTAAAAAAATTTTATTGTGGTGACAATAAATAAAAATTTATTTTTATTTAATTAAAAAATTTTCAATTTTAATGAAAGTTGTCATTTGAAAATTCAGTGGCATTTATTACTTTTACAGTGTGGTGCTACCATCACCACCATCCATTACTCAATCTTTCCCATTACCTCAAACAGAATTTCTGTATCCATTAAGCAATATCTCCCCATTTCGCTTTTCTCTAGCCCCTGGTAACCTCTAATCTGCCTCCTGTCTCTTTAAAGTTAATGATTCTAGATATTCCATTTAAGTGAAATCTTAAAATTTTGTTCTTTTGTGTCTGGCTTATTTTACTCAGCATAATGTTTCAAGGTTGATCCATGTTGTAGATGTATCATAACTTTATTCCTTTCTATGGATGAATAATATTTCATTGTGTGTACATATCACATTATGTTTCTCCATTCATTTGTTGATGAACATGTGGGTTGTTTCCACCTTTTGGCTATTGTAAACAATGCTTCTATGAACATTGGTTTACAAATACCTGTTTGATTCCCTGCTTTTGCTTCTTTTGAGTATATTAAAGTAGTGGGATTCACAGATCATAAGGTAATTCTATGTTTAAACTTTTGAGGAACTGCCAAATTGTTTTCTACAGTGCCTGCATTTTCTATTCCCACCAGCAGTGTATGAGGGTTCCAAATTCTCCACATCCTCACCAATGCTTATTTTCTTTTTTTAAATTTAAATAATAGCCATCCTAGCAAGAATATTTGAATTTTGAAACACTCAATATTATAAACATAATTGGAAAACATAATTTTCCCCAAATTAATCTGTAAATTCATCTGGAGGATTAAATGTGATAAAATAGCCGAGAACATTTTGGAAAAAAAAAAAAAAAAAGACTTATAAATTGGGTGCCAGTCTTACCAGATGAAAAAATTCTTTAAAGCTATAATGACTTAAATGATGCCATATTAAATGAGAAGAGATATTTGGATGAATAAAGCAGAATAAAAAGCCCAAAATAAGGCCCATATTATCCACAGAAATATAGTATAGAAATTTGTAATCCAAATCAGTGAAGAAGGTATGTATTATTCAGGTATGTTGAGGCAGTTGGAAAGAAATTAATTTACAGCCTTAGCTCCCAGTATATACCAGTCCCCTACTCCTGCCAAAAATCCAGATGAAATAAAAATTTAAACATTAAAAATCTATAAGAAACTAGAAGAAAATGTAGGTGAAATTGTGTGTGTGTGTGTGTGGTATGTGTATGATGTGGGGGTGGAGAAGCCTTTCTAGGCACAATCCTAAACCCCGGCATCATAACAGAAAAGATGGCTTCATTTTACTCCCTGTAAAACTACAATGGACAGTCCATAGTAAAAGAAACACAAAGTTCCTAATACACATAAAAGTATGCTTATCCTCACAAAAAGGAAATACAAATTAAGCATGAAGAAAATTCTTTTTTGCCTAATCAGGCAACACTTAAAATTTCAAAATAGCTAGTATTGGCGAAAGATTATAAAGGATTTCTCCAACGTGTTCATTTACTAATATTAAAATTTTCATATTTAACTCTATGATCTATTTCAAATTTATCCTACTGCCAGTTGGGAAGACAAAGAGCTACTTTGTCTTCCTTCTACCCAGTTCCCTATCCCTGGAACATATAACCATCATTATTACTTTCTTGTTTATCCTTTAGAGTTTCTTTGTGTTTTCTAAATATAATCATCGATTCTTTATTGTTCCTTCCTTTTTATACAAACTTTGGTATATTATATATATTTATTTACACCTTGCTTTTTTTCCCTTCATCTTAGGTTTTAGAGAATTTTCATCAGTATATAAAGATTTATACTCATTCTTTTATTCAGCTGGGTATTAGTCCACTGTACCGTAATTGCTTTAGTCACTATAGTTGTATATTTGGATAGCCTCCAATGTTTTTCTATAAAAAAATGACCTTATATATACCTAAAGAGATAATATTTTAAAATTTCAAGTGCAAGCACATCATGGACATCAACATTTCAGGATGTATACTGGCCATGAATTATGTATATCTTATGTATTTTCCAGTTAAATATTAGTCCTACAAAATCTTTTTCATATAATCAAGTATATCTGCAGAATGCATTCTCAGAAGCAGAATTTCTATATTAAAGAGTATAGGCATTTAAAATATTAATAGATACTGCCAAATTGTCCTCCACAGGCATTCTAACAATTTTCCATTGGCTTTTTATGGGACTGTCTATTTCCACACAGCCTTGCCAACAGGGTGTGTTATCAAACTTTTCGAGTTTTGCTAATCTGATAGCTGAAAAATGGTATCTCAATATAGTTTTTTTTTATTTTTTTATTTTTTATTGTGGGTAAAAATCAAAATTTTCACAATACATACCAACATTTGCAAGATGATATATAAACTTATATGCATATATGTGCTTTTGTTTACAAAAGTGTTATATATATATATATATATATATATATTTTTTTTTTTTTTTTAAGAGGTGCTTAGATTACCTAAAATATTACACGGAACCTACCGGGATTCCCATGTTCCCCACCTCCCACACCTCCCACCACATCCCACACAAACATCTCCCACAAGTGTGGCCCATCACCCTTAATGGACTTACACATCCTGGGGCCTTGCCATCAACCATAGACCACAGTTCACATCGTAGACCACACTCTCTCCCACACAGTTCTGAATGGTGTGTGCTGATTTAAAATGGCCTACATCTGTTGCCACAACGGCACCCAGAACAACCTCCAAATCCCGAAAAAGTCCCTGTATTTCAACTGCACATCCCCTCCCTGCCCCGAAAGTGTCCAGTGGCCACTGGCTCCACCTCACTGTTATAATTTCTTCCATTGCTAGAATCACCATATGTATACAACAGAATACCATCAAGTCCACTCTAGTCCATAGTTCTTCCCCCAATCCAGAGGCGACTGGGATGGTGATGTCCACTCCACCTCCAAGTGAGAGAGGGCTTATATTCCATGGATATGGTGGGTGGGATGATCCTGCCTGCAGATGCAGGCCCTCTCCATTCCCTGGGATGACCGTTGCCCATCGTTGTCTCCTCGCCAGGTGACTTGGATGAGTCCATTGAGCTGTAGGGTAGGAGTTGCAGCTCCACCGAGATTCCACACACACCTGGCACATAGGTAGGCCAGAGGCTCCAGTCTCTGGAAGTATACCTAAAAACACCAGCATCACATATAGGTTTGAATAGAAGGGACTGATGAACCACGTGCAGGGAGGACTTATTTGAGTCCAATTCTGTCACTCTCAGGAGCACAGATTCCAAAATAGAGCCCACTGATAAGGCGTCAGTCTCTGGGGCTATCCCCCCTTATATAGGACCTGGGTGACTCCAGAGCTCTCAGGAGCCCCTCTGTGTGGGGTGATATGCATTTTGATGTTCTATGAGCTCCTACTGAGGTGTGCGTAAGCGTTACCTCTGGGATGACCTCCCGACTCTCTTTGAAGTCTCTTAGCCACTTGAACTCATTTGTCTTTACCTTTTCCCCCTTTTATTCAAGGTCTTTTTTCCAGTTGTGTTGCCAGTTGGCACTTGGTATTAATCCCTCATTGCCAGGGAGGCTCATCCCCGGGAGTCATGTCCCACGTTGGGGGGAAGGTAATGCATTCATATGCTGAGTTTGGCTTAGAGAGAGGCCACATTTGAGCAACAAGGAGGCTCTCAGGTGGCAACCCTTAGGCACCCCATAACAGTAAGCTAAGTTTCAGTTACAAGAGCAAAGACTCATAAGGGAAGTCATCAATAAAAAGAACTCATCAGTGGGTCATCCTCTTTTTTTTTTTAAAGATTTTATTTATTTATTCATTCATCCCCCCCTAGCTGCTTGTGCTCGCTGGGTCAGCTAACCACGCCGTGTGGGCGGACTTGCCTTCACCAGGAGGCCCCGGGAACCGAACCCGGGGCCTCCCATATGGTAAACGGGAGCCCTACTGATTGAGCCACAGCCGCTTCCCAGTCATCCTCTTTTGACAGACACTGTCCCTGCACTCAGAGGACTACTGCTGCTCCCTTGGAAACTGTGGCAGAGCTCTCCAGGCTAGGAATTCAGATTCCCTCATTTATTGTGTGATTGTCCACCCATCGTGACCATGCCTTATCTCAATATAGTTTTAATTTTCATTTCGCTTCATATGAGTGAAGATGAACAACTTTTCATATGTTTAAGGGACAATTGTGCCCCCCCCCCCATTAATTAGATATTTATATGCTTTGCCTATCATTCTATGTTATTCTATATGGTGATGGCTTTTTTTTCTTATTGATTTCTAGGAACTCTTATATACTAGGGATGTTATCTTATTGTCGAAAATATGACTTTCAATTTCCCCCCTGATCTATCAATTATCTTTTGACTTTGCTTTGGGAGTTTTCATGCTATGCTGAATTTTTTTTCCTTTATTATTTCTGGATTTTGAGTCCTAATTAGAAAGACTTATCCTACTCCAAGATTATAAAGGATTTCTCCAACGTGTTCATTTACTAATATTAAAATTTTCATATTTAACTCTATGATCTATTTCAAATTTATCCTACTGCCAGTTGGGATGCCTGGACCTAATTACATTCATTTCATTGAACTATTTGTAGTTTGTCTTACATGCCATCATGGTCATTTCCTGTAATGATAAGCCTGAAACAAATGTTAGTGATATAATTTCCTATCCAATGCCATCTGTAAATGGCATTGTAGCAGATACTGCTAGTGCTAGGCCAGGAGCCATTTCCTCCATCTTCCTTTCTACAAAGCCCTAATTTTGTTTGGATGTGACCCAGAATAAATCTTGGTTAACCCAAGCCTATCATCATCATTCTATTCCTTTTCCCAGGGATCAGTTTCATGGTGGCCTGTGACCTAGTTCTGGCCAATGTGAGATGGGAAAATGCTGCTGGAAGGCTTCTAAGAAAGTTGTTCTCACTCTGAAAAATGAGACCAAGGTGGGGAGAAGGTCCTTTCTTCTTTATAAGGCATTGTCGGGTTTGCCCAGGACTCCAGGAACCCTAATCATAACTTAATCATGACCAGTTTAACAGATCAGTTTACAAGCATGATCTGATTATATTTTTGGAATTCATAATTACATCAAATTGCCCAATGGCTACACCCACCTTACTTAACAATGAGGAACATTTAAATTCAAGTCCAGAGGAAAGGTGGCTCCAGGCTGATTAATTCAGCATCTCAATGACACCAACCAATACCCAGGTTCTTTTCATCTTTCCGCTCTGCTGAACTTGGCGTATTGGCTTTATCTTTGGCTGGCTCCTCTTTCTGGGAGAATGTTCCTCATTGTTAAGTAAGGTAGGTGTAGCCATTGGACAATTTGATGTAATTATGAATTCCAAAAATATAATCGGATCATGCTTGTAAACTGATCTGTTAATCTGGGCATGATTAAGTTATGATTAGGGTGTTGACTGGGCCACGTCAGTAGGGTGTTGAGCCCCACCCCTTGGTGGGTGGGGGAAGAAAATATAAAAGGCATCACAAAGAACAGAGTTGCAGCAGTTTTTGAGTAGCAGTTCTGAAGTTGGAGTTTTGATGTTGGAGAAAAGGCCCCGGGATAGAGACGAGCCATTTGTCTGATAGTCTACAGCTGACCTTGTGGAGGAAGCAGAGGAGTTAAGCCCCGAGAGAAACGCAGCCCCGGGAAGAGAGGAACCCAAGAAGCCTGAACCCTGGCAAACGTCAGCAGCTGTCTTGCTCCAACGCGTGGCAATGGACTTTGGTGAGAGAAGAAACTTAACGCTTTATGGCCTGCTATCTGTGGACTTCTACCCCAAATAAATACCCTTTATAAAGACCAACCCATTTTTGGTATTTTACATTTGCACCCCTTTGGCTGACTAATACAGTGGGTTTTCTGTTAATTGTAGCATTCTAATGCAGTGTTCTGAGAATGCTGCACATAAAATGAAATACAGTCATAGACGAATAAAACACCTTCTTGAGGTCTTAATATTGCCTTCAGATCAGTTTCCCTGCTTCACATACCAACGTGTTTAGCAGGTCTTTATTGAGTGTCTATTGGGCTACCTCTGCGAAGCACTACCAAGCAGAATTCTAACCAGAATATTCGAGTGGTTGAAAAAATATTGAAAAATTGAGAATCAGGTGTATTATTGTTTTAACATTATTTGCATTTATTTTATTTATATCCCAAACAGAATTTTTTGTAATTTCACTTTCCTGCCTTTAATGAAAGCAAACTCATCAAAAATATTAATATATTCAAAAGCTACTTCTGAAAAAAAAAAAAATACAAACATGTATGTAGGAATATACATTTTTCCTTATGCCTCAGGATCCAATATGTGTGGCATGGCATTGTCAAATGCTGTTTTTATTTACAATTTTATTATTTTGTTCATAATGAACTTTTCCACTAATTTTGATTTTTTAAAATATTGCATTAAAATTGATTTCTGAGCTTTTTGGTGCCACCTTATATTTTACACCAGAGGTGAGTGTCTCACTTGCCTCCTTTAGTCCCAGCTCTGCTAACTACCACATGCCTGGGGCAACACAACATAAGTGGGATTTCTAGATGCTGTGACCTGACTTTCTGCTGTTTAACTTTTGGGACACATAGCTCCCCAATTCTAAAGATAACTAGTTTTCCAGAGTCTCTCTGGTTTGTTCATCCTATTTTTCTCCTTGCCTTACTGAGCATCTTCATGATAGGAAACTACCAGCCGAACAGGTCTGTGGGGAACTTTGAAAAATGGTTTAGAAATGCAAAAGTCAGTTGCTTATTTTGGATCAAGTCAGCAGATTGTCAGGCCCAAGGCAACAAATGTAAAAAAGCTCTTTGGAAGTTAAATTTGTTTTATTATAATAGCAAGTGTTTTTATCTTTTCTAACCCATAGGCAACTAAAGTATTTTTCTATGGTGAAGCTGGGACAGGAGACATTTTCAAATAAATTATCTTTCACTACACTCTAGAGACACAGGTTCATGCTGCTGCATAGAAACTTGCAAGGAGAGGCTAATGATGAATTCTGAAAGAGGACAGCAAAAGAAAACCGAAAGAGTCTTTCCTAATGAGGCAGGTTAGAATAAGAAACAGAGAAGGCGGCTGAGACCTGGCAGAGAACATGCCTGGCAGACAATGTGGCTGGCAAACCACACGGCTGTGAGACGCCCCACCCCTCCAACCTCCTGAGGGGAGGGCTGCTGGAAAGATCCCGTGAGACCCTGGCCACAGATCCCATTTGGAACTCTTTCTGGGATCAAGCAGAAGCCCCAGGTAACCCCAGACTGGCCTTCTCATTGGTCCCCTGAGAGCTAACAGGCGGGGATTGTAAGGCAACCAATCAAAACAGCAAATGGCTGGAGCCCCTCCCCAACATAATGAAGTGGGAGGAGGAAACGTTCTGAAAGGCCTGAGGGAGGCCCCCAGCAGGCCCACAGCCCATGTCTAGGATGTGTACTCTTTTCTTGTTTTTTAATAAACTCTTTACTCCTTTGCCTACCCTATGGCGTGGCCTTACATACTTTAATGCGACTTAAGCCAAGACCCTGGAAGCCCAGAACCCAGAGCGTTCTGCTAACACTAATACAGTAGTCATTTAGGTAAAAGGATTGGGTGAAATGTTTTTTACAGTCAGGCCCTAGGCACATTTTACAACACAGGTTTCACTAACTGGATTCATTAACTGGTAAATACTATGGTAGAAATAAAAATTGGAAATCGGTGGGAAGATGTCAATTTCTCACTTAATGGCATTTTGTAACGTCTGTTTAACAGGAGGCTTAAAATGTGGCCCCTCTGCTGTCCATCTTTGTGTATATAGAAGACAACCCACAGCCCAGCTGAGACTTTACCCTCCTGTGTTTTAATCTTTCTGCTGCTTTCAGGCTACCAGCTCATTAGTATTTAAATCAGCTCATAAATATTTCCTGGAAATTCACAGTTGCTTAAGCTTCACCACTATTCATCTTGTTGTTCTCCCTCTTCAGTCTTCCTTACGCCTTTGTTTCTTAGACTGCTACCTTGCAGGAGGGTGGATTTCATTACATCTTCGCCTTACTGATGCATGATGATGAAAGGAAAGGAGGATGTCCTGTTAGAGGATGATGAGATGCAGAGGAAGGAGGTAGAAGGAAATTTTACTTCATTTCCTTTGTACAAATAAAATTATCTAAAGATGGAGACCAAGGGAGTTTGTATTAAATAAGAACAACCCACAAGCGCGTGCCAAGGCAATCCAACCTGAATGAATGTTTCTGTCCCACACTCTGTAAAAGCTTTGAAATACAGACGAAATGTTTCATTGGGAGAAGGCTCTGGATGTTCCCACTGGGGAGATGGTTGCATGGTTACAAAACCTCTTCTGTTCAACATGAGAGCTGTATTTCTAATTATAAAATAATGATGACAGAGAGGGGCCAGTTCCATCATGACATTCTGTATGGTGCTTAGCATTCTGCCAGAGTTCAACACTAATAGCCACATACATAGCCAACAGCCAGTTCTTTTAAATGAATGTGAATAAAATTTAAGTGATGGCAAATGAGAGAAAAGTAAACATATATTTCATTGAATTTAAAATACCATTGATTGTAAGACAATTATTTTATATACTCCCTTAATAAAGAAAAAAAAATACATTACCACTTAATCTAAGACACACTATTGACTGTAAGTACATCATGGTTTCAGCGATGTGAGAAATTGTGTGCCCAAGAATCAGTGAAATAAGTTAATTTTAAAAAACAGATTATTCTGAAAGGAATAAAGATTATTTGGTGGCTATATGATTTGAAAATGTTGATAATAGTGTTACTCTCTTTATCAGAAGAATCCACTCTAATAAGCAATGACTTTTCCAACATCAAATCCCTGAGAGAGGTGAGAAGCATAGAGAAGCAAAGCCCTGGGATAGGCCCTGAGAGTTTGTCTAGGAGGCGGGGGTACTGCTAGGCACTTGACAGTCTCGTGTCATTTGACCATGTGCTCCAAAGGTCTTCTAGGAAAAAACTTTGGAATAGAGAGACCTGCCAGATCAAGGCAATTAAGATATAATTTTGGGGTAGGAAGCACCCAATCTTATTATATATAAATTTTAGACAACTTAGCCTCGCATTCAAGGCCCTTCAAAATCTGGTCTCAAACTATTTTTTGAGTTTATTTTCCCCCATCTACTTTTCTGTATGTAATCATATCTCTACCAAATTGTTGACTTATTAAATTTTTTAAGCCCACCCACAGTGAGTTATCTCAATTCCCTCTTTTTGCTTATACCAGGGTTCCTCAACATCTGCCCTATTGATATTTTGGGCTGAATAATTCTTTGTTGTGGGGGGCTGTCTTTTGCACTGTCACCGCACTTCTAGCCTGTACTCATTAGGTGCCAGTAGCTTCACGCACCCCAGTTGTGACAGTTAAAAATGTCTCTAGACATTGCCAAATGTCCTCAGGGTGGGGTAGGGGTAGGGGACAAAATCACCACCAGGTGAGAACCACTGCTTTACCATGCTGGCCTAGTGCAAATAGTATGAACTCTGGCATCAAATGAACCAAGGATCAAATGGAGCAGATGTGGCTCAGGCAGGTGGGTGCCTGTCTCCCACATGGGAGGTCCTGAGTTCAGTTTCCGGTGCCTCCTAAAGAAGACAAACAGCGAGCAGACAAGAAGCAAAAACAATGAGCAGACAACAAGCAAAACAATGAGCAGACAGTAAACAAAACCAAAAAAATGAGCAGGAAGCAGATGTGGCTCAAGCGCCCACCTCCCACATGGGAGGTCCTAGGTTCGTTCCCGGTGCCTCCTAAAGAAGAAACAAAACAGACAATGAGCAGACAACAAGCAAAAACAATGAGAAAACAGACAAGAAGCAGTCTCAGGGGGAGGTGGGGGTGCAGGGAGAAAATAAATTAAAATAAAATAAAATTGAAACCATTATTTAAAAAAAAAAGTACATGCCACTGAACCCTAGCTCTCTGGAGTGAACGTCTGAATTTTGTGGTCACTCAGTACCGTTCTCCCTTCCTAACTGCACTCCTTTTACTTTTGGGGAATAATTTTTTCTCCACTGTACGTAGACCTAATGGGATTCTAAGTCTTAGAAAGCATGTCTTGCTGACCCCCCTCCAAGGGCTTGGCATGTGGAACTGAGCTCGGCCAACCCAGTGCTTTTTCCTAAGGCATTGGCTGCCTTGAGCAGAGTGATAACAAGGATGGGGGAAAATGGTTAAGTGAATTGACTTCTAGGTAGCTGGTTGAGTAATTCCTGCTACCCTTCATTCTGTCCTAATTCCTGTCCTTTTTCTGGTTTGGTTTTCTAGGGTCCTATCATCTCTGTAAAATACCCAATATCCCTCCAATAAATTTCCTTTTTGGTTAAATATGCCAGAGTTATTTTGTGCTGGCAACATGCAAAGTCCCCCACTTGAGACACTGCTATTGACTAGCTCTGTGCTTTAAGCCAGGCTCTTAACATCTCCAAACCTCTGTTTCTCTCTGTAAATTGAAAATAAAAGCTATTTACCTTTTGATTTGGCATAAGATGCCCACTCCATAAACTCTGCCTCTCTAAATCATTTGTTAGGTTAGATTCTGTGCTACGTCCTGGGGATGAACAAGATACTGATTCTGTCTTCATGGGGCTTACTTTCTTTCTCTTACAAAATTAATGGCAGGACCCAGGCAACAAAACAAAGCAGAAAAGCCATTTTGAGTAGAAACAGTACCACCAGGTCAAATAGCATTGACTGAAATTGGCCTTTGTCCTCAGCATGACTACGTATCACTTCATCTTTTTGCTTACTCCCTGCTAATGGGCCTCCCTCCCTCCTTTTTACCGCAGAATGCAGGGCTGAGAGGGAAAAGAAGGCTTCTTTCAAGCAGCTTTATGCATTCATTTTTCTACACCCCCAGCCCAGAAATCTGCTAAAGTGTCTGAGATTCTGCAGTACAGCTTGGTTAGCAATGGGAGCAAATAAAAGAATTCAGGGCCAGCATTTTCTGTTTCTCATCTGGCAAACAAGGTCAGGTACTTCTTTGAACAGTCCAGTCCCAAGAGCTGTGAAATACAAAGAGACAAAGAAGGGAGGGTTTTCCAGAAAGGTTAGACACAAGGTAGGTTTAAGTTTTCAGCTTTTGTTGTGGGAGAGGAACGTTCCCTTCATCCCAGGGTTCACCTTTTAAGAATGGGGAAAAAGAATCTGGGTGAAAGTCTCTTTTGTATTCCTTTGCTCCCTGTACCAAAGTGCCAGGTGCAGAACTTGGTTCCCAGGGGAATCAGAATGCTATTGCCATCAAGGTTTATGGACATTAGTTCCAATTCTTTACTATTTGTCATTACAGGAAACTCTGAACCTTGGAACAGAGGAAAGAGATTGTTGTACAAGCAGGAGAAAAGAACTGGGTGCTCTGGTGGTCAGGGTGTAAGTGTGGGTCTCTAAGAACCTATGCTCAGGCCAGATGGCAACCTCAGCCTCCAGGATATTAAGTTCCTTTTTCCCCCAGCTAGATGATTCCATTGAATTGAAGGCTGCCTGTGCCCCCGAAACACCTCTGTCTGTACCTTCTGTTTTTAACTCTCCAGAGGTACATTTTTCAGTCTCTTTCTTTATAACAAATTATATAATTAATGTCATTTCTAGCTAATGAAGCAAGGGGATAACGTTTATTAGAGAGAGATGGGTGAGTTGAAATCCTAGGCCCCAGGATGGCCCCTGCTGGATGGCCCTTCTTTTGGTAAGTTACTAGGCACAAAAAACTCTGCTGTCTGTGGATTGGTTCCTTTTCTAAATGTTTAATAAAAGGTTGAAAGCTTTCCTTGGGCAGAAGAAGAGTGACACCTCAGTCCGAATCCCAGATTTTCTGTTGGACACCTTTAACTGGATGCTCCACAGTATCTGCAAAATCAACATGTCGGAAGATGAGTTCATAACCTTCAGCCACAAATTTCTCATTTTCATGTTTCCCCCTCTTGGTGAACGTCATCATGGTTCACTTAGAGCCTAATCCAGTCCCTGGGAGTCATCTTAGGCTCCTTCTCCCAACGTTCCATCTCTCCTAACATTCCATAGTTTAGCAAGGTCTGCATTTCTCTCAGAACCATCATCTGCTCTTAGCTCTACTGCTACTCCCTTATTTCAGAATTCATCATCTTTCACCTGGGCTCTGACGATACCTTTTTGGCTGCTATCCAATTCTCCATCTTGTTTCTTGCCATTTATCCTCCAAACTACTGCACAAGTGACCTTTCTAAAATTCAAACATGATCATGTCCCTTACTGTCTGACATCTCATTACTCACCCAGTGAGTAATGCAATTTCTTGGCATTGCCTATGGATGGATTCTTTCCCAGTCTTGGGTTAATTTTCTGTCACTCCCTCTTTTGTACCAAGCACTCTGGTCATACAGAACTATTTGAAATTTTCTAATTGACCTTTGGTCTTTCACGCCTGTGCCTCTCTGTACATGCTTTTTATTAATTCATTCCATAAATATTTACTAAGCACCTATTAAATATGCCAGGCACTTTTCAAAGCTCTAGAAATATAATATTGAGCAAGACAGACAAGTCTCTATTATCTTGGGCTCTCCAGTGAGGGCAGAAAGACCGTCAATCACAAATAAAAAGATAAAGTCACTTTCTATCACACTTCACCTTCAAATGCTAGGTCCCTCTTCCAGTTAACCATTGACGATTTTTAGGGGTTCGGTGTTTATCCTTCTATGACGCCTCTATGCATTTTAAGATATGCAATTGTACATGCAGAAATATATAACTTATTCACATAAATAATGTCATATATAAAATATTCTGCAATTTCCTTATTTTACCCAATCATATGTCTTGAGGTATTTCCGTGTCTGCATCAATAAATAAATCTCTTTCTCTTCTCCGTGTAGTATTCCAGCATGAAGGACATCTGTTCTGTTGCCAGCACCTTGATTTTCCTTTGGAAAACCACCTCCCACACTATTGGTTCACGTGGCTGATCACCTCACCTCCAGGAGCTGGTCTATGATCCATGTTGGGCCAATCGACATCACAGTGAATGCATCAGTGATGGATATGTGCCACAATCTGGGCCAATGAAAGTCATCCCTGAGAATTTTGCTGGTTGCTCAGCTGATGGAATACCTGCTCTCCTCCTGCCCCCATGTCTACAACCTGTGAGCTTGGAATGTTTGAGTAACCACTTGCATCTCTTGCAGCAATCTTCTCCAGTGAGTGCCCTATGACTTGGTTTCATCATATTTTAAGCACTCTTTATAATTTCTGGCTTGTAGAGAACATCTCTTCCTGTTTTCCAGGACTGTTTTGGATTTTTTTTTTCAAGAAAGGTAAGACATTTTATTTTATATACAAAAAGGTACAAACTGAGTCCTTTTCTCCCCAAACTAGGGAAAAAATATACTTAAGGATCACATTGTTTTGGATTTTTTGAAACCAAATATTTTCTCCCTTGTGTTATATGGCACATTACACATTGTCTTGTAAATTTATATTTGCTTATCTACCTCTGGATTGAACTCTTTACAGACAGAGACAATAGCAGAGACAAAAACTAATTATCTGTTAGTCTGGCATTTGATTAAAAGTTATTGAATGTTTCCTAGATAACAAATTGATGTTGCACTCACCTATCTCTGGCTGGTCCAACAGACTCTAGGGCTTTTCAATGTACAATGTTTTTGTACTACCTTGTTAAGGATTAATTATTAAACATAAATTATTAAAATCTTGTACAGCAAACACTTACTTCCCTGCCTGGACTCCATGAAAGGAGTATATTTCTTCTTTATACTTGGCCATATGACCATCTTTGGCCCATGAGATGTTGGTGGACAAGATGTGAGCAGAGGCTTTATATGTGCTTGGGTCTAATGTCTCCTTCTCCTGCTTGTTACCATAAGAAGAACATACCTCAGGCAGCTGCTGGTCCAAGGAGGATGAGAGACATGTGGAGCAGATCTGGGCCTAACCAATGGCTTGAAGCCCAGACCACCCTAGATAAGATGAACCCCATCTTACCTGCAGATGCATGAGTGAGAAGTAGATGCTTATTGTTGACTGCCACTGAGTTTTCAGGGGTTTCTGATATAACATTATTGTGTCAATACCTGACTAAGACACATAAAAATCAGAATCACCTTGAATGCTTGTTATGAATGAGATATCTGAGTCCCAACTTAGACCTAATAATTAATCATCTCTGAGGTGATTTTAGAAATTTATATTTTAACAAGATACCCAAAAGATGCTTATGCTCATTGAAGTTTAAAAACTACTGGACTATAGTCCTAGGGGACAAGATGATGGCAGAGTAAGGAGCTCCAAGAGTCAGCTCATCCTACAATGCAGTTAGTAATCACCCAGAGCTATCTAAAACACCTGTTTTGGGGGCCCAGGAGACCAGAAGAGCATCCATCCTGCAACATCCTTGGAAGAATGGAAGGAGGAGACTGCCCATCTGCAGTGAGCATTCCATGCTGCGGAGGCTGATGCCCATCCTCCGCTGATGGCACAAGCTGCCTCAGGAGCTATTCCATGGTTAGAGTTGGAAGCTACATTTCCCAAAAACAAGGGAGGAAGAGGCATTGGGCACCGATTTCCATTACTGATAAATAGATTTGGCTGGCTAAAGTCCAGTCCTAAGAACAGCTTATGTTGAGCCTGTCCAAGTTGGAAAGAAGCTGGTAGACTCCATTTTAACTCCTTCCCTGGCATGAGGGGTAGCAGGGCTGATTGGAAATCACAGTGATGGTAGGGACCAGCTTCTTTCCACCCAGTTCAGATTGTAGCCCTAGCCTAGTTTCCAGCCCCATGTCTGGCAGGGAGGAGCTGGGGGTACATGCAGCAGCCTGGAGGCAACTGCAGACACTTTTGCCCCACGCAGGCTAGATTTGTGGGAAAACCTGTGAATACATCTCCATTCCCAACAGGATAAGATGGAGGCGGTGTTTTCTCAACCTCTCTGGGCAACTGCAGCTGGTTTTGTCCCCCACAAACTAGATTATTGGACACATCTGTGACTCCCTCCTTGCCCTGAACAGAGCAGGAGGGTGGACAGTGCTCCCTCACACTCTCAGGTTATTGCAGCCACTTTTGGCCTGCATGGACTAGAGTACTGGACATACCGGATCCTCTATCCCTGCCCCAGGGAGGGGAGGAAGGGGTGTGACACTTCATCAGTCTCTCCTGGCAACTACAGATGGTCTTGGATTACTGCACACAGTTGTGGCTCCATCCCTACCCCTGGCAGGGAAGAAAGTTAAGAGAAGCTTCATTGGTTCCTGCAGCAATGAGGGCAGCTTCAGCTTCCATGGCTTACAGTACCAACCACATCTTTGGTGCCTATTCCACAATCAGCAAGGGAGAAAGGGCAAGAAACAGATGAAAAAGCTGAAAAGATTCAGATTAGCTAAGATGAGTCACTATAAAATTTCAAATTAAGTTGAGGGCTGTAGCACAAAGCCAATCAAATAGAAAGCTCTGGACTAAAGACAGAAACTGAGCCCAGAATAACTACATCTAGTAAATCAGATGCAGAGACATCAACAAAAAATTACAAACCATACCAAAAAACAGGAAGATATGGCCCAGCCAAAGGAACAAACTAAGTCTCCAGATGACGTAAAGGTGTTGAGACAACTAATCATAGATGTTCAAGCAAGTCTCCTTAATAAATTCAATTAGATGGCTAAAGAGTTTAAGGACATCAAGAAGACACTGCGTGAGCACAAAGAAGAATTTGAGATATACATAGAAAAATAGCAGATCTTAAGGCAATGAAAGGCACAATAAGTGAAATTAAAAATACATTGGACTTGATGGTATTCTCTTGTTCACATATGGTGATTCTAGCAATGCAAGAAATTATAACAATGAGGTGGAGCCAGTGGCCACTTGACACTTTTGGGGTAGGGAGGGGACGAGCAGTTGAAATACAGTGGCTTCTTTGGGAGTTGGAGGTTGTCCTGAGTACTGTTGTGGCAACGGATGTAGGCCATTTTAAATCAGCACACACCACTCAGAACTGAGTGGGAGAGAGTGTGGTCTACAGTGTGAACTGTGGTCTATGGTTGGTGGCAAGGCTCCAGGATGTGTAAGCTCATTGAGGGTGGTGGGCCACACTGTGGGAGATGTTTGTGTGGGATGTGATGGGAGGTGTGGGAGGTGGGCAACATGGGAATCCCAGTGGGTTCCGTGTAATATTTTGGGTAATCTAAGCACCTCTTAAAATATATGTATATATATATATAAACAACATTTTTGTAAGCAAATACACATATATGCATATATATTTATATATCATTTTGCAAATGTTTGTATGTATTGTGAGAATTTTGATTTTTACCCATAATAAAAAAAAAAAATACATTGGAGACATAAAACAGCAGATTTAAAGAGGCAGAAGAACAGATCAGCAAGCTTGAAGACAGGGCCTCTGAAAGTGAACATACAAAAGAACAGATAAAGAAAACAATGGAAAAAATTGAACATTGTCTCAGGGAACTAAATGATGGCAAGAAATGTGCAAACATATGTGTAATTGGTGGCCCAGAAGGAGAAGATAAGAGAAAAGGAGTAGAAGGAATACTTGAGGAAATAATAGTAGAAATATCCCAACCCTATTGAAAGACATAGATATCTGTGTCCAAGAAACAGAATGTACTCCTGTCTGAATAAATCTGAATAGACCTACTCTGACACACATACTAATCAGAATGTCAAATGCCCAAGACAAAGAGAGAATTCAGAGAGCAGCAAGAGAAAAGAGATTCATCACATACAAGGGATGCCCAATAAGATTAAGTGCTGATTCTCATCAGAAACCATGGAGGCAAAAAGGCAGTGGTATGATATATTTAAGATACTGGAAGAGAAAAATTTCCAGCAAAGAATCTTATATCCAACAAGATTGTCTTTCAAAAATGAGGAAGGTGTTTAAAATATTCAAGATAAACATAAATTGAGATAGTTTGTAACCAAGAGACTGGCTTTGCAGGAAATACTAAAGGGAGTGCTACAGCTTTAAAAGAAAAGACAGGAGAGAGAGGCTTGTAAGAGAGTCTAGAAATGAAGATTATATCAGTAAAAGTAACCAAAAGTAGGGAAAGAGTGGTGAAAACAAGGTATGACAGATAAAACCCAAAGGTCAAAATTGGTGAAGAACTACCTTTAAAGTAATAACATTTAATGCTAATGGATTAAACTCCACAATCCAAACACACACCCTGGTGGAATGGATGAGAAAATATAAGCCATCTGTAAGCTGTCTAAGAGAGAGACTCACCTTAGACCCAAGGATACAAATAGATTGAAAGTGAAAGGCTGGGAAAAGATATTTTATGCATGTAGTAACAAAAAAAAAAAAAAAAAAAGCTGGAGTAGCTATTCTTACATTGGATGAAATAGGCTTTAAGAGCAAAGCTGTTATGAGACAAGGAAGGTCATTATATACTAATAAAAGGGGCAATTAACCAGGAAGAAACAATCATAAACATATATGCACCTAATCAGGGTGCTCCAAATACATTAGGCAGACACTGGAAAAACTGAAGGGAGAAATTGATGTCTCTACAATAATAGATGGAAACTTCAAAACACCATTCTCATCATTGAATAGATCATCTCAGCAGAGGATCAATAAAGAAACAGAGAGCTTGAATAATATGATAAGCAAACTAAACCCCCAAACAATGGGATATACATGTTCTCAAGTGCTCATGAATCTTTCTCCAGGATAGACCACATGTTGAATCACAAAGCAGATCTCAATAAATTTTAAAAGACTGAATATATACAAAATAGATACAAAGCACTATATCTCTGAACACAATGGAATAAAGTTGGAAATCAACAATAGTTAGAAAAAGGGAAAATTTACAAATATATGGAGATTAAGCAACACACTATTAAATAATCAGTGAGTCAAAGAAGAAATTGCAAGAGAAATCAATAAATATCTTGAGATGAATGAAAATGAGAACACAACATATCAGAACATAGTGATGCAGCAAAAGGCAACACTGTGAGGGAAATTTATAGCCCTCAATATTTTCATTTAAAAAGAAGAAAGAGCTAAAATCAATTACCTAACTACACAGTTGGAGGAACTAGAAAAAGAACAGCAAACTAGGCTCAAACAAGTCAAAGGAATGAACGAACAAAGATCAAAGCAGAAATAAATGAAATTGAGAACAAAAAACCAATAGAAAGAATTAACAAAACTAAAAGTTAGTTCTTCAAGAATATCGACAAAATTGGCAAACCCTTAGCTAGACTGATGAAGAAAAAAAGAGAAAGATGCAAATAAATAAAATCAGAAATGAAAATGGGGACATTACTACTGACCCCAGAGAAATAAAAGAAATCATAAGAGGATGGTATGAGCAACTGTATGCTAACAAACTAGACAATGTTGATGAATGGAAAAATTCCTAGAAACATATATACAACCTACACTAGAAGAAATAGAGACCTCAACAAACCTATCACAAGTGAAGAGATCAAAATAGTCATCAAACAACTCCCCTAAAAGAAAAGCTCTAACAAGATAGCTTCACAGGTGAGTTCTACCAAGCATTCAAAGAAGATTTAATATCAATCTTACTCAAACTCTTCCAAAAATTGAACAGGAAGGAACACTACCAAACTCATTCTATGTAGCCAATATCACCCTAATACCAAAGTCACATAAAGATATTATGAAAAAAGAAAATTACAGTCCAGTTTCCCTAATGAATATGGATACAAAAATCCTCAACAAAGTTCTCGCTAATCGAATCCAACAACACATTAAAAGGATTATTCATCATGATCAAGTGGGTTTTATACTAGGCATGCAAGGGTGGTTCAAAACAAGAAAATCAATCAGTGCAATACACCACATTAATAAATCAAAGAAGAAAAATCACATGAGCTTCTCGATTGATGCAGAAAAGGCATTTGACAAAATCCAGCATCCTTTCTTGATAAAAGCACTCCAAAAGACAGGAATAGAAGAAAACTTTCTCAACATGATAAAGTGCATATATGAAAAACCCACAGCTAATATTGTACCTAATGGTGAAAGATTGACTACTTTCCCTCTACTTTCCCTCTTGGAAACAAGACAAGGATGCCCACTGTCACCACTCTTGTTCAATATAGTACTAGAGGTTCTAGGTAGAGCAATCAACCAAGAAAAATAAGTAAAAGACATCTATATTGGAAAGGCAGAAGTTAAACTTTTGCTATTCACAGATGATATGTTCCTGTACCTAGAAAATCCTAAAAAAAACCACAACAAAGCTACTAGAGCTAACAAACAAGTTCAGCAGAGTGGCAGGATACAAGATTAATACACAAAAGTCCAGTAGTGTTTCTATACACTAGTAATGTGTAATCTGATGAGGAAGTCAGGGGAAAAATTCCATTTACAATAGTGTCAAAAAGAATCAAATATTTAGGAACAAATTTAACCAAAGACATAAAGCACTTGTATTCAGGTAACTACAATGCACTGTTAAAAGAAATCACAGAAAACCTAAATAAATGGAAGAACTTTCTGTGTTTATGGATGGGAAGACTAAATATTGTTAAGATGTCAATTCTATCCAAATTGATATATGAACTCAATGCAATCTCAATAAAAATTCCTGTTGCTGGTCAGGACCTGGGTCTGTGAAAACGGTGCCGCGGATGAGAAAGAAAGAATAAGACAAAGAGAAGAAAACCTGGGATCAGGGGACTCTCCATCTGATATGGAGAGAAGAGCCCAGCCACCTCATAGAGTGTGGCTTTTATTCGTTTTTTAGCAAATCAAAATACATATGCACATGTGTAAGGGTAATAGATACTTAACAGTTACACATGAGCTGAAATCAACAATTCTTAAAGGTCAATGACTCAGCTCTTTTACGTTTCTGTAATTTACAGGCATTGTCTCAGGCTGTTTCCCCACCCAGCTCCTAGAGCATGAGACTGGAGAGCTTGTTTATTATATTCCTGCTTTCTGTCAGTAGTCATGGTCTTTAACTGAAACTCCATCAATTCCAACCACCTTTTTTGAAAGAAATGGAAAAGGCAATTTTCAAATTTATTTAAAAAGGTAAGGGGCCCCGAATAGCCAGAATCATCTTAAAAAGGAAGAACAAAGTTGTAAGACTCTCACTTCCAGACTTTAAATCATATTATGTAGCTACAGTGGTAAAATAGCATGCTACTGGCATAAAGATAGACATAAAGACCAATGGAAACAAATCAATGGTTCAGAAATGACACTCTCACATCTACAGTAAAGTGATTTTTGACAAGGCTGTCAAACCCACCCAGCTAGGGCAGAGCAGTCTATTCAACACATAGTGCTTGGAGAACTGGATTTCCATATCCAAGAGAAAGAAAGAGGATCCCTGCCTCACACTGTATAAAAAAAATTAACTCAAAACAGATAAAAAACTTAAATATAAAAGTGAGAACAATAAAATTCCCAGAAGAAAATGTAAGGAGACATCTTCAAGACCTGGTGGTAGGTGGGGGTTTCTTAAACCTTACACCAAAATCATGAGCAAAAAAAAAAAGGGGGGGGATAAATGGGAACTCCTCAAACTTAAACATTTTTGTGCTTCTAAGGACTTTGTCAAGAAGGTGAAAAGCAACCCATTAAATGGGAGAAAATACTAGGAAACCAAATATCTGGAAAGGGTTTGATATACCATGTTATATAAAAAAATCATACAACTCAACAATAAAAGAACAAGCAATCCAGTTTTTAAAAATAGGCAAAAAAGAAAGAGAAAAAAATTGGCAAAAGGCTTAAATAGACATTTCTCCCAAGAGCAAATATAAATGACGAAAAAGCACATGAAAAAAATGTCAATACCACTAGCTATTAGGGAAATGCAAATCAAAACTACAGTGAGATATCATCTCATACCTCATAGAATGGCCATTATTTAAAAAAAAAACAAAAACAAAAAACAGAAAACAAGAAGTGCTGGAGAGGATGTGGAGAAATAGGAACACTCTTTCAGTTTTGTTAGGAATGTAGAATGGTGCAGCCCTTGTGGAAGACAGTTTGGTGGCTCCTCAGGAAGCTAAATATAGAACTGCCATATGGTCCAGCAATTCCTCTTCTAGGAATATATCCAGAAGAACGGAAAACAGGGATGTGAATAGACATTTGCACATAGATGTTCATAGCAGCATTATTCACAGTTACCAAAAGATGGAAACAACCCAGTGTCCATCAACCAATAAATGGCTAAGTAAAATGTAGTATATACATATGATGGTATACTATGCTGCTGTCAGAAAATGAAATTGGGACACATGATAACATGGATGAACCTTGAGGACATTATGCTAAGTGAAACAAGCCAGACACAAAAGGACAAATATTGTATGGTCTCACTAAATTTGAAGAATAAACACATGAATTTAAGACCTAGACTATAGGTTACTAGGAGATAGGATGAGGACTGAGAAGGGATTCTGATGCTTAATGTATGTAGAATTTTCAATTAGCTTGACTGTAAAAGTGTGGAAATGGATAGAGTTATTGGTAACACATTACAGTGAGTATAACTAACATGGCAGGTTTATAAATGGGATTGTGGCTGAAAGGCATGGTCGAGGGATGTAAATGTCAATTGATAGAAAGCTTGAAAATAAGCTAGGGACTGAATAACATAGTGAACCCAGAGATGGATGAAGATTATGGTTAATAATACAAATATAACAATGTTCTTCTATGAACTAGAACAAATGTACACCACGATTACAAGGTAGTAAGAATATAGTTATGTATGGGAAGATACAATTAATGTAATTATGGACTATACCTAACAGGAATATTCTAATTTTCTTGAGTCAATGTCAAAGAAGGCACTACATCAACACTAAGGGTCAATAATAGGGGGGTATGGGATTTTTTTTTTTTTTTTGACTAAGCAAAACCTTCAAAAGTTTACTGGGGCAATGACTGCAGAACTCTGTGATAAATGTGAGACCCACTGAGTGTACACTTTGTATAGAATGTACAAGGCACAGGACTGCATAATACAGAGAAACATGTGGTGGAAGACAGACTGTGGTTAACAGTATAAATATGAGAGTATTCTCTCATGAGCCATAACAAATGTACAATACTAATATATCATGTTAATAATAGGGGGTTGTAGCATTTTGGCAGTTTGATATAGTTATGAATTCCAAAAATAGATATTGGATTATGCTTGTAAACTGGTCTGTTCATCTGGGCATGATTAAGTAATGATTAAGGATTTGATTGGGCCACGTCAGTAGAGCATTGAGCCCCACCCCTTGATGGGTGGGAACTCAGAGATAAAAGACATGACAAAGGACAGAGTTGGAGTTTTTGAGTTGGAGTTCTGATGCTGAGTTTTAATGCTGGAGCCTGGGGAAGTTAGCACACGGAGGAGCTTGGTCATGAGGAAGGAGAGAAGGCCCCAGGAAAAGAGATGAGCTGTTTGCCTGATAGTACAGCCCTGGGAAGAGAGGAACCCAAGAAGCCTGAACCCTGGCAGACATCGGCAGACATCTTGCTCCAACACATGGCAGCAGACTTTGATGAGGGAAGTAACTTATGCTTTATGGCCTGGTAACTGTAAGCTGCTATCCCAGATAAATACCCTTTATGAAAACCAACTGATTTCTGGTATTTTGCATCAGCACCCCTTTGGCTGACTAATACAGGCATGTAGGGGAAAAATATACCAAGTGTACGCTATGGACCAGAGTTAGTGGTAATATTCTGATTATGTTCTTTCATAAACTGTAAAAAATGTTCCATAACACTGTAAGGTTTTGGTGGTGGGGTGATGTACAGGAATTCTGCACATTATGCATGATTATTTTGTAAGCTCATAACTTCTCTAATAAAAAAAAAAAAAAAGGAAAAAGAAACTATAGCATTTATCACCAGGCTATTTTCAGTGACATGGAAAGAGCGTAGATTAGCACCCAGACAGCTGCTACAGTTACAAACAAAAAAACTGTTCAAAGAAGTCAAAGAACAAGATTTTCTCACAGAATCATTTAATTAATGGGTGGGAATTGAAAAAACTTAAAGGCTTCTTGAGGTGATTTTTAAACAAAGCATTGTTCAAAAGCTATCTTTTTAGGCAAATCTATTCTTCTGTCTAAATTTGAATAAGTGAAAACTAATTGGCCTTGGGAACGTCAATGACAGCACAATATTCATTTGTTAAATATGACTAAATACCAGGCATTCTGGAAGTTGCTGGAAAAATCAAATATGCCTAAGATAGTGTTCTTACTCAAAGAGCTTCCAGTCTAGTTTTCTGAGTTCCCTTATGTGCAGAGGTGGGTGTTTGGGAGTTTCAAAGATAAGGCCAACAGATGACTCCATTCTTGCTTTCCAAATGTTTGCATGGCATGATTTTTATCATTTCTTTAGGAACCCAATCGTTTTTCTGACCTTTTGTCCTCTTTGGGACTCATCTTTATTCCTGTCTCTTGGAGAGAAGTCTTTTCAGCAGTTGAGGAAGCAAGACAATTTCTCTCTTCAACCTGAATTCACAACACCTCTGTCATAGCTTCTTTCCTCAGTGTATTCCATGTGCCAGGAAATCCCACCACTCTGCTCTTGTGCAGGTGATCAGGACTCCTGGGCTGGGAGTCCCACTTGGCGTACTAGTTCTAGCCGGGCAGGACCACAGATCACGAGCAAGGAAGATTATGAGGGAGCACTGTTACAGTCACCCCTTCAGGTCATGAAATTTATGCCTTTAGAGAGCATTTGAGTAGCAGACAAAACAAGAGGGTTGACATCTACAGGGAGTCTCATTTTATGGTTAATATACTGCAGAAGCAAATATTTATTTGTGTTATTTGCTCAACTGAAGCTTATCTGTTAACTTCAGAGAATGGGTTATTGAAATAACCTTTGATCACTGACAACATAGAGCACACGATGTACTTACTTTTCCCCAAACAATATAACATCATGTACCTAGCAAACTGCCCTGGGACTTTTGTTATATTACTCCTCCAAATCACAGGTTTTACCCTTTGAGACTTACGTTCTAAAGAGATAGCTAGATTCATGTCAAATGGTGTCAACCTTATCATACTGTATGGACAATTCCTAATGGCATCAAACACTGTGAAATGTAAGCATTTATAGAACAAGAATTGTGCCTTGGATATGTTATTTTCTACCCAGAGTGCCCATAAAAAACATATTGCAACTGTTAAATAGGCGTAAGCATGAGGGCTGAGATGCTTTGTAATTCTAATGCCATGATAAGTTGGTATCATTTGGCAGTTCCTAAAGGTCTACTTTCATAACTGGAAAGCCCTATGACTGAGTTTTCAAGAACTACCAGTGTGAGCCAAATAGCATGGCTTAGGAAACTCACATTCCCTGCTAGATTTGCTATTGGATGTTGGTCTAGAATTGGAATCATCACAGTCATTTGTCCTCCGTGGCAGATGCTATTGCTGCCCCACCTAGATCCCTGTTTTCTGGGTTGGAGCTCCCATCCCCCATTCACTGTGGGTGCTGGCTATTAAAAGTGGCTCACACCTGCCCGTACTTTTGGAAACCTGCCCTTAGCCAAGGGGAGCCTGTACTAATTTTCTAGGGCTGCTATAACAAATGACCATATACTGGGTGGCTTACAGCAACAGAAATGTATTCTCTCACGTTTCTGTAAGCTACACATCTGAAATCAAGGTGATAGCAGGGCCATGCTCCCTCTGAAGGCTCTAGGAGAGGATCCTTCCTTGACTCTTTCAACTTCCAGCAGTTATTGGCAATCTTTGGCATTCCTTGGCTTGTGGCAACATAACTCCAATCTCTACCTCTCTCCTCACATGGTTGTCTTTCCTCTCTGTGTCCCTGTCTTCACATGGGGTTCTCTTTTCTATGTCTGTCTCTATGTTCTTTCTCTTCTTCATATAAGGGCGTATATAGGGCTCATCCTATTCTAGTATGACCTCATTTTAACATGATAACATCTGCAAAGACCTGATTTCCAAACAAGGTCACATTCATAACCAGCAGGGATTAGGACTTCAACATATCTTTTGGGGGATACATTTCAATCATGAGCATAGCCTCCATATCCAGAGAAGCCAAGGAGGTTATGGTACCCCTTCTCTGGGAGGGTGGCCCATGGCCAATAACTGATCGATTGGGAATAGTATAAAAGCCCAGATCCCTTGCCTCACAGCAGGACAAACTATGGTGGTGCAATTGATGCTCTAGAGTCTAGAGCTGAGGTTGGACTTCTCCTTCCAAAGAACCTCATCTTTGCCTAACTTCTTCTTTTCCCCTATTCTGCTTCCTTCATTCCCTTACAGGTTTCTCCTGAGAACAGTCTCTCACCCTCTCAAAAAAATCTATGACATGAGAATTCCTATCTCAGGTTCTGCTTCCAAGGAACCTGTCCTAGACACCCCTCCAAATAGGATGGAAGAGATCTTCCCTAACAGCATAATGCCTTGCTATTGAGAACAGAGTGGCTGAATTCGAACCACCACCTACAACAGAAAAAGCTGTCAATTGGTCAGAAGCAATCACAATGGGCATCAATCTGCATACAATGTCAGAGACACAGAGACCTTCATTTGAACAGAAATGTCTTAAGATCCAGCCCAGCAAATAAGAACCTATCCTTCCGATAAAAGTGACAATTATAAACCACTGGACAAGCCACCTGTGTTAGCAGGTTGGGAAAGATTGTGAGTCAAATGTTGCCATGCGCAAATAGAGTGACAGTAGAATTTTCAGAGCTGAATGTCTAAATAATAATAATAATTGCTATTTATTATTCATCACAGGCAGGTTACTGGGCATTTTATACAAAAGCCTCATTCTTTCCTCTACAAAATTCTATGACTACCCAAGCAGCATAGCAAGGACCTCATTCAAGAATGATTCATCAAAGACATTGCTCTCCATGGCCAAAAAATAGGATAAGATGGTAGACAAATAATAGCATGATTGGACCACTTCCCTCTGAGTGAGAGATCAGTCTTTTCCTTTTCAAAATAATTAAGGTAATCATCACTTCAGTTATCTAAAGGTCTTTGTTTCATTCCAAGAACTTTTAGTTCCTTTCTTTCATGTGTCAATTTAATGTACCACCTGTTTACTAGAGCTGTGCTTTTTAGCTGAGCTACTAAAAGCAAAAAAAAAAAGTATTAATCAAACATTAGCACTTTTTTGAAGTTAAGTATAATCTAGAAGTGGCAGACAGTGAAATACCGACACACAGTTACCTCTAACTTCTTGTTTGGAGCTCATTTGCCTAGAATATTTACACACTTCAGCAGGTGCTCTTCTCTCCATGGCTGGAGCCCTGGGTTTTTAGGTCTGTATGCCGTCTTCCTTTCAGATACTGAAAGCTCCTAGATATTTGTTTGCTAACTGGTTACGTCTCAGAGAAAGACATGTGTGTGTGCCCTGTTTTAAGAACAATGTCAAGGTGTTCACAGGCAGGGAGATGACAGCGGCCTTGGGTATCTGGGCATCTCCCCATCACTAATTCATAAACTGCTTCCTCTAATGGAGGGAATGCCCTTCCTCCCATCAAATGCCAGACTCTTCATGTGCTCCAAATGCTATCTTCTCTTGCCTTCTCAAGGGCATCACTGCAACCACTGTTTCTCTCCCTTCAGCATTCCCTCCTGCCCCCCTTCCTAGATAATCTTATCAGCACTACAAATATGACTCATTTTTAAACACACCCATACCTGTCCCTTGATCACAAATCAGCAACTTGCTGATTTCATCCCTCTCCTTCACAGCAAAACTTACTGGAAGGGTTGTCTACACTTAGTGTCTTCACCTCTTCACCATTGTCTTACTCCTCTTTCCCATCAAGCTTCCATTCCCACCTCTCCTCTGAAACTGCTATTATTGAACTATCTCAATGACCTCCATGATGATAAACCTAATAGATATTCTTCTGTCCTTTTTCGTTTGACTGCCCAGTAGCATGTTATGCTGTTGACCACTATCCTCTTTCTCAGGACTTTCCTTCTCCTGACTTCCATGCAGTGATTTCCTAGTAAACTGGCTCTCAGGGGAAAAGGAAATGCCCTGATTTGTAGCATTTGTCATTTTCCATAGTGTAAATATTCCCACTGTGGCCAATATCAAGCTCCCAATGGCTTAACAATGGTTCACATGCCACTGCTTCCATGAAAAAGTCATAGCATCACATATTCCTGGTCTTCTCCTTTTACCTCTTATTTTGCCTGCTTCTTGCTCTTTTTGTTGGTTCTTTTTCCACTGCCAAAATTCTAAATGTTGATCTTCTTTAGGTCATGGATCTGGGCTCTCTTCTCTTTTTCTTTCTTTCTGCATAGAAGATCTTAACCATTCACAAGGCTTTCTTTCTTTTTTTAAAAATTTTAAATTGTGTTATTTTGCAATAGTTATAATTTAAAAAATCAAAACAATATAAAAATACTCTGAGAAGTCTCACATCTACTGCCCTCATATATCCTTATACTTAGGTCAGCACTTTCATTAACTCCTTAGGTATTCTTCCAGTATTTTCTTTTGAAAATGGAAATGTAAGTGTATGTATGTGTATATATAAAATGCCATCTCTATGCTGACCACTACCAAATTTATATGTCCAGGCCCTTTCTCTGAGTTCCATATTAGAATTTTTAAGTGCTTACTTGACACTTGATATCTCGAAGATGTCTCAAACTTACCATGTCCAAAATGAAACATTCATTTTCACCTCCTGTGGTCAATGCTTTTTCTTGGCCTGCCCAATTCCTATTACAAGCCAGTGCACCCTTTCCCCAGCTGCTGGATCACACTGTATGTGCTTGTCAATTTTGATTGTAGTTCCAGATTGTCCTCCAGAGTTTTGTACCAAGTTACGCTCTCTCCAGCAATACCTGAGGATACCTATTTCCTCATACTGCGGCCATCACAATACATATCAAACTTATATGCAAAAAAATGTTGTCTTAGTGTAATTTTATTTCTATTTCTTCTATTAAAAGTGAGATTGTATGCTTTCCAATTTTAAGAGCCATTTGTATTACCTTTCTGTTGCCCATGTTATAGACTTTGTCCATTTTTACCACTGGGTTTTTGGTCTTTTTCTTATTAGTTTGTAGGACATCTTTACGTATTAGGGAAATTGTCACCTTTTTGATTAGACTACTACTGCAACCCCCTAATTGGCTTCCCTATTCTTCCCTTTCTACATTCAAACTGTACCCATCCTAATGGCCAGTGTGATTTTTATAAAACAGAAATGGGATAATATAATGTCATTACTTTCAATGCCTTACAATTACTTTTAGAATAAAATCCCAAACTCTTTTTTGCTATAGTCACTAAAGCACTATATAACCCGATGCCAAATTATCTATCAAGCTTCACTTTGTTTCTTTTTTTAAAATTTTTTTTTTTTTCACTTTGTTTCTTCCAGCTCCCTCCTCAGTCCAGCCACACTGGTTTCTTTTAGTTCCTCCAAGGTGCTAAGTGTTTTCCTATGTCAGGGCTTCTTCACAAGCCATTTCTTCATTGTATTTATTCTCCCAATTCCTCCACATATACAGCTCCTTTTCATCTCTTAAGTCTCACTTGAAATATCTTCTCCTAAGAAAAGCCTTCCTTCATTACCCTATCTAAAGTAGCTACTGCCAAGAACTGTGAAGGGTATAGGATTTTTACCTTACTTGCAGGCTAACTTGTTTCATGATTGCTGGCAGAAGACACTTTGTCCAGGACAAAGCCCTTCATTACTGCAAGCACAGCAGGCATTATGAGCATCAGCATGTATGAATCTATACCTGCTGTGCCTGCTCCCAGGGGTGTGATTTGGATGGGCCCAGCTGGAAGCCTGCACATTCAGTGGGTTGGCTACAGGAAAGGAATCCTGAGCTTAGGAAACTAGAGTCTTTTTTAAATAGGCAGTAAGCTAGCTTGCCCTGTGCTCAAGGGAGACATTATCTTTATTGTACTGGACAGTAAATACACTTGCCTTTTGCTCCAGGGTGAGATACTTCCTCTATTTCCTATGGGTCTTTGCTTCAGAGAGAGATTTTTTTTTTAATCTTCTAAGGCAGTTTGCTCTGTAAACATCCTTGAAAAGATAGTCTGGAACAAAAGGAAGTCATTATCTCTGATGGCAAGAAATGTAGAAACATGAGAGATGCATGCAGAACTTCATTCTACTTTGTACCTACCCCCCTTTTTTCTTTTTAACTTTATAGCACTTAAGATAATTTATTATTTAATTTATTTATCTCTTTCTCCCTACCTAAAATATAAACAGTAAGTGGCTGGAAGATATGCTTGTCTTGTTCATTGTCATATTCCTTGTATAAAGAATAGAGTTTGGTATATGGATTGTGCTCCATATATATTGTTGACTGAAAAAATAATTGAAAATATATGACCAAAAAATCCAATGATACTTTAAAAATTCCTTAAAGAATCTTGAATATAATCTAGTTAAAGCCCTCATTTATGACTTATTCAATGTCACTCTGGATATGGATAAGAGAAAAATAAGCCAGTTGATTAATTTTATGGTATCACCATTTTAGCAGAAACCAGTAAGGAAAATAAAACTACATGGGAAGTAATCTATACATGACAATAAAAAGAAATGTCAAAACAAAAACATATTCTCTCTCAGCCCTGCTTTCAGATTTTCTTAGGTGTTCTCAGCATCTTTTCTTTCCTTGCCTGGTTTCAGAAGCTGTGACCGCCACTTGTTTATCCGGTCAATATCCATCTTCTACTTCTTCCTTTCTAAAAGAACTATAATTTTTAGGGGGAGGTGGAAAGAAGGCATGTGTACAAATGTACAACTACATCCCCAGTCTCCCTTGCATATAGGAATGGCCCTGTAACTCGGATCCATCCAGAAGTTATTGGGTAGAGTTCCAGAGAGTGAGTTAACAAGTTGGCATATACTCTTTTTGCATTTTGCCCTTCCCTTTCTTTTAGTCTGGAAAGTAAATGCTGGAGTGAAAATAGAACATGAAGGACAAGCTATGAAAATCACAATCATCTTGCTCCTGGCATCTTTGAACAATTGACCCACTGCCACCAGCTGTCAACCTCCAGAGATCTCATTAGTCATTGAGGAAAAATAAAACCTCCAATTTATTTAAGTCACCATTCTTTGGGTTCCTTCAATTTGCAACCAAACTTTATCCCTGATACAATAGGGGAGATCAATAAGGAAAATCTATGCAGGGAGATATTTTCACACCACACACAAAAAATAATAAGTGTACAAGGAATGAACTCACTTTACTCTATCCCCAGATTCTTCTGAGAATAATCTGCCAAAGAGCCACTAGCATGCTTTCTCTACTTGCACAGCTTCAGAAGTAGAGCAAATAAGCTCCTTCTAATTAGGCAATGGCAGATATTGGGCAGAAGGAAATTGATGTGCCATTCATGACAATGCCCTGTTCATCCAGGGACTGTGGTGCCAGGCCACATGGCTGGGGAAATACTGCACATGAGTTTCAAAGGTGGAGCTAATGGTCTGGGGCTAAAAGAAGGTAAAAACAATCTGTATCCATAGCAGTGGATGGACAAAACCAGAGAGCAGGTATGCACTTTGTTTAAAGGACCAGGAGTTAGAGTTGGATAAACAGTTCCAAATGTGTGATAAAGCAAGGAAGGCCTGAGACAGGGATTGAGGGTAATGGTGCAGAAACATGAGATTGGTGGGCCAGATAAGATGAGCTCATGGACAAGCACTCATGGAGTTTGACAGTGAGCTATCACCGGGAGCTGAGCTTTGCCTTCTCCTGAGATTGTAGCCTGGACAAGTGGGGATCCCGAAAGCAGAGACAGAGGAAATTTACTCTATATCATTAAAAACCCACAAAATTCATCAGTCTACCCATTATCTATCTATCCATCTATCCATCTAACCATCCAGCCATCCATGTATCTATCCATTCACCAAATCTTTACTGAGCATTTGCTCTATGGAGGGCATCCCTCTGTGGTTTTACAGTCTCTCAGTGGCCCACTATATTATTCAGAGTGAAAGGTGATTGTGGTAATGGTGACAATAATGGTGAAAATTTGAAAATTATAATGACCAGATTGGTAACCACTATTGAATATTCTGATATAGTTATTGTAGAACACAGAATATATCTGTATACTTCAGAGCTAAATTAATTAACATCCTGGCCAGTTCTTTTTTTTTTTTTATTGTTTATTAATTTATACCCTATAGTATTAGCTTGATTTCTTGAAAAAATAAAGCCTGAATCAAGGTATAAGCTAATGTTCATTGGGAATTAAAACCCCAGGGCAGTGAGAGTGAAGAAGAGAGAATTAAAACAAGGAAGGGTAGGAAGCAAATACTAAGCTGGTTACTTCTTTATAGGACTTGAAAAGAAACAGAAGATTGCTTGACCACATGGGATATCTCTGGAAAGTCTTTTCAGAAAAGCAGTGGCTTGGAATAGTCTATTGGACAGAGGAGCAGAGAGAATATATTTATCTGCTCTTGTCCTTCTATCTCCTGTCACCCATTGGTTAAAGTTCATCCTATAAAGAATTAAATCCTCCGCAATTCCCGTTGCATCACCGGCTCTTTGGCATTTTGTCTAAGTTCATAAATGGGGGTGAGTGGGGGGTGGGTGGGAAGCTAGAGTTGCGGTCATGGGCCTTGGTGGTAATGTGCACAGGCTGCACTGAGCCTTTGTCACGGTGGTGACTGAGGCAGAGCAAGCTACCATACTGGAAGAAGAGTGAACCATGAGAATCTGGGGAGGAATACAGGATTTCTTCTGAAAAAGATGTGTGACAGTTTACCTGGATATATAAAATATAGAAAAGGGATTTAACTAGGGGATGAAAAGGAATAAAGACAACAAACGTAGAGATACACAAGACAGTCAGAAAGTGGGATACTACAAGGCTGCGTGCATACCTACACGCTTCTTACGGCTGTAAAAGTCCTGGCAGTTATCACCAAAAGGAAAACCTGGTTGGGGTTACACTTCTTGGAGTCCATAAGTTAGTGCAGAGATTTAGAGCCTGGACTTCATGGTCAGTTCTTCCATTTATGGGTTTGATCACTGTGAGCAACAAATCTCAAAGTGGTCATTTGTAAAATGGTGATCATCTTGGTATCCACTCCCCAAGTTGTTGTGAGGATTAAGTGAGATAGTAACTATAAAGAACTTGAAATTGTGCATAGTGCATAGAAAGGGTTCAATAAATATTGGTCTAAATTATAATAATTAAATTAATTAATCAGTAGAAGCACAACTCTAGCTGATGTTCCTTTTTTTTTTTTTTTTTTTTAGTGGTAATGGGGCCAGGGAATGAACACGGGATCTTGTATGTGGGAAGCCAGTGCTCAACCACTGAGCCACATGGGCTCCCCTGAGTTGGTTTTTTCATTAGTTTGCTTGTTTTTAGTAGGGACCGGGGACCAAACCCAGGACCTCCCACGTGGGAAGCAGGCACTCAACTGCTTGAGCCACTTCAGCTCCCTGATGCTACCTTCTTTATAAAGTTTCTCTATAAAGTTTTTGTGATAGATGTCATCAAAAATATCCATTCATCAGGTAAAACAACAAATGTGTACAAATTTTGATAACAGTGGCCCTGAAACAAGATCGACAGCATCATCCTAAAGTGAGGCAGAGGAAAACATTTTTATGATGACCCAACACGGACCAGTTCAAACACACAGCTCTCTGCTGGTTTTGCGTCATCAGTATCTGGAGTGGGGTGCTTAAGTTGGGGTGCAAGGATGGGCTCAGGGAGTCTCTGTGAATACTCTGAAGCTGCAAACCACATTTTGAGCACATGGAGAAAGAATCCATATTATTGCTGCACAATAGAAATATGATGAATATAATGTGAGCCACATTTGAAATTTTCAAATTTTCAAAACTTTGTAATTTTCTAGTAGCCACATTAAGAAAAGTAAAAAGAAACAGGTGAAATTAATTTTATTTACCCAATACATCCAATATTATCATTTCAATATATAATAAATATAAAAAATAGTAATGAGATAATTTACATTCTTTTTTCATGCTAAGACTTCAAAATTCAGGATGTCTTTTATACTTACAGCACATTTCAGTTTGGACTAGCCACGTTTCAAGCTCTCAGTAGCCACATGTGGCTAGTGGTCATTGTCTTAGACAGCACAGGTCTATAACTCATCACATTCATTAAGAACAATAATCAAAGGAATGGATTGAGTTTATGAAATCCTACATATCATTTCTTTTTTGTTAAACTAATACTTAAAAAAAAAAAACAATTTCTATATGAAAACAGAATTATCTGTTTCTACAGGCTGTTAATTGTGGTTGACATTTAAAAATAATAAAAATAAAACATGAACGTGGCTAGAAAATTCATACTTTAAAGAAATTGTCAACAGTTTTGTGTTTATTTCTAGGATATATTTTCTGTGAGTACAAGAAAACCAATACCTATATAATAGTTTTTATTTACATGAAAAGGGCCATTGTACTAGTCACACTGTCCTGCACATTGTTTTTAGAGTTAATAATATATATTGAAGAATTTTCCGTGTTAGGATATAACACATCACTTCATGTTTTTTTTTTTTTTTTTAATTTATTTTGGAGGTACCGGGGCTGGGGAGTGAACCCAGGATGTGGGAAGCTGGTGCTCAACCACTGAGCCACAGCAGCTCCCCTGAATTTGTTTTTTTTTGTTTGTTTGTTTGCTTGCTTGTTTCCTTGTTGTCTGTTTTTGTTGTTGTTGTTGTTTGTTTTTAGGAGGCACTGGGTATACCGAATCCGGGACCTCCCATGTGGGAAGCAGATGCTCAACTGCTTGAGCCACATCTGCTCCCTTCATGTTTGTTATATAGTTAAACATGGTGTTTCATTATGTAGATCTAATCTAATCTATTTAACCAATCTCATTGTGATGGTCATTTAAGTTGTTTCCATCATTTTTTTCTTTTACAGACATTGTTGCAATTATTATCCTTGTTCAAATGTGTGTTTTGTTCATGTCCTTGTTCAGTTAGTGTACTTTTGTAAGGGATTTGTAGGAAATGCAGTTTAAATTTTGATAAATTTGCCAAATTTATCCAAAAAAGTCTTTAAAATTTTTCTTTTTTTTTACTTTTTTTTTTTTTAATTAGAGAAGTTTTGGTTTTACAGTGCAGTCACGCACAAAATACAGGATTCCCATATACCACCCTACCACCAATACCTTGTATTGGTTTGGAATATTTGTTACAATTGATGATGGTACATTTTTATAATTGTATTATTAATTAAAGCTATGGTTTAATTTAGGGTTTACTGTTGTGTTATGTACAGCCATGGATTTTTAAAAAAATGTTATTCTTTTACAATATATACAATCTAACATTTCCCCTTTTAATCATTTCAGATATATATTTCAGTGCTGTTAATTACATTCACAATGTTCAAATTTTTATGCTCACCAAGAGTATAATATCTGTTACTTTACCCTTACCAAATACTAAGTATTATAAATGTTCACTTTGAAAATCTGATAAGTAAAAATCTTGCCTCAGTTTTATTTTGATTTGCATTTCTTTACTTTTCAGCGAGATTTTAAAAACAATTTTTGGCCATTTGCTTTTATGTTCTTGTTAACTGGCTGATTATATAGTTTGCCTATATTTCTATTGTTTCCATAGTTTTTATGAATCAATCCATTTTCTGTCGCATGTGTGATAATATTTTTCTTTTAGTTTGTCATTTGTGCTTTTAATTTGTTTATGATTTTTTTTACCTTATTTAAATTTTGCATTGCTACACAGTTAGATTCATCAATATTTTTCTTTATAGTTTTCTTTTTTAGCAGAGGTTCAGTTGGATATTTTCAGATGATTTTATTATAGAAACACAAAGCGAAAAATTTACAGTAGAAACTTGAAAACTGCAGAACAAGTGATATAAGAGAAAAAGTACTGATATGCATACTATTTGAAGAAAAACATTGTTTTGTTGTGTCTAGTTCTTAATGTAATTTTTCTAGCCTTGGCAGACTTCCCAGGTTGAAAAGGAGGTGTGGTAGAATGGTATTTTTGAGATATTAATGCATGTTTAGTATATTTGATGTATTAATGTATTTAATTTAATTAATACATGTTAAAGGATTAATGTTTTTGCCCCTATTCCATCCCTACCCGTAGGATCAGGGTTTTTTCTGCTTACCTGAGTAGATAAGGATCCCACAGGCTGGGAAAGAGGGTGAACAAGAGGGCAAACGCTGTTGTGTATCTCTGTGGGGCAGCCCTGGGCCAGCCTTCCCAGAAAGACTCCAGGGCAGAGACAGCCTGTCTTTTTCCAGGAGGTCTTAGGAAAGTAATGAAGTTCTGAATTCTCTCACGCTTTGCCCTGGTGGCAGCATCAGAGAGAAGTAAACTTAATATGGCAGTGAAGGCAGAGAGGACCTCAGACAGTCCTCCCAGTGCCCACAGCCCAGAGGGGTCAGGAGAGCACCCCAGGGAGCATGTGTGCTTGTCCAAGAGGGCTTCAAGGTCTGGCAGATTAGGAAATGCCTCTCACTGGGAAAAGGGGAGCCCAAGAGCAGATGTCAGCTCTGTCCCCACATCCTAGGCCAGATGGGAACTCAATTGCCCCTGAGGATGCCAGGAGGGATAGTGATTGACAACTGGTGACTCAAGCAGAGGATGCCAGCATGGACAGATGACAACTATAGGCCATTTAAGACTCCTTCATGTCCAGACATTCTATCCATCTCCCCCAACTACCCCAGGGCAAAGTGGGGAGGGAGAAAAACCCTGAATGGATTGAATCTGCCTGGAATTGACTTGTTTCCAGTTTTGCCATCAAGTGGAATGGGGGTTCAAGGTAGGAATTAGAATCAGTAATGGAAAATCTAGGTTTTTCACATTTTTGCATACCTGCAGTTGGTGGGATTAAATATCATGGCCACTAAGAAGGAAGGGCTGAATAGAGACATCAGAAAAGGTCTTTGATTAAACTTGATCATATGTGCTTCATATGTACAAGGTCCTGGGTTCAATCCCCAGTATCTCCTAAACAAACAAGCAAACAAACAAACAAAAAACCTCCTTAAAAAACAAACATGATCAGAAATGTTCAATCTAAAAGGGGATTAAAGGCTGTTAAAAAATTTACAGACAGAAGGAAAGCACTGGGAATATTTAGCTTTGCTAAGTAGATGGCATTTGGTTGATGATGCTAGCAGTTGACAGAAAAATGTAGGATAAAGGCAATGTGACACCAACAGACTTTACCCTGATGCTCTAGAAAGCACAATAAATCAGCAGGAGAAAAGAGGTATCTGGGAATCCCTAATGTTCTGTAGTTCCCATCTGTGCTTCAGAGATCAGATAACTAAACTCAACAGTATATAGGGTTTAGAAGGAGGGAGGGGTGAACATATTCTTAACCCAAGGCAGGTATATTCATTAAAAGCAGAGGTTCATTAGATGTGCACTGGAATCATCTGTGGAGCTTCTAAAACTGTTGCTGTATGGATACTACCCCATCCCCAAGATTCTGTTTTAATCAGTCTTAAGTTGGTTTGCAATAATGGGATGGTAGAGAACAAGGGAAGGCCAGAGACTTACTTTGCATTGCTATATACTATTAGCTTGAATCCTCCTACAGAAAATACTGCTTGCCGTCCCCTTATATTAACAAGAGTCTATTCGATTTTTAAATAGGTACATGGTCACATAAAATAACGGCTGTATTTTCCAGTGCCTTCTGCAGTGAGTTCTGGACATTTGATTAAGTTATCCTGTGTCCTTTTGCTTTTTCACTGAGAATTTAGGTTGCATTTGGCTAGAAGTAGCAGAAAATCCAGCTCATGGTGGTTTAAACAATAGAGGTTCATTTTTCTCCCATCACAATAGGTCTAGAAGTTGATAGGCTGAGGCTAATGCAGCAGCTCAGAGATGTCATCAAGTCCCAGACTTTTCTTGTATTTTGTCTCTGTCATTCTTAGATAAGTTGCTTCTCACATCATGCTAGCATAATGGTTGTCATAGTTCCAAGTAGGAAGAAGACCGGAGGGATGGCTCCAGCTGTTATCTGTTCCCTTCATTATTAGAGAAAGGAAAAGCTTTCATAGAAATACCCTAGCAGACTTCACATATATCTCATTGGCTAAAACCATGACCTAGAGCCATCCCCAGCCACAAGAGAGGCTGCAAGTGAGTATTTAGATCTTCTAGTTCTATACTGGAAAGAGGCAAGGGAGAAGGGGGCTGGGAATGGGTGCTGAGTTAGCCAACCAGCAGTGTCCATAATATTCACTCTCTACAGCCAATCAATCATCACTTCTGCTAATTTCACCTCTTAGAATAGCTCTTGAATCTCCACAGTCACTCTCCTATTTTAAAGCCATATCACCTATTGCTTCCACGTTTGCAAAAACTCTAAATGTGGTCTCTATCTATAATGCACATTTGTTGTATTATTAGAATATTCAATCCTGCTATAAAAGATAATATAAACAAGCAAAAGATGATTAAAATTCATCAAAAGTATGAAGCACTGATACTAAATGAAGAGCTTATGAGATATAGGAAAACTCATAGGATTCCTTAAGTATAGATGATGATTAAGCAAGTAGCAAGTGAGACATATGCAGAATTCATAAAATGTGCTAAATAGAGATAATAAGTTATTAACCTATAAGATACACCAAAAATAGATAGAATAAATAGAAAATGAGATGTAACAAACAAGAGTGTTGCTTACAGACAGAAAGAGATGATCATGCTATCTCTGGGTTGACAGTTATGTCACTTTTAAATCTCCACCCATGGTCAGTCTTATCCCCAGCTGTTCCCACATGTGCTCTGCCGAAGAATGTCAGCTAAAACCCATAGCTGTTTAGTGGGCTAATAAGAAAGCTATGGCTGTGGTCAGGTATACTTGCCACTGCAAGGGAACGAAAAATATAGAAAGAAAAAAATGGAAGAAGTTAAGAAGGGGCTCAGCGAGTTGATTGATAACATGGAGCACACCAACATACATGTTATGGGAGATCCAAAGAAGAAGAGAAGGGAAAAGGGGCAGAAAGAGTATTTGAGGAAATAATGGCTGGAAATTTCCCAATTCTTATGAAATATATGAATATACAGGTCCAGGAAGAACAGCATTCTCCAATTAGAATATATCCAAATAGACCTATCCCAAGACACATAATATGCAGAGTGCCAAATGTCAAAAAAATGAGAAATTTCTGAAAGCAGCAACAGAAAAGTAAAACATCACATACAAGGGATGTCCAATAAAACTTAGTGCAGATTTCTCTTCAGAAACCATGGAGGCAAGAAGGCAGTGGTGTGATATAATTATAGTACTGAAAGAGAAAAACTGCCAGCCAAGAATTCTTCATCTGGCAAAACTGCCCTTCAAATATGACAGTGAGCTTAAAATATACACAAATAAACAGAAACTAAGAGTGTTCTTAAAAATACTAAAGAGAGGTTTGCAGCCAGAAAGGAAAAAACAAGAGAGAGAGGCTTGGAGGAGAGTGGAAGTGAAGACTATAAGAAAGGGTAACCAAAGAGATAAAAAGATGGACAAAAATAAAATATGACATATGACAGCCAAAGGATAAAATGGCTGAAGTAAGTAATGCCTCCACAGTAATAACATTGAATGTTAATGGATTAAACTCCCCAATCAAAAGACATAGGCTGACAGGATGGATGAGAAAACATGAGACAACCTTATGCTGTCTGCAGGAGACTCACCATAGACCCAAGGATGCGAATAGATGGAAAGTGAAAGGTTGGAAAAAGATATTTCACACAAATATTAACCAAAAGAGAGCAGGAGTACCTATACTGGTGTCAGACAAAACAGACTTTATTATTATTTTTAAACAATTTATTGAAGTATATTATTCATACATGAACATACATAAGCTGTAAGTGTTCAGTAAACATTGGGAACTTACAAAACAAACATGCATAACATCATACAGGGCTCCCACACATCACTCCTCCCCCCCACACACAAACATCCTGCATTGTTGTGAAACATTTGTTAAATCATGAAAGAGCAACTTCAAAGTATTACTACTAACTATAGTCCGTATCTTCCTCCCCTATACATTTTTTAAAAGGATTTATTTACTTACTTTTATTCATTTTTACACTCCCACCCCCAGTTTTTGCTGTTTCTGTGTCCATTCACTGGGCAACTCACTGTGTCCATTTCCTGCCCTCTCTTCTTATCCTTCTCCTGTCTTCACTGGGATTCAATCCTAGGAACCTCCAATGTGGGAGAGAGGCGTCCTACCACTGTGCCACCTTAGTTTCTCGTTTTTCGGTGTGACTCATCTTGGCTCTCCCTTGTGTCAGTCTCCTGTTACGTCATCATCTTGCTGCGTGGCTCACATCAATAACAACTAGACAGAAGATCAGCAGGGAAACAGAAAACTTGAACAATATGAAAAACGAGCTGGAACCGACAGACATATACAGAGCATTGCACCCCAAATCAGCAGGTTATATATTCTTCTCAAGGGGTCATGGATCTTTCTCCAGATAGACCACATGTTGGGCCACAACATGGCTCTTAATTAATTCAAGAGGATTGAAATTATACAAAGCACCTTCTCTGATCATAATGGAGTGAAGCTAGAAATCAATAATAGGAGGGAAAGAGAAATTTTTGCAAATATATGGAGGCTAAACAATCAGTGGGTCAAAGAAGAAATTGCAAGAAAAATCAATAAATGTATCGAGATGAAAATGAGAATACAACATATCAAAACTAATGGGATACAGTGAAGGTAGCGCTGAGAGGGAAATTGCCTATATTAAAAAAGAAGAAAGAGCTAAAATCAAAGAACTAACTGAACAAGTAAAAAATCTAGAGAAAGAACAGCAAACTAATCCCAAAGCAAGCGAAAGAAAGAAATAATGAAGATTAGTACAGAAATAAATTAAATTGAGATGTAAAAACAATAAAGAAAATCAACAAAACCAAAAACTGGTTCTTTGTGAAGAACAATAAAATTGACAAACCCTTAGCAAGAGTAACAAAGAAAAAAAAAAAGAGAGAAGATGCAAATAAATAAAATCAGGAATGAAAGGGGAGACATTATCTCCGATCCCACAGAAATAAAAAGGATCATAAGAGGTTATTATGAGAAACTGTATGCTGACAAATTATACAACCTAGATGAAATGGACAAATTCCTAGAAATGCACAAACAACCTACATTTACTTTACAAGAAATACAGAAACTCAAACCAATCACAAGCAAAGAAATTGAATCACTAATTAAAAATCTTCCAACAAAGAAAAGTCCAAGACCAGGTGAATTCACAGGTGAATTCCACCAAACATTTTGAGAAGAATTAATACCAATCCTGATTAAACTCTCAAAAAATTGAAAAGCAGGGAAAATCACAGAACACATTTTATGAAGCCAACATCTCCCTAATGCCAAAACCAGAGAATGATATTACAAGTAAATTACAGACCAATCTTCCTAATGAAAATAGATGCAAAAATTCTGAAGAAAATAGCTGCAAATTGAATCCAATAGCATATAAAAACAATTAAACATCATGATTAAGCAAGTTTTTTTAATTAAAAAAAAAATTTCAAGTGGGTTTTATTCCTGGTATGCAATGGTAGTTCACATAAGAAAATCAATTAACGTAATACACCACATTAACAAATCTAAGGGGAAAAGTCACATGACTATCTCAATTGATACAGAAAAGACATTTGACAAAATCCAGCATCCTTTCTTGATAAAATCACTTCAAAAGATAGGTATAGAAGGAAAGTTCCTTAACATAATAAAGGGTATATATGAAAATCCCACAACCAATATTGTACTAGGTGGGGAGAAGTTGGAAACTTTCCCTCTAAGATCAGGAACAAAACAAGGATGCCCACTGTCTCCACTGTTATTCAACATTGTACTGGAAGTTCTAGCTAGAGAAATTGGGCAAGAAAAAGAAACAAAAGGCATCCAAATTGGAAAAGAGGAAGTAAAACACTCCCTATTCACTGATGACATGATCCTATATTAGAAAATCCAGAGACATCTACAACAAAGCTAAAAGAGCTAACAAATGAGTTCAGCAAAGTGGCAAGATACAAGATCAACATGCAAAAGTCAGTAGCATTTCTATACACTAGTATTGAGCAAGCTGAGGAGAAAATCAAGAAAAAAATTCCATTTACAAGAGCAACAAAAAGACTCAAATATCTAGGAATTAATTTAACTAGGAATGTAAAGGACCTGTATTCAGAAAACTATAAAATACTGCTAAAAGAAATCAAAGAAGACCTAAACAAATGAAAAGACATTCCATGTTCATGGATTGGAAGACTAAACATTATGAAGATGTCAATTCTACCCAAATTGATTTATAGATTCAATGCAATACCAATCAAAAGTCCAACAACTTACTTTACAGAAATAGAAAAGTCAATTACCAAATTTATTTGGAGGGGAAAGGGGTCCTGAATAGCCAAAAACATCCTAAAAAAGGAAATTAAAATCAGAGGACTCACGTTCCCTGAACTTGAAGCATATTATAAAGCTACAGCGGTCAAAACAGCATGATATTGGCATAAAGATAGACACATTGATCAATTGAATCGAATTAAGAGTTCAGAAATAGATCCTTACCTCTATGGTCAACTAATTTTCAATAAGCCTACTAAGTCCACTTTTATGGGACAGAGCAGTCTCTTCAACAAATGGTGCTGGGAGAACTGGATATCCATAACCAGTATTCTTGTGTATACAAGAATCGACTCAAAATGGATCAAAGACCTAAACATAAAAGCCAGAATCATGAAACTCCTGGAAGATAACCTAGGGAAACATCTACAAGAACTTGTAGTAGGCGGGGTCCCTTAAACTTTACATCCAATGCACCAGCAAGAATAGAAAAAATAGATAAATGGGACCTCCTCAAAATTAAACACTTTCACATGTCAAAGCACTTTGTGAAGAGGATAAAAAGGCAGCCTACTTAATGGGAGAAAATATTTGGAAATCACACATCCAACAGTGGCGGTTCCTAAGGAAGTTGGGTATAGATCTACCATGTGACCTGGCAATACCACTACTAGGTATATACCCAGAAGAACTGAGACCAGTGACACGAACAGATATCTGCACACCAATGTTCATAGCAACATTATTCACAATAGCTAAAAGATGGAAACAATTCAGGTGTCCATCAACTGACGAATGGATAAACAAACTGTGGGACATACAAAAGATGGAATGTTACTCAGCTGCAAGAAGAAATGAAATCATGAAGCATATGACCACATAATGGACCTGGAGGATATTATGTTGAGTGAAGAAAGCCAGGCACAAAAGGACAAATATTGTATGACTTCACTCTTATGAACTAAATATAATGAGCAAACTTATGGAGTTAACAGCTAGAACATAATTTACCAGAGAAAAGAATGTGGTTAGAGAATTGAAAGCTGAGATTTAATCTGTGCAGAATTGGTAAAAAGTTGTTTAGAAATGAATAGAAAAGGTGAAAGCATATCATAGGATTTGTAATTAGTAGTGCTAACATATAGATATGATAGTGATTTTTGGTTCTTGTTTTTTGAGAAATGAAAATGCTCTAATGTTGACTGAAGTGATGAATGCACAACTTGGTGATTATACCAAATTCCATTGATTGTTCACTTTAGATAAATTGTATGATTTATGAACACACAAAAAAACACAATAGGGTGGATTGGGGGGATATACACCAAATATAAGATATGGGCTATAGTCAGTAGTAATACTTTGATGATGCTCTTTGATAATTTGTTACAAATGTTTCACAATGCAAGGTGTTTGTGGTGGGATAATGTAAAGGAGCCCTATTAGATGTTATACATGTTTGTTTTGTAAGTTTACAACTTTTATCATATACTTATTGTTTATGTATGTTCATGGATGAATGATATACTTCAATAAATTGTTTTTAAAATCAATCAATCAATCAATAACCTTTTTAACATTTCATCATTGCCAACAGGGCAACATCAACCTCTCTACATAGTGTTGAAAGTTGGGTTCTCTGAGAAGCAGATCTGCCGTGCAGATTATCTTGATGAAAATGTATTAAGGAATGCTCTTTGGAGCCCTTATATCTTGCGCACATTCTCCTGCCCCAATGTCGACTAGTTACTGGGTGAAAGCTGCCCATGAAGGAGGGGGTGTGGGCTTGGGTGAGGCAGGTGCCAACTGCAGGGAGCAATTCTTGGAGAGGAGCAGCTATGGAATAAGTCCTATCCTCAAGTGGAGATCTGGACAACACAATACAGCATCCATCACACATGGTCCTATAAAACTTTACATTTCTAGCCCCGTCTGTATCTCCATTTTATCTCTTGCTTTTTTCTACATTAAACGGAAAAAAGCCACATGGGCTTAGTTGGCATTGCCCAAACACACCGTGCAATTTCTTCTTCATGCCTTTGTGTACATTGCTCCACTCTCCTGGAACGTCCTCTCTGCCCACTGCTTTGAGCCCTCGTGCCAATCCAAACACATACTTTTCAGATCACATCTCTCATCCACACCACCCATTCCACCTGCAGGTTAGGCTTTGCTTCAATTCTCTCTCTCAAACTGCAGCTTTGAACTGGCTGGGTTGTGGGAAAATGGGGCTGCAGGTCCTGGTGACGAGAGCTTAGAAAGGAGGGAGGGAACTCTTGCTCCACATTCTAAAGTGTCATAACTCTCTGAACAGCCTCCTTCCTTTCCACACTCCCCCGCCACCCCAAATCCAGTAATAAGCAACCTAGATTTATTTTGCAACAGAAGGCTGTATACTGTAACTCTAAGTTGTGCTTTAAAATTTTAATAGTAGGCTAAATGGAAGAACACATAGGGAGCATTTTGAAGATGCCCTGCAGCTGGATTTGTTTTATGCTACAGCAATTTTGCTGCCTGGCTGCTTCCTGCTGAAAGTAAAGAGGGTGTGCTAAAATGCCACCACTGTAAACAAAACTAGAACAGGCAGGAGTGCTTGCTCGCTCTCTCTCTCTCTCTCCCTCTCCCTCTCTCTACCAGACCTGCCGTGTAAATTGCTTGTAGCAATGTTATTTGACAGGCACAGTGCTAGGAAGCAAGTGGCTTCAAAAATAAGAATCAAAAGGGATGCGTTCCTCAACACAAGCTTGCAAAATATTAGCATTGGATGGAACTTTAGGAACTGCCTAGTCCAGTTTCCAAAATTTAAAGCCGAGGAAACTGAGGCCCAGGAATATTAAGCAACTTATCCTAGGTCATATACCTTATGAGTGGCAGCCTGAACTAAAATCCAGGTTTCTAGATTCCTAGTCCAGTCTTTATTCCACTACATTGTATTCAAGTTCATTACATCACCTTAATGTTTTTATTTTTGCCATTGTGCATTGTAAAGGATCACATGTAATTCCCATGATTAAAGTAACTATAATTTCTAGCTGCATATGGAATGGCTTCCGCCACTGGGAGGAACAATTAACAAATTCACTAATTGGACCTTTGTATTCATTTCTTTCCTCAAGGCTAATTTACTTGTTTAATTAAGACAATTTTGGCTTGATCATAAATGCAATCACATAAAATATTTGATAAATTTTGCCCTTGTTCTGTAAGGATCCATATATTTACAAAGTGCTTTCATTAGAACTTATAAAAACTAAACAACTAATTTGCTTGGAGATGATTAAAGTTTAAACAGGAGCAAATTAATACATTTTAGAATTATTCTCTATTTTATACATAAGTTCATGCATACATAAAAACCATAAGGAAGTTGAATTATTTGTGGAAATCATGATTTAGTACTTCTTTGTGACTTTGTAAAATCTCCAACATGCCATTCAGTTAAAGCAATTTGTTTGGCATTTAATATTTCTTAGTGCACATAGGAAACATTTTCTTTCAGCAGTTTAAAGTTCTTCATACATATCAAGTCGGTAATCCTCACTATAGTAAAGCTAGAGTAAGGAGATAGCAAATATAATCCTTTTGATATAGCAGGCTGGGAAGCTGCTTGGAAAATCCAGTGTGCAACTGATGTGCATGTTAAATGCATTATCAGAGTGTTTGTGCAGTGGTTGGAAATTATCATGGCTCCTGGCTATGTGTGGCTTGTTATTTGTTTCTGGGTATCTCTTCAATTAAGAAAGAAGAAAATAAGAACATTACAGTATATTGCTGAGTTTAAAACATAAAATTGCAAACTGCTTGGGTTAACATAGGTTCAATTTATTTCAGATGTTCCTGGCTGCAGTTAAAAGAAGAGTAGAAGAATTGAATTTGTGGAATAAACAAATAAATAATAACAACAATGATTATAATTTATGGAGTTTCTACTCTGCATCAGACACAGTGCTGAGTATTGTACATACTTTTCTCTAATCTCTATAACAACCTGGCAAGATCGGATAATTATTCCTATTTTACAAATCAGGAATGTGCAATTATGAGGGTTTAAGGTGCATCATCCAAAGTGGTGGAGCTGGTTAATAGGACTAGGTCAGATTCACTGTTTTGAAACATTTCTTCTCTTCCCTTCTAGTTCTTCATCCTGCACCACACTCTTCTCTTTGCTCATTGCACAAGTGTTTATTGAACATGTACTATGCCAGGCAGGTTCTAAGCACTGAATATATGATCTTGAGCAAAGTAGAGTTCCTGTCTTCATCGAACTTACCTTCTAGGCCAAAGCCTGGATTTCTACAAGGAAGCACTAAGAAACAAACAAAATAGACTTAAGTGTGAGGTGATATACCTGGGAAAAGAGAATAAAAGATGGACTGCGAATATTCTCGCTGTCCTGATTTTGTGATAATCAGGGTAGGCTAAACATTCACTATATTAGAAACCATGTATGTGTCCCCAGTCCTAGTCTTTCTTCCTAGGTCTGGTTTTTGGAATGCTGATGATAAACTAAGACTGATTTATTATATGACCATCCTGTATGGGAAAAAACTGTAACTTTGGGTATCTTTGGTCAACCCTAAGAGATATGGCAAGGGGACGGATGTGGCTCAGGTGGTTGGACATCCATCTCCCATATGGAGGGACCTGGGTTGGATCCCCAGGACCTCCCAGTAAAATTTTTTTAAAAATATAGAAGGCGCGTGGGCCACCAGGTCCCGGGCACAGGTGCTCTGCCAAGCCCCGCGAGACATGCAGCAAGATGATGATGTAACGGGAGAGTGACACAAGGGAGAACCAAGATGAGATGCATCAAAAATCCAGGAACTAAGGTGGTGCAGGTGGTAGGACACCTCTCTCCCACATCAGAAGTTCTGAGAATCGAATCCCAGTGAAGACAGGAGGAGAAGGATGATAAGAGAGGGCAGGAAACAGACACAGAGAGTTGCCCAGTGAATGGACACAGAAACAGCAAAAACAGGGGGGGCGGGGGTAAAAGTGGATAAAAGTAAATAAATATATAAATAAATCCTTTTAAAAAAAGGTTAAGGGAGGAAGATACGGACTATAGTTAGTAGTAATACTTTGACGATGCTTTTTCATGATTTGTTAACAAATGTTTCACAACAATGCAGGGTGTTTGTTGGGGGTGATGTGTGGGAGACCGGTATGATGTTATGCATGTTTGTTTTGTAAGTTCACGATGTTTACTGAACACTTATATTTATGTATGTTCATATATGAATGACATACTTCAATAAATTGTTGTTTTGTTTTTTTTTTTTAAAAGATGGAGACTAACCAAATACTGATTTCAGGGTTGGAAAGTGCTATTATACTTTCCACTTCTTCTCCTTAATGATTTTATTTTGCTCGTATTTGTAATCCCAGCACTTATTGTGGAAAGGAGGGGTAGAACAGTTTAACAAAACGGCATGGCTGTTAGCCAGTCAAGTTTAACACTGAATCTTGGAAAATGCTTGAGGTTTAGGTGAAATATTGCAATCTATAGCCAGCATGGTGGAGATTAGGAAGTGGCCTGGCAGTGTGTTCAATGTGTCCCCATGTTTCAGCCACCTGGTCCACAAGCTACTTTCCGAATCATCTGGTTGAGCCATCTTCACCATCTACCTTATGTTCCCTTTTCCTTCATATCACTCCCCTGGTGCTCAATGATTCTCTTAATCAGTCTCCCCCTCCCTGGCCTATGTTGTAGGGAGGCGTAATTTCTATTGCAGGAAGGCTCAAGGCAGCCATTTGATTGGAAGGGGACCTCAGTCACTTGTTTTGAAGCTCTGCACACATACTGTTTCTACTTATAATGGTGGCATTAGGAACAGATGAAAGTCTAGGAAGCTCTTGTCACTACTACCCCAAACACCCTGCCCTTGCCACAGGATGCTGGGGTTTCTCAGACTAATTAGCCCTTCACCCAAAAAGATAACACTCCATTACCCATTTCTCTTCATTGTTTCTGCAATTCTCATCTCCCATCCACACACGCACTTTGCCAGAGGGGAAGTTGGGGGCTCATTTTCAGGAATATTGACTATTCTATCTTGAGAATTATTGTCAGGGTCCCTGAAAAGGGAAGATTTCTGCCTACCAGCTCCTCAAGGGGGTGGACCTGGCCCCAGTCCCCACCTCACTTTATAACCTGGCAGGAATCCTACCTTTCTTCATTGACTAAGGAGAACTCTTCTTGTGGTTTGCTAATTATTTCTACTTGTGTTGAGACCCAATCTCCAGTTTATAGTTTGTGGATCCACACGTGCATGGCAGAGATGTTTTTGGTTTTGTTTTTTTTTTGTCTCAGTATTATGCCAAACCCTTTATAACCTTATTTGTCCCACCTCCAAAACATCACTTCTAGATTTTTTTCCACTCTTGCACAAAATATTTTTCTTCAAGTTTGTTTGTTCAACAACTCTCACCACAATCATCCTCTGGATTCAGCAGCACCTTCTGTCAAAGAGAACTTTTCAGACAATTTAGTTATGAATCTATGTCAAAATTTTATTGTCTTGCTGCAAGTACACTGATTCAAAGATGGCAGAGGGAGTGGATATGGCTCAAGCAGTTAAGCAACTGCTTGCCACATGGGAAGTCCTGGGTTGGGTTCCCTGTGCCTCCTAAAAACAAACAAACAAACAAACAAAAACACCCAGCAAACAAACAAAATAACCAACTCAGGAGGGCCAATGTGGCCCCGTGGTTGAGTGCCAGCTTCCCACATACAAGGTCCAGGATTCAATCCCCGGTCCTGATACTTCACACACACACACACACACACACACAAAGATGGCAGAGTTGGTAGGATTCACTCCTGGTGGAGCCAAGGAGAGTGATTAAATAATTGTTATTAGACTAGGTAGAAAAAGGAAAGAAAGCATGCTTAATGGCCACTAAATTCTTTAATGACAGTAGTTGGATGGATGGGTGACTGGTTTCCCAGAACAAGGTTTAATTCCCTTTAGGGTTATCAGCAAATTATCTGGGATGCTAATTTCTTCTCAAAAGAAGGCTGAGAAATCTATTACCCAAAAAAGGTTCTGTCCCAAGCAGATTTGGGACCATTTTTTCTTTTACATCTCAAATCACCAAACCTTGCTTCCTGTTCCAACCACAAATTCCCTCTTTCTAATTCACTTGTACAAATACTCCCATTACAACCATTTTTCAGTCAGCCAGATTGCTAATCAGTTGACTCTTCTACTACATATTTAACATTTACGGAATATTTAGTATGCATTAAGCTCCTTTATATATATTATTTTAATCAATCCTCACTATCAACCTATGAGATAGGTGTTAGCATCTCCAAGTTACAGACAAGGAAACTGAGGCAACCAAGTGGTTAAATAACTTGCTCAAAGTTACACACCTAATAAGAGGCAGGCAGTCAGGATCCTGACTCTATTCTCTCTTTTTTTTTAATGTTTTTTTTATTACAGAAGTTGTGAACTTACAAACAATCATGCACATATGTAGAATTCCTATGAAACAACTTTTCACCAACACACCACACCATGTGGAACAATTTGTTACAGATTATGAGATAATATCATCAGACTATTACCACTAACTATGGTCCATAGAGTACATTTGGCATACTTTTTCCATGCCCCCCTATTATTAACACACTACATCTTTGGCACTGATGCAAGAATGTTACAGTATTGCTGTTAACTATAGCCCATAGGTTACATTAATTGTATTTTTCCCATGCTTCTCCACATTCCAAACATCCTGCAATAGTGACATACATCCGTTTTTAGTTCACAGGACAGTCTTGCATTTGTGCTATTAACCACAATTCTCATCCACCCCTGGGTTCACTGTGTTATTCAGTCCCTAGATATATTCTAGCTTTCTTTCAACTGACATTTACATCCCTAGACTACCCTTTTCAGTGACAATTCCATTTATAGACCAGCTGCTACTCACTATAATGGGTTACCATCAACTCTATCCATTTCTACACATTTCAGTCAAGTTAATGAAAACTTCTACATACATTAAGCATCAGCACTCCTTCACAGCCCTCCTTTTATCTCCTAATAATCTATACTCTAGGTTTTAACTCCATGCATTTATTCTTTCTATTTAGTTCATATTAGTGAGACTGTGCAAAACACTTTTTTAAAGATTTATTTCATTTATTTATTTATCCCCATCCCCCTCATTGTTTGTACTTGCTGTGTCTGTTTATCTTCCTTGTTTCTTTAGGAACCACCGGGAACTGAACCTGGGACCTCAGATGTGGGAGGGAGGCACCTAATTGTTTGAGCCACCTCCATTCCCTGATGTTTGAGTCTCTCATTATGCTTTTCTTCTTGCATCTCTTGTTGTGTTAGCTTGCTGCGCCTGCCCGTCACGCCAGTTTGCTGCCTTCTTTAGGAGGCACCAGGAACTGAACCAGAGACCTCCCATGTGGTAGGCGGGAGCTCAGTCTCTTGAGCCACATCCACTTCCCCATGTAGAATATTTATCCTTTTGTGTCTGGCTTTTTTCACTTAGCATAATGTCTTCAAGATTCATCCATGTTATCATATGTGTCCCAATTTCATTTCTTCTTACTGCAGCATAGTATTCCATCATATGTATATACCACATTTTGTTCATCCATTCATTGGTTAATGGACACTTGGGTTGTTTCCATCTTTTGGCAACTGTGAATAACACCGCTATGAACATCAGTGTACAGGTATCTGTTCATGTCACAGTTTTCAGTTCTTCTGGGTATATTCCTAGTAAGGAATTGCTGGATCATATGACAATTCTATATTAAGCTTCCTAAGGAACCAGAAAACTGTCTTCCATAGAGGTTGCTCCATTTTACAATCCCACCAACAGTGAAGGAGTGTCAGCACTTATTGTTTTCTGTTTTTCTAATAATGGTCATTCTATGCAGTGTGAGATATCACATTGTCGTTTTGATTTGCATTTCCCTGATAGCTAGTGATATCGAACATTTTTTCATGTACTTTCTCACTGTTTGTATTTGCTCTTTGTAGAAATGTCTAAGTCTTTTGCCCATTTTTTAAGTGGATTTCTTGCTACTTTATTGTTGAGCTGTATGATCTCTTTATATAGAATGGAAACCAAATCTTTATTGGTTATGTGGTTTCCAAGTATTTTCCCCCATTGAGTGGGGTGTCTTTTCACCTTCTTGACCAAGTCCTTTGAATCACAAAAGTGTTTAAATTTGAGGAGATCTCATTTATCCATGTTTCTTTTTCATTGATCCTGCTTTTGGTGTAAGGTTTAAGAATGCACCACCTACCACCAGGCCTTGAAGATGTTTTCCTACATTTTCTTCTAGGAGCTTTATGGTTCTAGCTTTTATATTTAACCCTTCGATCCATTTTGAGTTAATTTTTTAATAAGGTGTGAGATAGGGTTCTTCTTTCTTTTGGCTATGGCTATGCAGTTCTCCCAGCACCATTTGTTGAATAGACTGTTGTTACCCAGCTGGATGGGTTTGACAGGGTTGTCAAAAGTCACTTGACCATAGATGTGAGGGTCTGTTTCTGAACCATCAATTTGGTTCCACTTGTCTATGTGTCTATCTTTATGCCAGTACCATGCTTTTTACCAGTGTAGCTACATAATATGACAATGTCCGTAAGTGAGAGTCCTCCAACTTTGCTTTTCCTTTTTAAGATGTTTCTGGCTATTTGGGACCCCTTACCCTTCCAAATAAATTTCATAATTGTGTTTTCCATTTGTTTAAAAAATGCTGGTGGAATTTTTTTATCAGGATTGCTTTCAATCTGTATATCAATTCGGATAGAATTGACATCTTTATGTATTTAGTCTTCCCATCTATGAACAAATGTTCTTCCACTTATTTAGTTCTTTCTTTTAGCAATGCATTGTAGTTTCTGAATACAATTGCTTTACATCCTTGATTAAGTTTGTTCCTAAATATTTGATTCTTTTAGCACTGTTGTAAGTGGAATTTTTTTTTCTGATTTCCTCCTCAGATTGTGAATTACTAGTGTATAGAAACACCACTGATTTTTGCGTATTGATCTTGTATCCTGACACTGTACTGAAATTGTTCATTAGCTCTAGCAGTGTTGTAGATTTTTCGGGACTTTCTAGGTATAGGATCATATCATCTGTGAATAGTGCAAGTTTAACTTCTTCCTTTCTGATTTGGATGTCTTTTATTTCTTTTTCTTTCCTGATTGCTCTAGCTAGAAATTCTAGCACTATATTGAACAACAATGGTGACAGTGGGCATTCTTGTCTTGTCCCTGATCTCAACAGGGAAGCTTTCCGTCTTTCACTATAGAGTACAATGTTAGGTGTGGGTTTTTCATATATGGCCTTTATCATATTGAGAAAGTTGCCTTTATTTGCTCTCTTTTATAGTATTTTTATCAAGGAAGGATACTGTATTTTGTCAAATGTGTTTTCTGCATCAATTGATAGAATCATGTGATTTTTCTTCTTTGATTTGTTGATGTGGTGTATTACACTGATTGATTTTCTTGTGTTGAACTGCCCTGCATGCCTGGTTTAAAACCCACTTGATTATGATGAATAATTCTTTTAATGTGTTGTTGGATTTGATTAGAAGTTGAGGATTTTTGTATCTGTATTCATTAGGAAATGGGCATGTAATTTTCTTTTTTCGTAATATCTTTATCTGACTTTGGTATTACGGTGATGCTGGCTTCATAGAATGAGTTTGCTAGCATTCCTCCTTTTTCAATTTTTTGGAAGAGCTTGGGTAAGATTGGTTTTAAATCTTCTTTGACTGCTTAGTTGAACTCACCTGTGAAACCATCTGGCCTGGCTTTTCATTTTGGGAAGTTGTTTGATGACCGTTTCAATCTCTTTACTTGTGATTAGATTGTTGAACAATCTTTTATTTCTTCTAGGGTCAGACGTAGGTTGTTTGTATGTTCCCCGGAATTTTTGTTTCATCTACATTGTCTAGTTTGTTGGCATACAGTTGTTCATATTATCCTCTTATGAGCTCTTTTATTTCTGTGTGGTCAGTAGTAATGTTCCCATCTTCATTTTTTTATTTTATTTATTTGCATCTTCTATCTTTTTTTTCTTTTTTAGTCTAGCTAAGGGTTAGTCAATTTTGTTAATCTTATCAAAGAACCAATTTTTGGTTTAGTTAATTCTCTTTTTTTTTTTTTTCTTCTTCTTCTTCTCAATTTCATTTATTTCTGCTCTGATCGTTGTTATTTTTGTTTTGTTTTGTTTTTTGTTTTTTGTTTTTTGTTTTTTGTTTTTTTCTCTTTAGTCAGTACCAGAAATGATCGTTGTTATTCTATTCCTTCTACCTGCTTTAGGAATAGTTTGCTGTTCTTTTTCTAGTTCCTCCAGCTGTGTTTTTAGGTCATTGATTTTAGCTCTTTCCTCTTTTTCAATGAAAGCATTGAAGGCTATGAATTTTCCTCTCAGCACTGCCTTCACTGCATCATATAGGTTCTGATATGTTGTGCTCTCATTTTCATTTGTCTTGAGATATTTATTGATTTCTCTCACAATTTCTTCTTTGACCCACTGATTATTTAATAGTGTGGTGTTTAATCTCCATATATTTGTGAATTTTCTCTTTTTCCACCTCTTGTTGATTTCCAACTTTATTCCATTATGACCAGAGAAAGTGCTTTGTATAATTTTGATCCTGTTGAATTTATTGAGTTCTGCTTTGTGACTCCATCCTGGAGAAAGATCCATGAACACTTAAGAAAAATATATATCCTGCTGTTTTGGGGTGCAATGTTCCATATATGTGCACTAAGTTTAGTTCATCATATTATTTAATCTCTCTGTTTTTTTATTGATCCTCTGACCAGATGTTTTATCCAATGCTGAGAGTGGTATTTTGAAGTCTCCAATTATTATTGTAGAGATATATTTCTCCCTTCAGTTTTTGCCAGTGTTTGCCTCATGTAACTTGGGGCATCCTGGTTAGGTGCAAATACATTTATGATTGTTATTTCTTCCTGGTTAATTGCCCCTTTTATTAATATGTAATGTCCTTCCTTGTCTCTAATAACAGTTTTGCTTTCAAAGTCTATTTCATCCAATATAAGTATAGCTACTTCAGCTTTTTTTTGGTTACTGCATGTGTGGAATATCTTTTCCAGCCTTTCACTTTCAATCTATTGGTATCCTTGGGTCTAAGGTGAGTGTCTTATAGACAGCATATAGATGGCTCATATTTTCTTATCCATTACACCAGCCTGTGTCTTTTGATTGTGGAGCTTAATCCATTAACATTCAATTTATTACTGTAAAGGCAGTTCTTATTTCACCTATTTTAACCTTTGGATTTTATCTGTCATATTTTGTTTTCACCACTCTTTTTATACTTTTAGTTACTTTAGCTAATATAATTTTAATTTCTAGACTCTCTTCCAAGCCTCTCTCTCCTGTCTTTTCTTTTCAGACTGTAGCATACCCTTTAGTATTTCCTGCAAAGCTGGTCTCTTGGTTACAAACTCTTTCAGTTTCTGTTTATCTGTGAATATTCTAAACTTGCCCTCATTTTTGAAAGACAGCCTTGCTGGATATAAGATTCTTGGCTGGCAGTTTTTCTCTTGCAGTATCTTAAATATATCATATTACTGTCTTCTAGCCTCCATGGTTTCTGATGAGAAATCAGTACTTAATCTTGTTGGTTATCGCTTGTATGGGATTAAATTTTTTTCTCTTGCTGCTCTCAGAATTCTCTCTTTGTCTTTGGCATTTGACATTGTGATTATTATGTGTCTCAGAGCTGGTCTATTCAGATTTATTCAGATGGCAGTTTGTTGCGCTTCTTGGACACAGATATCTATGTACTTCAATAGGGTTGGGAAATTTTCTACCACTTTTTCTTCACATATTCCTTCTGCCCCTTTTCCCTTGTCTTCTCCTCTGGGACACCCATAACATATATGTTTGCACATCTCTTGCTGTCAATTGGTTCCCGGAGACCCTGTTCAATTTTTTCCATTCTTTTCTTCATCTGTTCTTTTGTTTGTTCGTTTTCAGAGGCCATGTCTTCAAGCTATCCTTTCTTCTGCCTCCTCAAATCTGCTGTTATATGCCTCCAGTGTATTTTTTTATTTCATTTTTTTGCACATTTCATTCCCATAAGATCTGCTATTTTTGTATGTATGCTTTCAAATTCTTCTTTGTGCTCACCTAGCATCTTCTTAATATCCTTAATCTCTTTAGCCATCTCATTGAATTTATTAAGGAGATTTGTTTGAACATCTGTGATTAGTTTTCTCAACTCCTTTATGTCATCTGGAGGCTTTTTTGTTCCTGTGACTTGGTCATATCTTCCTGTTTCTTGGTGTGGATTGTAATTTTTTTATCATGTCTTGGCATCTGGCTTACTAGATGTATTTATTCTGGGTGCCATTTCTCCCTTTAGTTTAGGGCTTTCTTGCCCTTTCTCCCTGGCTGTTTGTGGAGTAGGAGCTCAAGCTTTAGTTGGTGCTATATGCTGTGGAGGCTGAAGCTGCCTGTGTTGTCCCAGAGACCGATGAAGCTTCTCCCAACTTTCTCCTTTGCCAGGGGTAGGGACAGAGATGCAGCTGCGTGTAATAATCTGTCATGCAAGCCAAAACCATCTGTAGTTGCTCAGAGTGACTGATGAAGCTTCTCGCCCCTTCCTCCCTTGCCTGGGGCAGGGATGGAGCTGCAGGTGTGGGCAGCAATCTATGCTGTGAAGGTCCAAAATGACCACAGTTGCTCAGGTAGACTGATGTAGCACTGGCCCCCTGACTCCCCTGCCAGGGGAGGAGATGGACCCTCTGGAGTGCCCAATAATCTAATCTGTATGGACTGAATGTGCCTGCAGTTGCCCTGAGAGGCTGAGAGAGTTCCTTCCTTTCTGCCCTTTAGGGGGTGGTGATGGAACCACAGGCACCCAACAGTTCAGTCTGTGCAGGCCCAAAGTGCTGCTGTTGCCCAAAAAAGGCTGAGGAAACACTACCTCCCTCCTATCCCATTTGGGGTTGTAGGTGGATCCACAGGTACCCATCAGTCTAGTCTGTGCAGGCCTAAAGTGCCTACTGTTGCTGGGAAAGGCATGGGAAACCTAGCTCCCCTCCTATCCTACTTGGGGGCAGGGATGGAACTACAGGTGTCTGACTATTCAGTCTGTGTAGGCCAAAAGCACCTGCAGTTGCCCAGAGAGGCTGAGGAAACACCAGCCCACTCCTCTCCTTTGGGGGTGGAGAGGTGGAGATGGAATCAAAAGCACTCAACAAACTATTGTGTGTGGACTGAAAGTGCCTGCATTTACCCAGAGAGGCTGAAGAAACACAGTCCTCTCCTATCCCATTGGGGAGCAGGGATAGAGCCCCAGATGTCTGACTATTCAGTCTGTGCTGGCCAAAAGCTCCTGCAGTTACCCGGAGAGGCTGGTGTAGGTCCCCCCAGCTTCCTCCCTGCCAGGGGTGGGGCTGGAGCCTAGGTTAGAGCTGCAATCTGATCTGGGTGGAAAGAAGCTGGTCCCTACCAGCCCTGCGATTTTCAATCAGCCCCACTTCTCCTTATGCTGGGGCAGAGTTAAAATGGTGGCTACGGGCCTCTTTCCAACTTGGACATGTTCAAACTTTAGCTGTTCTTAGGATTATACTTTAGCCAGCTGAATTTACTACTCAGTAGCTGAAGTCAGTGGCCAACCTTCTCTTCTTCCCCCATTTTTTGGAAATGGAGCTTCCAACTCCAGCCACGGAATAGTTCCTGAGTCAGCTTGTGCCGCCAGTGAAGGATGGGCACTGGCCTCCACAACGTGGAGTGCTCTACTCATGCAGTTTCACTGCAGATGGGCAGTCTCCTCCTTTCATTCTTTCAAGGACGTTGCAGGATGCTCTTCTGGTCTCCTGGGCCACCCAAACAGGTGCTTTAGATAGCTCTGGGTGATTACTAACTACCCTGTGGGACAAGCTGACTCTTGGAGCTCCTAACTTAGCCACTATCTTGCCCCTCCCTCTCCTGACTCTATACTCTTAAACATAATCCTATACTGTCTCTCTATAGGGCCAACCTATCAATCCAATCTTTGTTTTCTTCATTCCATCAATATTCACCTTAGATACCCTGGCCCATCATTTCAGTAAGCTATTGGCAAAACCTTATAGTCCCTTGTCCCTTTATATCATAACCACAGGACCAAACCCCCAAATTGGGGTTGGTATTAGGAAGAACCACTATTCTCAGTGCTCTGATCTAAGCAGAAGAGGTTTCCAGAAAAAGGCCACACAAGTGAATAGATTGGGTCTACTCTATAGCCACAATCACTAAGCTCAAATGGACCTTCAGTACTGCCTGGTAGCCCTACTTTACTTTGTGGGTCAGCTCACTCTTCCACTCTCTATATAGGTTATTTCAAACCCTTTGCTGTATTTCTGCTCCCTGTTACTTTTCCTCATACTCTCAGGCTTCTTTACAGGACTATTGGATGTCATTAAACTCAATTACCTTCTCTTCCTATATACCAGCCCTAATACATTTTAAGATTTTGTTGCTACCTTTTTTTTAAAATAGCATGTTCCATAAAATTCTGTAGATTCTATAGGGATATGAATCTTCCCTGATGGAAGGAAGTAGTCCTGAAGCTTTTGATTCCTGCTAATTGAAATACTTTCCATGACCAATTCTAGTAGACAATGAAGCAATTTGTCGTCTTTTACTTATCCCAGGGGTTTTCCACCTTATCCACTAATGTCAATGGGAGGGCTTGAGTGTGATGTTATATCAAGGGTACTCTGGGGAGAAGCACATTTTGTATTTGATAGTGAATATCTATTCAACAAGGAGGACCAATATCACTTTCATAAATTAAAATTCTAGTATTTAGATATCAGAGATACTTATAAGAAACACGGGTATGGAGTGCCATTTCAAGTGTGAGCTCTTACATCCTTGTTCTATGTATTTACTTGTGCTAAACTGGATGGTTGGGGCAGCCTGAGCATCCCTGGCTGATTATAATTTTAGTATGCTTGATTAGTCCAGGCCTAGCAACAGGGATGCTGATCTGAACTCTTGCCACTGTGGTCTTACCCCTACACAACTCTAGTACACCATCCCTTAAATGGCGTTGCTGGCTCTGGTTTCATCCTGAATCATTTTATTACCCATCCCCGCATTCCAGCTTATTTTCAGTTCTAAGGAGTGATTTGTTGTGAAGTTGCCCATTCACCTTCATACATATGGTCTCTCCAGATTGTATCAAAGACAGCATGTCCTACTGGGACCCACTAGGTCCCTGGGGTCCCTCAGTGGCAGGGTGTGGAGATCTTTCATCCACACTGCCCTCAGCTAGGTGCCTGTCTTCTATCTTTTTTTGCTGGAGCCATCACAACTTTCCACAACCCTCTGTTTTGCAACTCCCTTTTACTTCTGTCTCAGAGACATTTTCTTCCATGTTCAATCTACACTTCCAATCCCCCCCTTAGCACCTGCTCTGTTGTCCCCACCTCCCAGCCTCATGCCACCTGCAGTTTTTGGTACCTAGTAACACATAAAGTGGACTACTCTGTATCTCTACTCCAGGCCATTCCTCTTGGGTTCCCAAGTGGCCCCCACCAAAACTGGCTTATCTTTGCATACCCCTTGCAAGCTCTGATAAAAGAGGAAGAATCTTCCTTCCTCTTCAGAAGTAACCCAAGTGTGAAAAATAATTATGAGTGGGAGTCTGAGGATTCACACAGCCCCTCGCTGGCCTTGCCCTAGCACCTCCTCAGGAGGCCTCGGGGGCCAGCAGCGAGGCTCAGGCTGCAGCTTGCCTGGTATTACTAGGATAAGAAAGGCCACCTGGAGTAGACGTCACTGAACAGAGGAAGAGATTCCCTCTCCTTTATTTCTTAATTCTGGCACCAATTCCTCACGTTCTCCAGGGGGGGAAATTTCCTCACTAAAAGAGCCTGTTAGCATGCTAGCAGGAAATTCACTGTGACTCCATCTGCATGCAACTCCATTGTATATCTTAGGCTTACGTAAGCTTTCAACTGAAGCTTCTTTTCTTACAAAAGAAAGCTGCCTTTGTTACCCGGGCAGTATTGCTTCATTGTTTCTATTTATACATTTATTTGAATCTGGGAATTATAAGTAAGATTCTGAACTAGATAAGAGGAGCAGGAAGTAAAATAACCGGTATTAGGAATGTCTCTTGATGCCAGGAGCAGCACTGTTGTAGTGATAAGTAGAGCAGCAATTAATCAATGAAATGATTACATTCCCAAGGAGAAGGATAGAGGGCAAATTTGAAGTGGAGGTGGGCAGAAAAGATATGAGGCCTGATTTCTGTTAGTTTAGTGGTTCTCAAAGTGTAGGCCATGGACCAGCAGCATTAGCATCACCTGGGACCTTATTGGAAATGCAAATTCTCAGGCTTGGGCCCAACAATCTGTGTTTAAGCAAATCCTCTACAGGTAATTCTGATACATGGTAAAATTTGAGAACCAGTGGGTTAAAACCTCTTCAACGGGAAGAACATCCAATTCAGAACAACCAGGGTAGGAGAAAGCCAGGGTAAGGAAATCAGGGGTCATGTGTTGACTTGTGTGAATTTGTGTTCCAATTGGGGGTCACCATCCCACCCAGGTCTCCTGGCCAAAGCTGGGAAGAATGTCCAGGAATAAAGATCTGGATACCCCTGCTGGCTCCTTTAGAATTCAAAGGAAGGCTTCAGCGCTGAGCTGCCAAAGGCTTTGTAGCCAGGCTAATTAGTCTCTAGGAATTTCCTGTAAATTTGAAGGGCCGGGTTGGAAACTAGCAACCAATTGCCCTGGTGAAGGAGGAATTAAAAGGACCAACAGTGCTACTGAAATACCACAAAAGCCTTTCGTCCCCAAGAGGGATTGAAGGCAGTCTTGTTTCTGTGTATTAGGCTGTGAAAAGCCATTCCTTTACTCTGATGGGCACTGAGCTTATGAGTTTCCCTTCCAGCAAGGAGCTGAGGGAAAAACAAAATGACTGCCAAAACTAAATTCCAGATCCACAGGCTTGCCAGCCTGCCTGCTTGCCTTCCTATATATTCCTTGATTCCTATGCTTCTTCCTTTCCTCTGAGTGGCCAGAAGCTGTGGCTGTGATGGGTCATGCAGTGTTGACTGTGGGAGACCACTTCTAGATCCAGAACCTGGAGTTTTGTGTAAGCTTGAACCCTCTTTAAGACTGAATTCGTGGGAGGCGGCTGTGGCTCAATCAGTGGGGCTCCCGTTTACCATATGGGAGGCCCCGGGTTCGGTTCCCGGGGCCTCCTGGTGAAGGCAAGCCCGCCCGCACGGCGTGGTTGGCTGACCCGGCGAGCACAAGCAGCAAGGGGGGGATAAATGAATAAATAAATAAAATCTTTAAAAAAAAAAAAAAAAGACTGAATTCACTGCTCTCTAATGTCCCTTCCAGTTCTGACATTTTCCTGTTGAAATTTTTCTCATGGTCAGCAACTGCATCCCAGTGAGAAATGCAGGTGGAGATCTAAGACCCACCATCATCTGCCCTTCATGCTAGTCTAGCATGCCCTCTGTCAGATGTCATACTTTTCAGATGGATCAGCTTCTCAGGACTAATGTCAAGATCCAGTGCCCCGCATTTCTCTTTACCTCCCTGGAATCCTTCCTTCCTGCCTGCATTTGCACATCAGCAAGTGCTTCCTGAGTACTGACATCATACTGCTCCCTAATCCTTGGGCTCCAGGACCATCCCATATTGCCAAGCACAAGAATTGTTTTCTCCTTGTGTCTCCACCTATATAACACACACCTCTATTTTAAGCACTATTTTACTTTATTCCACATATACATTTTCTCTCACCCAGATATGCTATGAAATCTTTAAAGGCAGAGACCATGTTTTATTCACGATGCTTTGTATGTAACACATCTTTAGGAATGAAGGATTGAAGTGCACTGATATAAATATTTATAACAGCTTAAAGAAAAGGTGAGAGTCTATATCTTCTAACCTGTCTATGGATGTTTATTTTATTTTTTTTTATTAGAGAAGTTGTGGGTTTACAGAACAATCATGCATAAAATACAGGATTCCCATATACCACCCTATTATTAACACCTTGCAGATATGTATTTTTACTTTTTTTTTTTTTTGAGATATTTATTTTTAATCAGAGCAATTGTCCTATCGCTGGACAATAAGTATATGACTGTAGTTGCCTAACCCAGAGAAAGAAGACTTCAATAAAAGATGAAAAATAATCCAAAGGAGTTTGAATTAAATCCTTAAATGAAATGCTTGTCTCAGGGCAATAAAAATGGACAGTAGGTCACATGTAGGAAAGACTGTTTCCACATATTTGGTCATGTCTATAGTATGGATTGTAAATTCTATGTGGAGGGTGGTGTAGATAAAAATGGTTTTCTGGTCCATGTAATTTTTGTTATTATTGACAAGTTTGGTGCATGTGCATTTATAAAATCTGATTAAAGACTGTGTTTTCTGGGGCATCATTAATGGGGTTTGTTGGTACAGAAAAGTGAAAAAACAGGGAGAGAAATTAATATTCTTTCTCTATAACTAGAGGTTAGGGCTCCAAATTAAAGACTGCTAATCTGTAGGGTGCTAAATAGCCCATAATTTGATTGCTTATATGGTTACAGCCCCTTTAAAAGCTGTCTGTTAAGGATATAAGCCAAGCTAGCTGCTACATTAAGGTATACGTATTGAAAAGAGGTATTTATACGCTTACAAAGCACTGTCAGGTCAGAGGAAGCATGTGAAAAGCCTTACAGTGAATTGCAGCCTATCAAGAGCCTTTGAAAATGTTAAGTACCATGCAAGTGCCAGTAGTGCTTCTGCTATCATTGTTTTATTGTCCTACCAAATAACTATGGCAATATCATGCCACCCCCCCTACTGAGTTTAACATATCATTTGCATTTACAGTGTAAAGTTGTTATTAAAGGCAGGATATTTTTGCAAGTGCAAATGCTCAAATGTTGTGTCTTCTGTCTTCCCTCTCTTGTAGTGGCACAGTATTTAAGAACCTGCTGCTCAACCACCTGTTCATGCTTATTACTGTGAGAACCATGTTCCTGTGAGCAGCAGATTTCTCCCCTCAGTTATAATGTTTGCAGAGGAATATTGCCCTAAACTCATCCAGGATGACTAGTTTCAGGAAGCACACAGAGTTGGGCACCAAGACCCCAGAAAATGTGTGTGGCACAGCTTTGCTCCATCCAGCCCCCACAAGGCTGTGCATCTTCTCCCTCTTGATAATAAGACTCCAGGTGAAGGCACTGTCTGCTTCTCATCTTTGGGGCCTGGGGATTTCAGCATGCTCATTTTAACACGCATGTGGACAATCCCTGGAGCTTTCCTTCTCTGGACCATATCATCCCAAATATCCACTGGCTGGCTGTGATGGTTAGGCTCATGTGTCAACTTGGCCAGGCAACCCAGTAGATTGGTCGAGCAAGCACTGGCCTAATTGTTACTGTGAGGACATTTTGTGGAATTAAATCATCAGTAAGTTGATTGCATCTATGGCTGATTACATCTATAATCAACTAAGGAGACTGCCTTCAGCAATGAGAGACATCTCATCCAATCAGTTTGAAGGCCTTAAAAGGAGAAATTATTTCAGCAGTTGGAAGAGAGAATTTTCATCTCTGCCCACCAGGTCCTCCTGGGGTAGTCATTGAGGACCTTCACTGGAGTTCCCAGCTTGCAGCCTTCCCTACGGAATTTGGACTTGTGCACCCCCACACTCACATGAGATGATTTTATAAAATCTCAGTATTTACAGACATCTTCTGTTGATTCCGTTCCCCTAAAGAACACTGACTAATATACTGGCACAAACCCTTGTGCTCACAGGTTAGTTTGAAACCATCTTGGTAGGAAACAGGGAATATTTGGTGTGGTGCAGAAGATCTCCATCTAGCTGTATTCAATTCCAGTAGTGGTTTCTTCTAGGTGAAGGACAAAAAAGAAGGAAGGAAGGAAGGAAGGAAGGAAGGGAGGGAGGGAGGGAGGGAGGGAGGGAAGAAGAAAAAATTATTTAGGTTTCTTTGCCAATGTGATTCTTTTGGGGTGACTAGGGAATGCTGTGGGATGGTTTTGGTTCTATTACAATAAAAATGTTGATGAATCTAGAATCCAGGATATGAGCTAAACAAAAATAAACCAGAATGTCTCCTACTCTTACAATTTAATCTATGCACTCATCTTTACTGAGCTTAGAAGGAGGAAAGAATTAGAAAGGAGAGAGAGGAGGAATGGAAGGAAAAAAGCAAAGAGGATATGTATTGGAAAAGGAAAAACAGCAAGAAGAATCACCTCCAGACAGGGTTGATAGAGCCACACTTAATACACAGGGCACTAATTAAAAAACAATGATTAAATACAACCAGAACCTCGGGTCTGATACTCTTTCTGAGCAAGAAGAAAGGTCTAAATGAATCTATCTGTTTACAGCTCAGCCAATTTGGGCTATCACAGAGGGTTCTAGTTTATTGATAACTCCTAGGCTACTTGGAAGAAACTCTGAAGGGAGCATAGGATTTTCAGCCACCAGGATTAAGAAAGATTAAAGGAGGGGGAGGAGGAAGGTTAAAAGCTGCTCCTGGGAAAGGAGGCAGAGAACATAACTTTGGGGTGGAGGATGATTGAAGGATAGGACCCTCCTAAGGAAGACAGGGTTGGGCCATTGTACAAGATTAGAATCAGACTTGGTCAGATCCGTGGGGACTTAGCATAAACTCCTTTACAAAACAAGCTTTAAATCTGAAAGTGAAAGTAATGAAACTGCATAATTGCTCAGAGGGAAATACAGGGTGTATAGGAGGAAGAGAAATCATTAAGACTAGTTTATAGAAATGAAATAAATAGAAAGAAAATTAATGAAGTTACTGGGTTAAGAGGTAAAGTAGATAGGTCATAGAAAGAGCTTCATAGACACTTCATGGAAAGAGTTCCTGGGTAAGAAACTTGTTTCTCCCACTGCCTTTGGCTCAAGTCAGTAAAGAACAAATCGTAGGTTGCATACCTACCTCGTCACTCCTCTGACTCACCAGCATTGCTGCCTGGAAGAAACCTTGGACCAGGAGATAAAAGAAACTCTCCTTTCTCGTGTACTGTGTAAGTTAACCTATAATTGGAGCAATCCAAACTGCTCTCTGCATTTTATCCGTTTATCATCACCCAGAAAGTTGGATCCAACCAAAGAGTGGAGTGGCAATAATCCAGGGAACCAAGAGCAAGGCTGCTTTTTTGGAGCCAACCAATATGCAGACACAAAGGTCAGTGGCTGGGATTCTGCTTTCCAGAGTAGAAGCCCAGGCCATGCCCACCAGGGCTGCTGTTGGGACAGGATCTGGAGAATGGGTTGAAATTTCTAGGCCAAGTGGAGATTTGTTAGAGTTTAGCCCAAACCAAACATGGTGAGAGAGAAGGGGACAGTCTGCAAGGTAGAAAAAGAATTGGGAGGACAAGTGATGGGGAGACACTACAGGTGGAAGATGAGGCCAAGTGAGGCCACGGGAGATGGAATAAGGTGTTGTGAGTCAAGGGTTGTTTAGGTGGAGAATCTCAGAGACAATGAGTTCTAGATGTAATATACATATATTTTTTTTATCTCATAGGCCATTAACTTAGTGTTGAAAAGGCAAACATGATTGTAGTGAACACCTGGTTTTTTTAAGGCTCAAAAGCATTTCCCCATTCTTCTGTTTAAGCACCTCCGTTTTCCTTGGGCCCTGTATTAGTCAGCCAAAGAGGTGTGATGCAAAGTCCCAGAAATCTGTTGGCTTTTAGAAAGGGTATTTATTTGGGGTAAAACTTTACAGTTACAAGGCTCTAAAGAGCCCAACTCAAGGTACCTTAAGAGGTATTTTTTTCACCAAACTCTGCTGCCATATTTTGAAGCAAGATGGTTGTGAATCTCAGCGAGGGCTCAGCCTTCCTCTTTCTCTTGTGTCTTTGTGGGCCCAGTTTCTTAGGGTTCGTTTCTTTCTGGGCCTTCTCAGCTGCTCAGGGCTCTGGTCTCTTCAGCTGCAAACTGTCAGGTGAATGGTTTGGCTCTCTCCTGGGCCCCAGGATCAAAACTGACAAAGTTCTCTCTCTCTTCTTCCATGTATCTTCTGTGCATCTTCTTGAGTGAGTGTTCATTGATATAGTCCACGAAGGGGGTGGGGGTTCAACCTTGAGTTACACCCTGCTGGCGGTTGAATCAAAGCCTTAATCTTAACATAATTTAATCAAAGACATCTCAGCTTAATCTCATACAATCAAAGGGGATCACGCCCAGAGGAACAGACCAGTTTACAAACATAATCTCTCTTGTTGGAACTCATACATAATCTCAAACTGCCACAGACCTATGATGGATATCTTCCCTTAGCCCCTCCAGATCCACCTGCCTCCCTTCTCCTCTAAGCCTAGAAGCCTGACCTGCATGGACTGCATCTATGAGCTCCCTTGCTCTTGGGCTTCCAGTTGGATTTGACCAATGAAATGGGAGAGAAATGAGATTAAGGAATATGTTCCACTGGCTTCATTCTGTTTGGGGTCGACCCTGTACATCTACTTAATGCCATAGCTCTTGTCAGATGGTCTTCTCTCTACAGTTCCTCTCTCCTAACTTCCTGTAACCGCTCCCTCCCCTTGCTCTTCTCCAGCTCCCCCACTGTTGCTAACCCAAGGGTACCATAATAACACCTATTGTTTTTCCTAACCCTGCCCACAACTTTTAAAATCATCTCTTTATGAAACTCTCTCTTAACTGCCATCTATTACCTACAGGAGCGCTGACTGATACACACCTTCCTATAGCTCAGAGGAAGCAGAGTCTGCTCTCTGCTACTGGGAAGGGCAAATGGCTCAAGCTGAATAATCAGAACATTATGTTTCCTGGTCACAATAACAGGCTCAAGTATGGGATCCAATCAGGGCCAATGAGTATAAATTTGGGACACTTGTGGAAACGGTTCGGTTGAGAGAATCTCTCTTTTTAACTAGATTAGCGAAGACAATTAGAATGTAAGCCTTGTGCTGTTGCCAGCCATGTCGCAACCATGAGCAGACAGAGTGCCTGAGAGGAGAACCAACAAAGAGGAAGGCAGAGCTGGAAAAGGGTGAGAGACTGAGTGCTGAACTGTAGAGAGAGGACCATCTGACAAGAGTTATGGCATGACCATGTGTGAGTCCATGGATAAGCTGCATCTGAAGCCTGAACTCTCGGTCTACATCAGCTGATCAATTCCACCCCCCTTCCTTTCTCAAAGGCTTAATCTATTTTGAATAAGATTTTCTGTCACTTGCATCTGAAAGTGTTCTGACTGATAGGTATTTGGAGGAAAATCCCTGTCCTTTGGGGTAGGAGGGCAATCATTCTTGGTCTGCAGTGGTAGCTATGGTCTCACCTGGGGTCTTTGGGTTAGGGCCAGAATGGAAGGGCTTCAGAATGAGGTAGGGTGGGCAACATCTGGGCCTGGGAGTAGGTCAGCCTCAGTGGGAGCAGCAGTGGAAACAGAGCTTGTGGTGGAAATAGAGGTCCCAGAATCCGTAGTGGTGGCATTAGTAAGTGCTTTGGGCAGCAAGTGAAACAGAGATCCAACTAAAGGTGGCTTGAACAATAAAAGGGTAACTATTGCCACAACAGGAAGCCAGGAGGTGGGCAGTTCTAAGGTTAGTTAATTCAGTGACACAATCACATCATCAAGGATACATATGTCTTCCATATTCCCACACTGACAGTCACAGAGTTGGTTTTCCTCCTCAGGCTTGTCTCCCATGATTGCAAATGGCCACCACACCTCTGGGCACCACATCCTTCCTTATACAACCCTTCTCAAGTCAGGAAGGACAAGATCTTTTTATCAGGGAGAAGTCCCCCAGCAGACTTTCACCTATGCTTCATTGTACCCATTGCTTAAAACAACCACTGGCAAAGGAGAGGACATTTCCATGATTGGCTTAGATCAGGTGCAGGCAAACCACAGCCCCAGGGCCAAATCTGGCCTGTGGCCTGTTTTTGTAAATTTTATTGGAACATAACCATGCTCATTCATTTACATAGTGCCTGTAGCCGCTTTTATGTTACAATAGTAGTTGCAACAGAGATCATGCATGGCCTGCAAAGTGGCAAATATTTACTATCTGGCCCTTTACAGAAAAAGTTTGCCAGCTCCTGCCTTAGCCTCATCAACATTTAGCCCTGGGGCTACCTTCTCTGTGCTCACTTGAAGGTGAACGAACTGCCATCCAAAAAAGAGGGGCTCTGCCAGCAAGGAGGAAGGGGAAAGGAGATGGCTATAGATAATGCAGTCAACTGGGCAGAGTTGGCAGTGGGAGGACAGGATCAGCAATGGGGAGGACTGCTGCTACCCTGGAGAAGAAGCCTGAATGGATACTGGTTGGAGGAGAGTTAGCCACAGCCTCAAGACAGTGGTCAGAGCTTATTCCATGCTCTGTCTGTTCAGGGGGCTACCAGGAAGAAGTGGAAGAATTAGTTGTGGCTCAGATATGCCCCTGGGGCATCACAGGGAAGGAAGGAAACTGGATGACTGCTTCCAGGTTGTGTAACATTCTCACAAAGGGGAGAACCTGTCACCTCTGGTGACCACCCACCAGGAGACTGATGGGATTAGAGTTCCCAGAAGAGCAAGATGGAATAGACCTTGAGTCAAATCTCTCTGACTAATTCAAGCCCTTGATTTCTTTTTTCCCTGTTGGCTGGTGAATTTTTCTTTTATTTTAATCAATTCTTTATTTTGCTAATGTTCAAAAAAATTCCCGATACTTAAAGTTTCTTTGCACAGCATCATACCATTGGAAAAATACTTTAGCTAAAAAATAATAATTTTTATTGATAAAGCTGCCCTTAATTAGTATAAATAGAATAAGAGTTGATTCATTTGAGACACACAAAGAACAAAAAGGAAAGATATGGCTCAAGAAACATGATAACCACATGGTACATTCATTATTTCATTTATTCAATTAGCCACCCAATATTTACTGAGTACCTACCATGCATCAGACACAACAATGGTCACTGGGGAGTCAAAGAAGAAAGGCAGGGTCCTGTCCTCAGGATGTTCACAGACCTAGTCTGGGAAACAAATATCAACTCCAGCCAACCTGAGGCCCCCTTCCCTTCCCATCCGGGCCTGCCTTTAGATGGAGGGTTCTCCATTCTTGACCTGATTCCAGGGAAATACCAAGAATGGCACAGGCCAGAAACAATCCCTGGTCCCTTGGAAGGAAATTTTTAAGGATGAGTCTTAGAGGACCCAACTCATGTCCAGCCAAGGTCTGCCTGACTTCAGCCAAGTGAGGTTTTAATTCTTAGAGCAGCAGATCCACTCAGGGGAGAGGCAGTCAGCAAAAACCTTCCTTGACATTATTTTTGCCCTCTTATTTCATAGGAAAAAAAGAAGAAAAAGAAAGGAGCTGGTGGGTAAAAACAACTCTGAACAACAAAAGAATCCAGGGACTGGAGTATCTCAGAGTGAATTTTAATGTGCAAAGGTTCTCATGGAGTCTGACATTTCTGGGAGGATTTCTCTCTTTCTTTATACTTTGGAAAGAAGTTTTTTATTCAAAAAAAGTAAAGTGACTTTTGCTCAACCTTTTTCAAGTATCATAAAGGAATGAAAAAAAATTTGTGGTCAGCAGATTTTTCCCGTCAAAAGTATTTTTATTTGATCACTATTTTATGTATATTTAACAGCAACTCTGACATTGATTTTATGTTAAAGAGTGTACTTTCTCAGTCTGGAGATACAAGAGGGAATTATAATAGACTCCATAGCCATTGTAAAAGGATTATTTCTCCATTTCACACCACGCGTATTAGAAATAGAAATGATAAAATATCTATACAGATAAAAATTTCCACATTTTTTGTATTAGCCCATTAATTAGTATTATTTTTTGATTGGGTCCCAAGGGTGATAGCTAGGCCTAGTTCAGGATTTGTTCCATCTGCCCTACCAATGCTCTGTTAAGTAAATTGGAGATAGCCTCTGCACACTGCCCCTTGCTGTCATTGAGACAGTATAAGAGAGAAAAATTAAGGACATTTACCTAGGGGCTAGGTAGACATACTGCAGAATCCATAGCCAAGATGTAGAACAAGTGGATGGAATCCAATGGCTCATTCCTGAAACACCCACCTGTGAGTGAGCCTAGAACAGAACAGGATGGACTTAACAAGCAAAGTAGCTGAAGGCAGAATATGCCTTGAATAGTTTCTCTTTACACATGGAATGTCTTTGTGTTATATTCTCTTTCCTCTCAACCACCTTAGTGATATTGCTTCATCTCTAAAACTCTTTCCCAAATCAGGCTTCTCTTTTGTGTCCTTTATTCTAACAAATGTATAAATGGCTGTGACAGTATGGGATTATTTTTTAAATCCGAAAAAGAGAAAAATTATGTTTGTAAACTAATCTATTCCTCTGGGTATGACACCCTTTGATTGCATTAAATTCAGCTGAGGGACCTTTGATTAGATTACCTGTTAAGATTGCTGTAGGACTTTTTATTGGACTATATCAGTGAGGCATGACTCAGGTTGAGTCTCTGCCCCCTTGCTGGGTCTGATATAAACGGAAGCATAGAGAAAGATTCTCTCAGACAGACATAAGAAGAGAGGGCCCTGCCATTTTTGATCCTGCCATGTGACAGAAAGGAGAGGCTCAAACAGCTGAGGCCCCAGGGAGAGATGAGCCATTTGCAAGGTAGCTTACAGCTGAACTTGGGAAGAGAATGGAATAGCCAAGACTGATACAGGAGACACAGAAAAAAAAACAAGCCCTATGCCAGGACAGAGAGGACTACAGGATTGCTTAAGCACACAGACCCAAGATGCTGGACTCACAGAGAAAGGCTAAAACCAGGGCAGAGATTGGCGGCCATCTTGCTTCATGACATAGCAACACGTCAGGAACAACAGTAGCTGCTGACTTTGGTGAGAAAGCATCTCTGATGGTGCCTTGGTCTGGACTTTTCATGGCCTTGGTACTATAATCTTTTACCCCAAATAAATACCCTTTATAAAAGCCAACAGATTTCCGGTACTTTGTATGGACAGCCCTTTGGCAAACTAAAATAATGACCCATATCAACTTTCAGGGCTCAAACAAGAAAAAATTTTAGGCAAAAGAAATGAAACTCTAACACATGGAATTTTAAGATGAGGTCTCTATCAACCTTGCCTGGAGGGGAGTTTGTGACTCCACGGTTACAATGGGAAGGCATTTTTCCTCCTAGGGAATAGCATATTTGGAGCATGGAGATAGGAACAAGCAAAGTATAACAGTTTTTGTATCCTGGGATGGAGACTGCAGCTTGGGTGAAACAAAACACCAGGATGAGATTCCAAGATGCTGGGCAAGGACATTGATGCCTACACCAGAGAGCTTTGATGTGAGAAAGATAGGAACAGCTACAAGATGCTATAAGAGGTTAGCTGCTCTCCAGTGTGTTGAAACATCATTCAAGAATTCTTTCATCCTTTTGTTTTGAGAGGAAAGAGCCTTGTTCTAGGAAGGGGTGATCTGGATTCTACATCCCATTCCACCATCTATTGGTTGAGCAAGTCTTTAACCTTTGCTAGACTGACAATAATAGTTACTCAACTGAAGGCAGAGACTGGGTATGAGGCTCTTCTACCTATAAGACAAATTATTCTGTGAGGAAATTGGAATGAAAGAGTGTTATATAGGCTGTTCATAAGAAAGGCTGGAACCCTGGAAAAATGGAGGAAGGGAACGAAGTAAAATAGGTATTTTTTTTAGCATCAATTATGTGCAAGATATTGTGCTAGGTACTGAAAATACACTACTGAATAAAAAGGCATGCATCTTTGTGGTAGACAGAATTATGCGACCCTTCAAAAGACATGTTCTCAATCTTAGCCCTCATCCCTGTGGGTGTGAAACCACCGCAAACAGGACCTTTTGAAGATATGATTGTTAGTTAGGGTGTGGCCTGACTGAATTAGGATGTACTTTAATCCACATCCCTGGAGGCCTTATAAAGAGACATCAGAGAAAGCCATGGAGAGGAGCCAGAAGCCAGAAGTCAGAGGAAACTGGAAGAGCAGACACAAGGAGAGAGATTGCCTTGCTGTGTAGATGGGAGTCAGGGATGCAAGCCAAGGAACCCCAAACATTGAGGCAGGCCAGAACCAGAAAGCTGCAGGCTCCCATTGTAACCGGATTATGTCTAGGTCCTTGGCTAAACTGCAGGAAATGAATTTCAGGAGCACGCCACGTTGATTAGGCCAGTAACTTATTAAGATAGGGAAGGAAGAGAAATGGGAGAAAATAACAGATCATAGGTCCCAGGTAGAGGGGAAGGGGCTGAAGAGTGGTAAAGAGGACCGATTTATAGACTGCAATTTCCCATTATAGATTACAAATGCCCAGCTTTACTTGTGTATTGATCCATGCGGGGGGACATGGCAAGAGTAAGTCGCAGCAGGCAAGAACAAGGGTCCAAAGGGGAGGGAGAGAGGGAGAGAGAGAGGGAGGGGTTTGGCCTTTATGCTGGCTTTTTTTTTTTTTTTTTACCAGGAGATCCCAGGGATCGAACCCAGTTCCCTCCATATGGGAGACGGACGCCCAACCATTTGAGCCACATCCGTCCCCCATGTGCTTGCTTTTTAAACCTTTAATTATTCTGCCCCTTTGCTAATGGCATGGGAGGAGTTCCAGCTGTTTGCTGTTTTGATTGATTACCCCACCCATCAATCCCCCGGGAGGACCCAATAATAAGGCCCCTGGAGAATATCTGAGGCTTCTCCTGGCTTCTGAGGAAGTCTCATTCCAAACGGCAGGATCTTGTGGGGTCTTCCAGCAGCCATCTTGAGGATATTGATATCCATGTGGACTTTTTGCCAGGTTCCAGATCCATCTATTGATTCCCAATTTTACTAGCCTGCTTCACCAGGAGAAAGCATAGCCTTGCCCATACCCTGACTTTAGACTTTGTTCCTACAAAACAGTGAGATAATAAATGCTAGTTTTTAAGCCAATCCATTGTGTGGTATTTGTCATTGCAACCTGGCAAACAAAGACAGTCCTTCCCTCAAGGATTTCTGGAAGGATGAAATAATTCTTAAGAGTGTGAGTTCTGCCTTCTTTAGCTCCCTACTTACTACTTGTGTGACTTTAAGCAAGTTACTTAGTCTCTCTAAGCCTCCCTATCCTGGTCTGTAAAATGGGAAAGATCAGAATCTACTTCACAGGGTCAGTGGGAGGATTACATAAGATAGTGCACATAAAGCAAATGCAGGGTAGCTAAGTTCCTTATTCATAGCAAGTCCTCTGTAACCATTGACTGTTAATATTATTATGAGCCAAAAACTTCAGAGGGGAAGTCACCAGGAGCATCAGTGAAGAGGGGGGAAGGCTGGAGCAGAACATAGCTAAAAGACAAGTTGGTCTAGAGCAATGTTTTTCAAACTGTGGGCTGCAACCAATTAGTGGTCAGGGAATCAATTTATTGTTTTTTACCAGAGTGGAAGAGAGTAGAATAAAAAATATCAGAGTGCTTTGCATAGTAAGGGTAATTTTTTCTTTAACTTTGGTTTCATTTGTAGTTATAAATTTATTTATATACAAAGGTACTCAGTCACATATAAAAGGTATTTTTACTTGGGTTTTTGCCAAAAAAAGTTAGCCATACCTGGGCTACAGGGATTGTGTAGTTCAGCAGGTATGAGTTGAAGAGGGCAGAACCACCCCAGGTATACCCACCTGTAACAGAGGATTAAAGTAATTATCCTTTGGCTGAAAACTGTTATCACCTGGTGTAGCAGTTTGATATTATTGATGAATTACAAAAAGTAATATTGGATTATGTTTTAAACTGGTCTGTTCCTCTGGATGTGATTAAATTATGATTAGGGCTTTGATTGGGCCATGTCAGTAAGTTGTTGAGTCCTGCCCCTTGGTGGGTGGGAACTCAAAGATAAAAGACATGGCAAAGGGCAGAGCTGGAGTTTTGATGTTGGAATTCTAATGCTGGGGCCTGGGGGAGTAAGCATACAGAGGAGCTTGGTTGTGAGGAAGGAGAGAAGGTCCAGGGAAAAGATATAAGCCATTCGCCTGATAGTCTACCACTGGCCTTATGGAGAAAGAGCACAGCAGCTGAGCCTGGAGAGAAATGGAATCCCGGGAGGAGAGAAACCAAAGAAGCCTGAACTCTTGGCAGACGTTGTCAGCCATCTTGCTCCAATACATGGCAATTGACTTTGTTGAGGGAAGTAACTTATGCTTTATGGCCTGGTAACTGAAAGCTCCTACCCCAAATAAATACCCTTTATAAAATCTAACAGATTTCTGGTGTTTTACATCAGCACCCCTTTGGCTGACTAATATACCTGGGAAGCTGGAAAGAAAGGAAGAAAGGAAGAAAGAAAGAAGCCACCTAGTGTCTGCCCTGCCCCCCGACTCCTGCCAAGATTCTGATTTAAGTGGACTGTGGTGTGGCCTAGGCATCAGGATTTTTAAACTCCCCAGGTGATTTCAATGTGCAGCCATATTTGAAAAGCACTGGATTAAAGGAAGGAAGGCCCTGTGCTCTAAAATCTTATTTTAATGCTCTGAAGTTTATCTAAATTTGCCTCTTGCCTTACTCAGTTGAGTAGCCTGGATATAACCATATATTTCTAGGTCTTACATTCTTCTTATAGGCAAATATTAGCACATCCATCACTTAGTCCATTTAAAGGGATAACCTTAACCCACAAAGGTCTTCAGGAGGCACATTTTTGCTAAAATATTCTTTTTTCCCTTAGGTAAATTTCAGGCATTAGCTTGTAAATGGGGCAGAGGAGGGGGGCTTTTTTGGGTGGAATTCTCAAATTACTTTTTGCAGATGGTAGCTAATTCATAATAAGAAGCCAAAGATCTGGACTGGACTGGACCATGGCAATAAAATAGAGTACAAAAATCACTGTAGAGCAGGGGTTCTTAACAAGGGGTCTGTGAGCTTGAACTGAAATTCAAAAAAACATTATTCTTCTGGGGATGCGTTGGTGTGGGTGTGATATATTTATTAAATATAATACACAGTATAGTATGGACTTAGTAAGGGGTCTGTGGTTTTCACCTGACTGGCAAAGGGGTCTGTGGAACAAAAAACGTTAAGAACCCTGGCTGTAGAGAAAGAATTGGAAAATTTGGTAGAGGTCTGCTTCTGTCATTCCCAAGGAGAAAAATTTACTTTAAAAATAGAGGAAAACTGAAGTGAATACTTTAGAAAATACAAGAGCTATACAAGCAATACAAGTGAGATCTGATTCTCAGGTGTTTTTGTTTTTTTGTTTTTTAAAGATAAATGACTAGCTATTCAAGTCACTATAAAGGGGAAAAACACAAATACACAAAATCAGAAATAGGGTGAAGAAATAACCAAAGACCCACAGGAAATTAAAATAAATCTGTCTCTAATTTTGAGGAAATTTTTAAAAATTTGTATGAAAGGGACATTTGGGCAAATATGAAAGACCCAAAATGATCTCAGAAGAGATAGAAAACTTTCAATAGATCAATTATCATGGAATAAATTGATAAAAATTTTAGCTACTTCTAAAAAAACCAACAGGCCCAGAAATTTTTATAGTTTAAGTCAATTAAATCTTCAAAGACCAGATAACATTCATGCTTTTCAAACCATTCAAGAGTGTAGAGAAGTAAAACCTCCAAATTATTTTACAAATATAAAATGGCATTGATGACAAAACCTGTCAAAGAAATTACAACAAAAGAGAACTACAGATCATATATCAACTTAAAAATCCCATATGAAATGTTTGTAAACAGAAGCCAGCAGAACTTTGAAAGAATAGGTTTCAGTCCCAGAAGGTAAATGTAGTTAAATGTTAGGAAATCTAGTAATATAATTCCCCAAATTCTTCAAAGGAGTAAAACCATTTGGTCATCTCTATTGGTGCTGAAAAAGAATTTGATAAAATGTTACAGATATTCATGGTTTTAAAAACTGTTCTTAATAAAATAGTAATAACTAATTTCTTTTTGTCATTGCTGCATATGTATAAGGAGGTACCAGAGATTGAACCCAGGACCTTGTACATGGGAAGCAGGTGCTCAACCACAGATCTACATCTACCCCCCCATTGCTGTATTTTTAATTGCATTTTTAAATTGGAGAAGTTGTGGGTTTATCTGTCTTTCTCTGGCTCTAGCCGAGCCTGGATTCCTCTCTCACATGGCAGGGTAAAATGACAGCTCTCTTTTTCTGTGTTCTGTTTATGTAAGACTCCAGTAAAAGGATAAGGACCCACCCTGAGTCCTGCAATCTAATCAAGGGTCATAACTGAAGTGATCTAATCAAAATCATCTAACCAAAAAGTCCAGCATACAATAAGTTCACACACACAGGAATGGGTTAGTTTAAGAACATAATTTTCTGGGGCCCACGAAAGACTCAAACCAGGACATGTACAGTCTGATGATTTTAAATTTTTTATTCTAGTAACATAGACAACCTAAAATTTCCCCTTTTAACCACATACAAATATATAATTAAGTGCTGTAAATTACCTTCACAAGATTGTGCTACCATCACCACCGTCCATTACCAAAACTTTTTACTATGTATGTTTAAGATAAGTCTAAAAATCCAACGTCATGCAAAATGGTGTGAGACACAGGAATTCCTGTTAAATCCAGGAATGACACAGGATGCCCACTAACTACTCTTAGTTAATACTTTTCTAAATATAAGTATTAATTAATGTAAAGACAAGAAAAAGAATTAAAGTAGTAAAATAACATTTAGTGGCCAAAGAATTGATTTTATATTTAGAAATTCCATGACAATGAATCGCTATATCATTAGAGAAAAATAAGAAAATTTAGGCAAGTGGGTATTATAAATGTAATGAGAAAATTAATTGCTTTCTACATACAAACAGCTATCAGTTCAACATTCAAGAATGGCCAGGAATATGGTATGCATGATTGTTTTGTTAACTCACAACTTCTCAAGTAAAAACAATAAAAATAAGGAAAAAAATAAAATATAAAAGTAATTGGTTACAGTATAGTATATAAAAAAAGAATGGCCAGAAAAATTCTGAAAACAAAAAAGGGAACAAGCCTACCATATATTATAGATAATACGTAATTTTAAAATTGAAACACTTTGTTATTGACATGTAGCTTAACAGAGAAGAATAAAGAATTTAGAAACAGATCTAGAAACAGTTCACGTGAATATGGAAATTTAGCATATGCTAAAGGAGGTAATTTAAAGTGTGGGGGGAAAGTTGGGACAACTGGGAAACAATAAATATGGATTCCTACCTCTCTCCTTACACATAAATAAATTCCAGAATTTGAATATAAAAATAAAACTATTAGAGAAATACCTTCATAATTTTATTATAGAGAAAAGGATTCTAAGCTTGACTGTGAAATCCCAAAACCCAGAAGCCCAAAACATTGACATGTTATATAAAACAATTTTTTTTCTGCATGGCAAAAATGTCATATACAAAAACATAAACAGTTAGTTGGCTTCTCCAAAGCATTTACTGCTGTAGCTGCCCCCATTGTGTCAGATTCTGCCCAGTTCCTTAGAGATGGCTGCTGAGTCCCTGCGAAATCACTCTCAGAGTCTTCTAATTGTCTTTTTTTTTTTCCTTCTATTTGGTTGCATCAATGTCTTTTTGGTGCATTGCAGGGGCCTGGGCCTCTCTGCTCTGTGCAGGTCTGGGGCTCTTTTTCTTCTTTTTTTACCAGGAGGTCCCGGAACCCAGTCCTCCATATGGTAAATGGGAGCCACAGCCACTTCCCTTCTAATTGTCTTAATGCCTTAGTTGCTTGTTTCCTTCACATAAAAAGGTAGCCAGTTGTGGCCTGAGCCTAACCCTGAAGGCCTTCAGCTCAGAAAGCTGCTTCTGTACCTTGAGTTACATTAAAATCACCATCCGTTGCTTCCTCTTCCTGGATCTAGGAATCCCAAATGGCTAGCATGAAGTTACTTTTTCACCCATCCCTTTTATCTTCTCACGGAGAACTGGTGGAAACTTGTAGAGACACAGAGACCCCTGTACGCCTTTGCTTCTGAAGGTAAACCTGGCCATCATGTTAGTCCTTTCCAGCCCAATGAAATGTAAAAAACAATAAAAATTGCCACATATTTGAAAAAGAATATCTAAAGAATTTCTACAAACCTTGACAGAAAACATGGTTAAGAAATACAACCAGACTAGTCATATAAAAGGAAATATAAATGACTTTTAAACATATGTGACATGCAAATCAAACCTACAATAAGTATTTGTTTTCACCCATCAGATTAGTAAAGATAAAAATTTTTGAAGATACTTGGTGTTGGCAAGGATGGAGAGAAGTAAGCACTTGTACAGAGTTGATGGGAGTATAAACTGATATAATCTATTGGAATTTGATAATATTTTTCAAATTTAAAAATGCCAACACTTTGGTCCAGCAATTCTACTTTTAGAAATCAATTAATAGGTATATTTTACTTGCACATATGAGTGTGTGTATGGCTATATACATATATGAATATGTATAATTCATTGCATCATCAAAATTACAAGATTAGAAAAAATTTAATTTTTTATACATTCCTATACATTAATGTATATCCATACAATGGAATTGCAACATGTTTTATGTGAAAAAAAAAAAAAAAAAGGAAACAGCTGCACATAACATGGCACTATCGTCAAGGTACATTGTAAAGTGAACAGCATATAGCATGTTGTGATTTGTGGTGAAAACAACAACGAAAGCAATGATATGAAAATACATGCATGGAACATCTCTGGAAGGGTGCACAAGAAACTGATTGCTATGTTTATCTATGGAAGGTCAGGAGGGGAAGGGAGATTTACTCTTCTCTACATGCCGTTATAGATTGTGTGGATTTTCTAATGTGTGTATTCCCTATTTAAAAAATAAAAGATTTTAAATTAATCTGGTATTAAAAAAGAAAAATAAATTTTAAAAATGAACAAGGTAGCATAGTGTGTTCCTGCTTACCATGTGTTTCCTGTGAACTTGGAAGCACGCATTAGGACTGCAGGAAAGAACGCGTCCATTTCAGCAGTGGAAGAAATGAAAGAAATGAAAGCTGAAACATAGAATCTCCCAAGCACTTTATAAAGGTGCTAATGCATCTGTATGCAAAGTCTGGCCCTTTGGTCACCTAATAGATAAACCAGGCCTTGGTGGTCAGTAGATGACTCACAGGTTCAGGAACCTCTGGCCTGGTGGGGCTATTGTGGTGGAAGGGCAGGGGGAGGGAGCACTGGCAGCTGCCCATGGTGTTACGATCCACACCAACCCTCCTGAGCGGTGTTTTTTCCCCTCTTGAATGTTTAGTTCTGTCCAGTGGTTCAGATCTCCGTCCTCTGACCCTTAGCAGGCTGTGATGCCAGCCCACCACCCTAGCCTGCCAGTCAGCACCATTGTGCTGGGCTGGGCAACGGAAGCAGGTAGATCGCCACCAGCCTCCTGCCATACGGGTCAAAAGGCACAAAGTGTGTCCCAGGGCAGGGCGATTCCCAGTCTCTACAGAAGACAGCACGACGCACTGGGCAGGTCTCCCTGGGAGCCAGCAGCTCACTTTACAGATGAGGACAATGAGGGATGTGAGTCAGGCTGAGTTTCAGATAAAATTTGAGTCACTTGAACTTGCTGCTCAATGCTGTCCACTCATCTCTTCATCTAATCTCCAATGAAATAAACAAGGCCCAACTGCCAGCAGAATTTGTGTACAAATTAATGTGGGAATAATACCCTTGGGGCTATTAGGAGAAGGAATCCACACTCCCTGGGCCTGACTTGCTCACTTACTGTGTGATCCGAACAAAATATTGAATTTTCTGGGCCTCAGTAACCTCAGGGTTTAAGAAAAAGAGCTGGTGCATGCATTGAATCAAATGTTGTAAAAGGGATCCCACAGATGTGTTTTGTCCAATCTGCTTTAAAACAGTTTTGATTAAGTGTGGAAACTAGGATATTTCACAAAAATCTGCATCCTCTGCTTCCTTTGAAAACCACACGGCCTGCCATGACAGGGCCAGCCTTCCCCACTGCTGTAGCCACCAGGCTGCTGGCCCTTCTCTCGCAGCCTGGACCTGGCTCCGCATGATTGTCCCCTCAACCTCCCCACAGAGCCACCGGCCTGATTGTTTATGTGACCTGCTGACCCTGCAGGGATTTAGCTTGCAGCCCTTGGTCATTCTGTGAGGTTTCTTTCACTTTTAGAATTTAATGATTCTAAGAATTCAGTCTAGCTGTCAGCCTAGAAAATACAGTCCTTTTCCATATTACTTAAAAGCCTGGGCATTTTGAGCTAAACGTGGGTGTAGCAAGCTCTAGGCGGACGCTTTTCTTTCTTTTTCCATTCACTTGTAGTAGATGATCCTTTGTTACCATGGTGATTACCATCCCTTAATGATATCCTGCTACCACACGGGGAATGTAATTTTCTTTAAGCTCTGTGGAAGGCAGTGGGGGAACTAGTAGTAGGTATAAAAGCTTTCTCTCCCCCTCTGTCCCTCAGGTGCTCTTGGGTCATCACAAAGGGAAAAAAAAAAAAAAGACAACTCAGGCTGCCGATCCAATCTCTCCCCACAAGCCAACATGAAAGCTACTGTCAAGATTTAAATACCTTCCCTTCCCAGTGTGCATGTGGGGACCCTGAGAAAGGCTATTTTAGATCTCAGAAAAGTGTTCTGCATCAAGTCTCAAGGGACTTAATTAAAGTAATCAGTTGTCACAGCCAAGGCTTTCGACTCTAACTTCCCACACAAAATGAGCATCCCATGTGCAAAGGGCTCCACTCACACTTAGAGCCAGTGACGCCTCGAACTGCATGGCTTTCCCTTTGTCAGGGATGTGACAGGCTGTACCAGTCCCTTTCTGGCCCCAGTGAGGCAGTGGAAGGCCATCCGCGGCCCATGGTGCTGTCCACACTCCCAGGCCTCGCTTTGACTGCAACCAGGGAGTGGGAGGAGAATGTGTGGCCCCCTCGCCCACAAAATTCACCAGCACTTAAGGGGCTCACTTCTGGGAATCTCGATTTGAAAGACAGGCAGGATCTGCTCACTGCTGGCACAGTTCACCAGGGCTTTGAGGTCCCTGGGGCCCAGGCTCCAGTTTTAAATCATGGCTGAACAGAAAACTGGAACTTATGGAAGAAGTTGAATTTGAAGAAATGGGCTAATATTTAATAGAGTCACTTCCACAGGACTTCCCTTTTCCTCCCCTTTTTCCTGCCTCTTCAAATTACCAAACAGGTAAAATTAGATTAAAATAAGTAACTAAATAGGTATGATAAAGCAAGAAAAATCTAAGTGATAGGTTTAGAGAGTTGTTCACTGTAAAATTATTTCAACTTTTCTATACATTTAAAATTTTCATAATAAAATGTTTGAAAATAAATAATTAACTGAAGCAGAGTTCACAAATGGTGGCTTATAGGCCACGTAAAGCCCACAGAAGTGATTTGTTGAGCCACTCAGAGATAATTTTTATTAAATCAGTTGCAAACATTTAAAAATCAGATTTCACATAAAAATTCGGACTTCCAGTTTCTCTAGAAAAATCAGGAGATGTGAATACATCGGGCCCTCATTCTTGCATGGAAACAGTTGGCTGAAGCTGTCCCCTGCAGGTTGGGCAGGTCCTTCCTGCTAGGACACAGATCCCACTAGGTATGCATTCCTCCTTTACATCATTGAACAGCTCTTGCCAGCTTCAGCTGATGTCACTGATCCGGGGCAAAGTTGAGGGGCAAAAACATCATAAAAGGTGCCTTAACCCTACGAGCATGTGTGCATTCAAACATGCTGTTGTGCTTTTGTCTTTGTTTTGTGTGGTCCAGGGACAAAGCCTCCTCCTCCTCCTCTCTATTGCCCACTGTCCCCCAGACACTGCTCAGAGCCGCATCATGGGGCTGGGTAAGCCGAGTAGCCTACAGATGACTCTAGGTGTGGCTATATGGAAAGGAAAGTCTTGAGAACAGCTGAGCAATGCAGCATTATATTAGAATGTTTGCCTTCTTACTAAAATGTCTCAGTTAGTCCACCAGATAGACATAGTCTCCTATCAAATTGTCACTATCATCATTTATCATAAAGCTTTTTGTTAGGTGCCAGGCAAAGAGAGTCATGCAGAACTTAGGTGTCCTAGAGCCTAAATGTGATCTGGGCATATCACAATTGGAAAATTCTACCTCTTTTGCTTTTGTTTCTGTTTCTGGCACAAAGGAGGTTTGTGTGTTAAAATACTTTCTCAGAGGAAAATGGATGCTTGTCGCAGAGTTTAGTGCTTCCAAATATTGATCTTCCCCTGCTATGCCTCTTCTTTGCAAGGATCCACAGTCAGAGGATGCTTTCGTACCTCTGAGATCCACTCTAGGCCGGCAGGTCCTAGAGTAGGGGACACATCTACCAAATCTGCTTTCTAAGTAGTCAGTGAGGGCAGGTAAGGAGCTTAAAACACCCTTGCTGGAGAAAATGGTGATGGTGAACGTGGGTCCCTTCCCCCTTCTGACTCTTTCTCCCGTGCTTCCATCAAGCTTGGAATAAACTCCGTCTCCTTCTAGACCAGCTGGTCTGTACGTGATCTGACCCTGCTTATCTTCCAACCTCATTTTGTCCCATTCTTCCCTTCCCACACTGTGCTCCAGCTCACTGGCTTTTTTCAATTTCTTATAGACACAAAGCTTGCTCCTGTCCAGGGCTGCAGCACTTGCTGTTCTCTGCCTGGAACACTCTTCCCAGCTTGTGGCCTGCTGGCTCCTCTCCTCATTCGGGCTTTGGGTCACATACCAGCTCCTCACAGAGGCCTTTCCTGACCACATCCCTGGCGCTTCAGGCCCAATTTCCTTTCCATTATGTTGTTATTGTTTTTCACTGCACTTATTATCTAAAATTAATTTTGTTTACTGATTTATTGTCTACCTCTCACTTGAATGCAAGTTCCACAAATGCAAGGACCTTGTCTCTTGTTCATTATAGAATCCTTCATATCTGGGACAAGCGTTTAAGAAATGAAGTGTTCCGCACCCAGGAAGGTGAGAGGTTTCTAACAAGGCTGCTGGCTTACAAGGGAATGCTGTGAAAAATCAAGTCTATACAGTCTAATTTATACCTAACTTTAAGAAAGACCTTTGGTGGTTTGTTATATCTGGAAACACTATAAGATTGAGGGAGTAGAAGATTAAGATTTGATGCTTCAGTTTATTTCTTAAATATTATGGTTTTATAAAATGGCTTTGATGGGCTACACAAAAGGCAAGACCGCCACCTAGTGTTTAGATGTGATATGTGACACCACAATACTTTTTTTTTTTTCTTCCTTTTTTAAATTGTGTTGAGTCCATAGAAAACCAGACTTCCACAACCAGCTATATAACAGACCAGAATTTACTAAGAAAGCATAATTCCTCACAGAGTATCTCTGAAAAGTGCCCTAACAGAGCCTTTCCATTCTCATGGGCTTCTGACAAAAGTTGAGATACTGCCTTTGTTTTAGCTACTAAAGAAATCCAAAGCAACCAATAAAGCTGTCTACCTGTTTCACAAGGGAGCACATTTTCCAGTCTGCATTTTCTTAAATTCCACCGGCCCTCCCCTGTCAAGGTGCACTGCTTAAAGAAAAGGTGAAACAGATAGTAAAGAAAACAAGAAACCAACATCTCAAATTCTTTTCACCCCGGCTAGATAAGGAAGGATATCAAACCATTCTGACTCCTAAGATTGTGGGTACAACCAAACACAAGAATTACCCATACTGAAAAGTCTCAGCAGCCTTAGGATCGGGATTTTCCGTTGCTGAGCCATGCTGAAGACTGGCAAGGCAAAGGGAAGCTGTGGAAAGTGGCAAGGATGAGGGTGGCACCAGGGGAAACCTGGATTACAGGGCTCCTGAGATAACACTCTAGGAAATGGGATCACTAGAAATGATGGAAAATAGGCAGTGAGGTAAGCCAGTGGATGGGAATAACCATGGCAACCAAACCACTCATTTTCTTATTATTTCCCTTTCTTTGAAACTAAAAATAGATAAAGTATAGGTCATTCCAGTCAACCCAGCAATGGTTTACATCTCCTGCTATAGCTTTTGCTGACTTTATGGGGGGCGGGGGGGGGGATATGTGAATAAATGCTCTCCTAGTATTTAAAAAAGCGTCATAGACTTTTTGTTCTGATCACCTAGTCTGTGCTCTATCTTAATGCATACAGTGTTATATTTTTACTTTAAAATACATTTTCTAAGAGTAAATAAGAAGTAGTTGTCAATTTACAAAGCCAGAATTAGAATACTCTTTGGAACTCCCCACCTACTCAAAGTAGAAATCTTTTTTTTTTTTTTTTTTTTTTCATCCTGAGAGGTCTAGGTTCTGTTTAAATCTCTTCAGTGACAGGGAGCTCACTACTTCATGATGTAGCAATCCCGATAGTAAACTAATTGTTGGGATGTTCTTTCTCTAGTTTCCTTTATTCACCCGGCTGACCTTTATTTTTTATGCACCTGGTACCAGCACAGTCCTGGCACTAAGAACCCAGTCCCTGCACATACAGAACTTACCATAGGCTTCCCTGTTACTTTCCCGTGAATATGTGCAAGCGGAAACAATATAGAAGTTTGTTGTCGTGTGTGTGTGTGTGTGAGTCTTATAAAATTTATAGAAAATCTTTAGATTTTTCCCTTACCAACACAGCTTGTGGGGTCAGTGAAGAATTTTTGGCTGCACACAAGCACACTTATGCACAAAAGCCTTGACTAACTTAAGCAAGAACGAATCTATTTGAGGGAAAGGGAGCAACTTAGAAATTCAAGGGAGAGAAAGAATCAGGTCTGGAGAACCCAACAGAGGCAGCTTTGGGGACACATAATAGGACTATGAACAGTCTTTTCAATGTGCTGCTTTTGTTTCAATGCCAATTGTTTTCAGGTTTTGTCCCTCTGATCAAGATTCAAATTTTAGGGAGAGAGTATCTGATTGGCCCACCTTGGGTTCCATGGTTATCCCTTGGCTGGGGGTGGCAGCAGAACTTCTTGTCCCCACAGAATGTAATCAACGAAGCAAAGGGAGTTACTCCAAAGAAAGATTAAGGCAGTCCTGCCAGAAAGAGGAGTGGATGCCGATAGCAAAACCAACAAATGCCACAACAGTTGCCATTTTAATCACGACCCTTTTGGCAGACAGATTACTTGGAGAAGGGGTTGGCAAGGAAAACCTGGAGCTCCTTCCTTAGAAATCAGCACTTGGCTGCAAGGCCTGATCAATTTATCTTACCTTTCTGGTAATAATGCCCAGGGCTGCCTTACCTTCTTTCACAGATCCTCAGGTTGACCTAAATGACCTCATCCTTCTTGCTCTTGCTAAAACTGAATTCCTTTTCCCTGGGAGGCACAGGACGAGCCCTGCCTGACTTCCTGCACCCACTGGCAGGGTGACGATGAGGATGCAGCCTTGCTCTCTGCTCTTACTTTGGAAACCTGCCCACTGGGTCCATCCCAGGCACCAACACTACCTCAAGCCTTTGTTCCCCCTTCGAAACAAGCATATGTGCACACCATTCCTCATGTCTCCAATTTATCCACAGCCAGAGCACAGAGGACATGGTGAGTGAGCTTCATTGGTTTTACAGGCTTGCTCTTGGAAATCAGGCAATTCTTGCTAAAAGTACACACAAGAATGTCCTAGGTTTTGCTGGGAATTAATGTCAAAACTAAATATCTGTAAATTTAGGTTAGTAAGGGGGGAAATCTCTCTCCAGCATTCCTGCAGATATTTTCTAGATTAGTGCAGTAACTTAGACCATGTCCACAGGTTCCTGGAATGCTTTGGGTAGATTTCACTTGGGCCCAGAGTTATAAATTCTCTTAAAGCTGCCAGGTGTGTGCTTGCATTTACATGGCCCGTGTTTCTTCTATCCAGTCTAACTTGAATGCCAGTCTCCTTGCTAGTCAGAAAGCCATTGAATAGCTCTACCTTCACCTTGCAGAACTGTGTGGTATTTAAAAGAGCAAGGACTTTGCAACCAGAAAGACCCAGATTTAAGCCCTATTCCTGCCTTTGACTAGTTGAGTGGACTTGGTCCTGTTACTTACCTATTCTGTGCCTCAGTTTTCTCATCTGAAAAATGGTAATAATTTCAAAAGGTTGCTGGAGTGTTACATCAGTTAAAAGGCTGAAATCACACTGCTCATTTTAACAGAGTTTCCTATAAAGAATTATTAACCAGGTACTGAAGAACTAAAAGAGCAGAAAGGAAACACTAAGGAAGTAGCAACTGCAGGACACACCTACCATCCTAGGACTGGCGATTAAATGGAAGAGTTTGGAATTCTTGAAGTTTAGAAGCTGGGAGTCTGGGCCCTGAAGAGCTGAAACCCAGACCTTGGAGAAGGGGTTACCCGGCTCAGTGTACTGCTGCCTCAGCAGCTTGAAGGCTGGACCCCAGGTCGTGGGACCCAGAAATCCAAGGAGGGGGAACCAGCTGATGCTGGGGTCTCTAAGAGGGTGCAGTGAGGCTGACTCTGTGAGAATTGCGGCGGGGGGGGGGGGGCGGCGGGAGAGCAAACTGTAATCAACCGCGTTACTAGAACTACCTGCCACGGCTGCCAGGGTGAAGATCAATTGCTAGAAGGAGCAGTAAGGAAAAAGAAACAGGAAGAAAAAGGGGAGGATAGTGCGCCTTCCTCCTCCAGTTTTGCAGCCTCCCTGTAGTGCCCCCTACTGGCAAAGCCTAACAGGGATAGAGCTGATAAAGAGAACTGTGATTTGCCGAGAACCAGCCCCAGAATTACAGAGCAGAGTAGAAAAGAGTGGATTTGATGCAATAATTTTAAAAATCCACACCCCCCCCCCCCAGCTACCCAGCACCCACAGGTTCCTTACTTTTATGCAAAAGCTTCCATATGGATCTCCACACAAGAATAACAATTTAGTGAAGCCTGGTGGTTGCGGTGGGTCCTAAGGGGAGGCGGAGGGAGGAGTGGAACAGAGAGAACAGGGAGTATTTTGGGGGCAATGGAAGTGTTCTACATGATCGTGCTGTGATGGATACAGGCCATGTTAAATTTCATCAAAATTTATAAAAGTGCATGGCCCAAAATGTAAGCCGTAATGTAAACCATTGACCATGGTTAGTAGCTATGTTTCAAAATTTGTGCATCAATTGCAACAAACATACCATCCACATATACAATGTTATTAAAAGGGGAAGGGGGGAAAGGGGGAGGATGTTGGGAATATGGGGGTCCCATGTATTTGGTCTGTGACTTTTCTGTAACCTAAAATTTCTTTGAAGACAAACTGAAAAAAGTAAGACACTGGGGGAATAAATGGAAGAAAATGTCATTGTACATATAGGACAACAGACTTTACAGTGATGAAAGGCAAAATGTCAAAAAAAATTTTAAACATATTTTCATTATTTTTTATTATCACACAAAATTTTTTATTTTTTAAAATTTTTTTGTATTTTATTTCTTATTTTTACAACTGTCATTATTATTTCATTTTCTTATTAATTGTATTTGGCTATTTTATTGGCTTCATTTTTGAAGAGGCTTTGGATCACAGAAGGGTTACATCTGTGGCAGGGGAGAACCATTGGTGTGGGGTGTCAGTGATGGGGGTTAGATGGGAGGAAGCTCACGTGGGCATACATAAAAGGCATATAAATGTGTTCAAATGTTCGTGGAGCATTGTCACAGTGGGTGGAGAGTCACACAATAACTGAAAGAATATAGAATTCCCATCCTGGGGAGTTCTGCCACATTCTCTAATGGAACAGCAAGAATCCCCTGAGGACAGGGCAATGACTAGTGAAGGAGGATGGTCCATTGGCCCTTGATATTGATGACTGTGCTTATGAACCTTTCTCTTGAAATTGAAGCTTAGCCTAGTATTATAGGGTGCCTAAGAGTTACCTCCTGAGAGCCTCCTTGTTGCTCAAATGTGGCCTTTCTCTAAGCCAAACTCAGCATATAAATACATTACCTTCCCTCCAGTGTGGGACATGATTCCCAGGGATAAGCTTCCTGGCACTGAGGGATTACTACCAAGCACCAACTAGCAATGCAATGGAAAAAGACCTTGACCAAAGGGGGGGAAGGTAAAGACAAATGAGTTTATATGACTAAGTGACTTCAAAGTGAGTCAGGAGGTCATCCCAGAGGTTATGCTTATGCACATCTCAGGATTTCATTGACTGCCAAAGTAAATACTACCCCAAACAGTGGGGCTCCTGAGGTCTCTGGAGACATGCAGACACTAAGTCAGGGCAGATAGCTCAGGAGTTTGGTGACTTGCCAGTGGGCCCTACTTTGGAATTTATGTTCCCCAGTGTGACACTGTTGGACTCAGATGTGTTTTCCCTACACATGGCTCTTCTGTCCTTCCATTTGAACCTATAATTAGTTCTTGAGTTGGTAGGTGTACATCCAAGAGACTTAAATCTTTGGGCTGTCCATGTGCCGGCTAGGCCCTGAATCTCAATGGAGTTGCAATACCTACTCTCCAGTTCATTGGTCTTAACCCAGGACAACTAAAAAGGAGGTGATGATGGACAACCACCATACCAAAGAACCAAGAGAGCCTACAACTTCAAGCAAGAGAGTCCCATCCATCGGCCCTATGGGATGAAAGCCCCCTCTCAATTATAGGTGGAGGGGATATCACCATGCCAGAGTCCTCAGGATGAGGAAGGAACTATGGACTAAAGTAGACTTACTGGTATTCTACTATAGACTCATTGTGATTCTAGCAATGGAAGAAATTATATCATTGATGTGGAGACAGTGGCCCCTGGAGGTTCTGAGGGCAGGGAGAGGGAAAAACTGGTGTAATATGGGGGCATTTTCAGGGCTTGGGAATTGTCCTGAATGAAATTGAAATGACAGATATAGGCCATTATATATCTTGCCATAACCTACAGAATTGGGTGGAAGAGAGTGTAAACTACAATGTAAACTGTAATCCATGGCCAGTGGCAATGCTCCAAAATGTGTTCATTAATTGCAATGAATGTACCACACTAATGAGGGATGTTGTTAATGTGGGCAAGTGTGAGAGATGTGGGGAGCGGGGCATGTGGGAATCCCCTGTATTTTTTATGTAACACTTATGTAATCTAAGTATCTTAAAAAAAAAAGATAAACAACTTTAGGCTTGTGCCTAACAAAATGCAACTTCCTTCACACAAATGAGTATGTTGTAAACCTCCCCTAAAAGGAGGGAACACAAAATCCCAACAGTCGTATCCCTCTCTGGAGGACAGTTCATTTTATACATCTCTGGGCAATGTAAGTTATACTCAAACACAGAGTCTCATCAGAACATTCTATTACTTAAAGACTAAGTTGTCTTGTGTAGAATAATCAGATGAAGGAGAAGGGAAAACAAGAAATTACTTCATGTCAAGTGTTGGCAAACTACAACCCATAGGGCAGATCCAAATCTAAAAATAAAGTTTTATTGGAACACAGCAATACCCATGAGCCGTGGCTGTTTTTGAGCTACCATGGCAAAGTTGAATAGTTGCCACAGAGACTATGTGGTCCTTGAAGTCCAAAATATTTACTATGCTCCTTTACAGAAAACGTTTTACCAGGTTTAGATAGATACACACACACACACACACACACACACACACACTGACCCAATCTAAGTTTTTTTTTCTCTCATCCAGATCTTCAGCTGATTGGGGTTCTTTACCTGTTGAGGGGCCCAAATTTTCATTTCACAAATGTCTGAATCCTCTGCAGTTCTGCCTATTTTTTGTCGCTGAGATTTTTCCATTAACTTTTATTATTGGCTATGGCAGTACTAAGATGCACCCCAGAGAATCTCCTCAATTTTAGATGTGGTTCTCCCTAGCTTCATTTTGTAGTGGCTTCCCAATTCCCTGTGGTAATCAGTATCAATCATTCTAGCCAGTAGAGCAATCCCCTTTGTTGCCTATTGGTTCAAGGGCATGAGGACCAGGTGACAGTCTCATCTTCTAATTCAATGGAATCACAGTTGTGTCCCCTCAAAGAAGCATTCTTCCCTATGGAATAAGACCTACAAACCAGTACAGATCAGCTTGCAAGGACTGGAGGCAAAAATTCTGCAAGAAGGGTATTAGGTGCAATAGTGAAAGGTGCCACTCCCACAGCAACTCCTTGACTCCTGGACCCGTGTATTTTGGTTATATATGAAAGAGCACCAGATATTGGTCACTGATTGAAAGCATATACTGCATTCTTTCAAGACACTGCCATTCAACTGGTGCTGTAACTGAGTTTTCAGTGGGCTATCCCACAGTTCTATTAGACCAGCCAAACAGGCATCTGGCTTGTTAGGCCTTCTGTATAATTTAGTCCAAAAAGCAGCAGTACCAGTGACAGACCAGGCAATTCTACAAATTAGGAGACATTCACTATGCCCTTAGGGTCAATGAAGGAGAGCTGCTTAGCCAAATATTCATGGGATATCTCAAGTTCCAACTCTGGGTGTTCTTATTTTTTCTTTTAAAGACGTTATTTATTTATTCATTTATCCTCCCCTTGCTGCTTGTGCTCGCTGGGTCAGCTAACCACGCCGTGCGGGCGGGCTTGCCTTCACCAGGAGGCCCCGGGAACCAAACCCGGGGCCTCCCATATGGTAAACGGGAGCCCTACTGATTGAGCCACAGCCGCTTCCCTGGGTGTTCTTTGTGTGTCATGCTTTTCTTTTTTCAGAAACGGTCTTCACATGGATGCTCTCCTCCTGGTTATCTCATCTTGGCTGTCAGGGGCTTCTCGGTCCGGAAAGAGCTTCCTCTGCTGGAACCTGCGAGTTTCTAAGCTTCAGACACATTTCTTCCTGCAGAACAAAATAGGCAATGGTTTTCTAGACCCCTCCAGACTTCATAACAGATGCATCTTCATCGGCATAATATTCCACATGACCCAGCCAGAGTAGGTGTTATGGGCCTGGAAGTTGAGTATTTCTCTCTCTTGGGCATGGCAACTGTGTCAGGATGAGCCTGGCCTAGAGTGCTTGAACCACCCACCAATCATGTTTTGGGCCAGCTCCATGGCCATCCCCACCCCTCCTTTAACTTTTAATTCAATATAGTTGATATGAAAATAGATTTTGGTCATTTCTGCCAAAGTCATACTTGGTAAAAGTAATTCTGGTACATGATTATTTAAAGTAACATCAGGGTTTCATTGGCCCCAACAATTAGTACATGGGATCCAGAAAGGAACAAACAAGCAAAATTTCGGATGAGCTCAAATACTTAGAATTTTGATTTGTAAGTACTCTTTAATCTAATAAGAGCAATAAAGTTTGTATGTCATAAATTTTGAGTAAGTTTTCCTAATTTATAGTTGACCTTTGGATGTTTATATAAAGGGATTTTAAAATTTTATTTCAGGTTAATTAGTTTGGCATTTGATCAGCCAAAGCTTTACAAATATCCAAATAATATTTCTTATATTTCTCCTGATTCCTTGAGTAATTGTGCTGTGGAATTAGGGCAGGGCTGGCAGGAAGCCTGGAACCAGTTCCAGTTGTGCTCCTAACACTACTACCTAATACGCTAAACCCCTCTGACTCTCAGTTTCTTCATCTGTAAAATGAAATGAGTCGATGAGATGATTGCAAGGTCTTTTTCATTTCAAAATTGTGATAAAAAATGAAACCATTTCATATGATTTCATAAGATTTGACTGATAAAAGGTAGGGTGTGAAGTAGCTAAAATAGTCATAATTTTTGCATTTAAAATCAAGCTCCTGTGATGGATTGAATTGTGTATCTTACTTTGGACATGGCCTTGGCCTTGGTCTGTGTTCTGGTGAGTGTGGGCCCATTGTAAAAAAGATCTCTCCAAGATTTTACTGCAGTTAAGGTGTGGCCCAACTGAATTAGGTTGGGCTTTAATCTGGATTACTAGAGTCCTTTATAAACAGAGTGAAAACGAAGTATCTGTACAGTTTAGTAAGGAGAGAGAAGTCCTAGGGAGCAGCCAGAAGCTGGAAGTCAACAGATCATGGAGAAGAAAGAAGACATTGCCCTGTGCATTGCCATGTGACAGAAAAGCCAAGGAACTTCAACGATTACCAGCCAGGCAGAATATCCTGACCCAGAGGGAAGCAAGGCTTCTAGTCTCTGAAACGATGAGTCAATAAATTCCTGTTGTTAAGCCAACCCAGGTATGGTATTTGTTTTAGTAACTAGGAAACTAAAAACAGGATTTTTTAAATGCTCAAGATAAGGCAGCTATTCAACTCATATGAGATAAATATGGTATATCTGATCCAAGTAAGTGTTGTTTTTATTTCTCCAGAGAATTGGCAAAAGAGTTCTCCAATATTTACTGGTAGCAGGGAAATTTAATCTAGGTATTGGCAGTCAGAAACATGGCTGGTTCCTATAAAATCCATACAGCCTACTTAGATTACTCTGAAGAGCAATGGAGCCGGAATTTGTCTGATTCTCTATCTTGTCCTGGCTGAGTCAGAATGCCTCTTTTAGTAAAAAACAGTGACTTCCTGTACTCAACCCAGTCTAGCTTGAAACATGAGTAAGAGGACAGAACTAGAGAGAGGTAAGGAGGGTAAATTTTTTAAAAAGGTAATGAATGAAGGATGACTTGTTAGTTAGTCCGGTCCAACACTCTTCTTAGGAGCTTGGACACTTGGAAATGTTTCTGGAATGGGAAGGAGAGACTGGCATGAAAAACACACAGCTCATTCATTCTTTGTTTTGAGCTACTTGTTCATGCTCAATACATGGGTCTGGGAAGCTGGACACAGAGAGCAATGCAAGAGGAATTCTGGTAAAGGAAGTATCTGAATCAGACTACGTCACAGAGGAGCAAGGGCTGGCCAAGGGAACTAAGTGAAGATTGGGTTTTGTGGGCCTGGGTGTAGATTAAGAAGCCAAAGGTGGCAGATGGGGCCAGTTTCATGAGTGTTCAACCAAGGCAGTCACACAGGGTTGGTGCTCAGAAGGGCCTGCTTGGCTTAATGACCTATGGCCACCATCTTGAAATTCTTGTTAGTTTTTTATTTTTGTGGAGTCTGACGGGACAATGGAGCATGAACCAGGGTCTTGGAGCCTTGGCTCATGTTCAATTCTCCTTCTCACACCTCTTGCCTCCCAGGAATGGGTCTCAGCTGCCCAGTCCCCTGGCCCTGTTCAGTGACCAATGCTCCCCTCATGGAGCATTGAGTGTGGGCCTGGGTGTGGGCACAGAAAGCGTTAGGGTCAAACATGCATGTGCTGAGCATGTGCCATCTGCCAAGTTGCAGGGTTGGGTCCCAGAGTGTCTATGAGGGCCTGCACTCATTCCCAAAGTGTCCCAGTACCTGAGGCAGTGCAACATCAACTAGTAAATAAAAAACACCATCATCAGGGAAATGCAAATCAGAACCACAATGAGATAAAACTTCACACCCACTAGGATGGAAATTATATATATATGCATATATATATATATATAAATAAGTATTGGTGTAGCAGTTTGATATTATTGATGGATTCCAAAAAATAATATTGGATTATGTTTGTAAATTGGTCTTTTCCTCTGGGTGTATTAGAGTGTATTGGATTCAGAGGTTTTACTTTCACTTGATTAAATAAAGATTTGGCCATGTCAATAGGACATTGCATCCCCCCCCTTGGTGGGCAGGGACTCATAGAGAAACCACACCACAGAGAAGGGAGTTTGGAGTTTTTGAGTTGGAGCCCCAGGAAATAAGCACACAGAGGAGCTTGGTCATGAGGAAGGAGAGAAGGCCCCAGGAAAAGAGATGAGCCATTTGCCTGACAGTTCACAGCTGGCCTTGTGGAGAGAGGCAAAGCCTAGAGAGCCTCATAGTCTACAGCTGACCCTGTGGAGAAAACAGAGGAGCTGAGCCCAGAGAGAAATGGAGCCCTGGGAAGAGAGGAACCCAAGAAGCCTGAACCCTGGCAAATGTCAGCAGGCATCTTGCTCCAACATGTGGCAACAGACTTTGGTGAGGGAAGAAACTTATGCTTTATGGCCTGGTAATTGTAGGCTTCTACCCCAATTAAATACCCTTTATAAAAGCCAACAGATTTCTGGTATTTTGCATCAGCACCCCTTTGGCTGACTAATACAGTTGGTGAGGATGTTGAGAAATAGGAACACTGAAACATTGCTGGTGGCACTGTAAAATTGGTACAGCCACTGTAGAAATCAGTTTGGAAGTTCCTCAGAAAGTTGAAAATAGAATTATCATATGACTCGGCAATCCCACTTCTTGGTATTTACCCAAAAAAATTAAAGCAGGGACTCGAACAGATACGTGTACACCCATGTTTATAGCAGCTTTATTCCTAATAGCCAAAAGGTGAAACAACCCAAGTATCCATCAACAGATGAACAGATAGACAAAATGTTGTATATGCACTCAATGGAATATTATTCAGCCGTAAATAGGAATGAAGTTCTGATGCATGCTACAACAGGGATGAAACTTGTAGACATCATGTTGAGTGAAATAAGCTAGACACAAAAAGACAATTACTGTTTTGATTTGATCTTGCTTATATGAAATCCTTAGAAGAAGCAAATTTCATAGAGAGAGGTAGTAGATTGTAGGTGACCAGGGGAGGTCAGATGGAAGGCAGTGGGAGCTATTGCTTAATGGGTACAGAGTTTCTATTTGAAGTGATGAAAAAGTTGGGTAATTGATATTGGTGAGGATAGCACAATACTGTGAATGTAATTAATGCCACTGAATTGTTCACCTGAAAGTGGTTAAAATGGGAAATTTAGAGTAGTCTATATCTTACTACAATATAAAGTTAAAACAAAACCACCATGATAAAGAAAGAGATGGTGAAAGAGAAAAAATACTTTTTTTTTTCCCTGTTTTTCAAACAAGAAGTCTCACATTTTCATTTTGCACTGGACCTCACAAATTATGTAGCTGACCCTGGTGAGAATGGCAGATAACGAACATCAGAGGAGCGAACAAGGCTGATGTCTGAACACAGAGTGGAGTAAGGGTGAAGACGAAATGCATGGGACAAATGTGGTGACCAGAGCTGGGGCAATGCAGTCATGAGTTTGAAGCAGGGGAGATAAGAAGAAATTAAAGTAAGGTGAAGTAAAGATCAAGTGTGCTTTGAATAATCTGAATTGTAATTTAAAGAGAGATTGGTGTTTGTCTTGTTTTGTGTGTGGGTGAGGGTCCATCTGACCCAAATGGCCAAAAGTGAGGCCCCAAACTATTGATAATGTGCTAAGTCCTTTTTAGCCTTTGTGACAGTTTGATATTCTTTATGAATTCCAAAAAGAGATATTGGTTATGTGTGTAAAACTGGTCTGTTCCTCTGGACATAATACCTTTTGATTGATTTAAATTCAAAGGCTTTACGTTTACTTGATTAAATCAGGGTTATGGTTTTGATTCAACCACATCATTAGAGCGTGCAGGGTTGAGTCCCTGCCCCCTTGGTGGGCTACACAAATGGACACTCAATCAAGAACACAGAAGTACACAGAGGAAGCGAGCTCCATAGACACAGCTGAGGAGAGAGCTTTGATCCTGTGGCCCCAGGGAGAGAGAAGAGCCATTAGCCTGATAGTTTACAGCTGACCTTGTGAAGAGACCAGAGCAGTTGAGCTAGAAAGAAACAAGCCCTCCAGCCTACAGCTGAGATCAGAAGAAGCTGGACCCATGGAGCCTTAAGAGAAAGAGGAAGGCTGAACCTTCGCAGACATCACCCACCATCTTGCTTCAACACATAGCAAATGACTTTGGGTGAGAAATTAACCTTGAGTTGGACTCTTTACGGCCTTGTAACTGTAAGCTTTTACCCCAAATAAATACTCTTTATAAAAGCCAACAGATTTCTGGGACATTGTATCAGCACCCCTTTGGGCTGACTAATACAGTCCTTGAGAGGGGAAATAAGGGCAATTACACATGTTCCTGATCCTGAAGGAGTTTATAGAGGAGTGACTTTTTTTTTTTTTTTTTTTTAGCCTCCTATATGATGAAATGAACTATTATAATGAAAATTCAGTCATCTATTATGCATTTAATGTGAATATAGTTCTTGGGGAAAAAAAGATTACTATATCCCATAACATTCTTTTTTTGTGTGTTTAATCTGTGTGTGGGGTGGAGGATGGAATCTGGGACCTTATACATTTTTTCTTAGATTTGGTATCTTTAGTGATAAACATATGGGGGACTTGATATAGGCTATTGCTCCTGATAATGAAGCCTGGAAGCCGAAATGATATTCTCCCCATTTAGGATGTTCACACCTGGCAGCAGAACCTTGCAGCAGCTTCTTGCTTAGAGCTTCTGAAGCCATGCTGAATTGGGGAAGAGGTGCAGTGTTTTTAGCACCTCTGCTTATTTTTAACAAAATGGAATTTAATTAACCACAGTTTAATTAGCCACAATTTAATTTATTTTTCTGAAACCTTTATAGTTTCAGAGTTGCTACTGCTCACCACAGGTTGGTGATAGGAAAGTTTAAAACTGTATTTTAAAAAAGAATTTACTTTTTGGAATGGCAAGGGGAGCAGGGAGGAAGTTTGGAAGGAAGTAACATCTGGTTTGTCTGACACTCTAAAGTTTTATCTGTTTATGAGACATTCATATAGTACTTACTATTGTGCCAGGTACTGTTCTGAGTGCTTTAAAAATACTAATTAATTTAGTACTCATAACAACCAGGGTCAAGTTATCCAGTAAGCACAGTGCCAAGGACCCATGGAAAAATGTTTTCATTTTAATATCTTTTGAAATAAGAAAAAATAAATATAATAATGAATCTATAATAATGAATCCAGCCTGGATTCATTGGTCTTTATCCCAACACAGTCATAAAATATAATTTTTAACAATTATTTTATGGAGGAAGGGGCCCCCGAAGGCAAATGTGCAAATGTGCCTAGGGTCATAACACGACTTGGATAACAACTCACTATTAGCTTATGGTTTTATAGATGAGAAAACT
>JAKSZT010046586.1:23526763-23552152 GCA_026826555.1 Tolypeutes matacus
CAACTCACTATTAGCTTATGGTTTTATAGATGAGAAAACTAAAGCACAGTTACGTGACTGGCCCAATGCTGTATAGCCAGAAATTGACAGAGTGGAAACTCAGATCCAGGCAATCTGATTCCAGAGTTTCATAGAACACTATGCTGAACTATGCTGAGCCATGCTGATAAGTTTATCAATGAGCTATTCCACATGAATTTTCTGGATTGCTAAAAAATTAGCTCTCTAAAAAACAAAAACTTTGTTTTAATCATTTTTTTTAGACAATCTTCCACTCATTCATTATTTACTTCCTTGCCTTATTTAGTAGGTTTTCTTGAACATAGTCTAATCTTTTTAACGATGACAGTGTTCTTATCCATAATTAACAGTTATTGAGTGTTTTTTATGTATCTGGCACTGTCCTAAGATTTTCACATGTATCAACTCACTGACTCCTCACAACTCTATGAAGTAGATAGATTTTATAGATGAGGAAACCAGAGTGAAGTTAAGCTACTTGCCCCAGTTCACAAGGCTAGCTGGTAGCAACTGAACACAGGTATCCTGGCTCCAGAGCCAACCTGGTAACCAGGGTACAGCAACAGCTTTCTGACGTGTGATATAGCGTGATCCTCTCAGTAGCTTTATTCCTACCCCTAATACCTTCAGACTAATACATTATTTTAATTCTTGCATCATCATATCTGTCTTCTCTTTCCCTGTTAGGCAGTTGGCTGATCATTTTAGCTGTGCTCTGCTTCCAGAACTCACATTCATTCGTTTGATAAATATATTAAGGACCTACTATGTGCCAGGTGTTGTGTTTAATTGCGGCCTCAAAACTACTTTAACTGAAGAACCAGAGAGCTTGGTTTCTTAGCATTATGTGTGAAGTTGTATCAGCAGGTGCTATGTGGAGAGGATGTGCAATGATGCTTGTGGACCCTATGGTCTGGCCTTGTGAGAGTGATTATGGATACTCTGAGGGCTTCCGTTGGTTACATTAATTTATTTTTTCGTTCTTAGCTAAGTTTTCAAGAGTGAGTACTGCTAAGTGACACAACAGATATTCCCATAAATAAGGGCATGATCCCGTAATTTAGCAAGTGGCTTGACAGAATTCATTTGCCTGGTGAATTGCACTATCTTCATGGTCTTTAATGAACAGTGTTACCAATGATTTAAGTGGAAAATAAGGGTCCATTGGGCAATTCTGATTATTCTTCCCTTATGGTTTAATCTTGAATACTTGGCCTGGAGTTGGATGGACTTCATTTTCCTACCTATATCTGTCCTCCATTTGTTTTTTGTTTGTTTCTCTTTTTTTCGGTACTGGGGGCTGGGGATTGAACACAGAACCACATATATGGGAAGCCAGTGCTCAAACACTGAGCCACATCGGCTTCCCTGGGTTGGTTTTTTCATTTGTTTTGCTTGTTGTTTGTTTTTGTTTTTTCAGGAGGCACCAGGAACCGAACCCATGTGGGAGGTGGGTGCTCAACTGCTGGAGCCACATCTGCTACCCTCCATTTGTTTTTATGTTGTAATAAAACTTGTCTTGCCTCTGCACATAGCTTTGTCATACCCAATGTCATATTAGACATAACCTAAATTGTGACCTCCACGAGTATTTCAGAGTTTTATACTCCAATTGGCCATAACTATAGGCTCTGAAGACCACTCCTTGCTACCAATTTGTTTCCTTTCTATTCACCTTATTTCAGTTCTTGGCCTTCACAGCCCTCTCAGAAAACACTGAGGCCTGCACCATAGACATGTTCCTTATGGCTGGCCACAAAATGCTAGGCTGATTGGAACTGTGTTTACAAGCTTACAGTTTTTGAGTCCTACAGCTCAGTCTGCATGGGAATAACCTAGAGCCATTGGAAGGCTCTAGAATATTAACTAATACATTGGATGTGAGGAAAATTGGCAAGGGATGAGTAAATTTCTTGAAATACCTTCACCTGTTTAAAAAAAAAAACAAAAAAATTACTCAAGATTACTGCCTAAATCATAATTTACAAGCTGGTAGTCCAACCACCTTGGTGTAGTTCTTGTCACAAATGACATATTTATACATTATGAGTCCAAAATCACAGATTTATCATTACATTTTATGCATTTGCCTTTTAGATCCTGTAGGAAGTAAAATGTGGAGTCACAAACCAAAAATACCATAGTACCAACATTTATATTTACCCATTTTGTTACCCTCACCAGAGATCTTTATTTCTTCAAGTAGCTCTGATCTATCATCTATTGTCCTTTCCTTTCAACCTGCAGAACTCTCTTTAGCATCTCTTTTAGGGCCAATCTAATGGTGATGAACTCTCTCAGCTTTGTTTATCTGGGAATGTCTTAAAATCTTGCCCTTATTTTTGAAAGACAGCTCTGTCAGATAAAGAATTCTTGGCTGACAATTTTTTGCTTTCAGCACTTTAAATATGTCACCCCACTGACCTCTTGCCTCCATGGTTTCTGAAAAGAAATTGACACTTAATTCTACTGAGGCTCCCTTTTATGTGACATGTTGCTTCTCTCTTGTGGCTTTCAGAATTCTCTCTTTATCTTTGGCTTTTGCCAGTTTGATTATAATATGTTGCAGCGTGGGTCAATGTGAGTTTATCCTATTTGTAATTCATTGAGTATCTGAGATGTCTATATTCTTGTCTTTCATTATATTTGGGAAGTTTTCGGCTATTATTTCTCTGAATATTCTCTCTGCCCCTTTCTCTCTTTCTTCTACTTCTGGGACTCCCACAGTTCATATATTGATATGCCTGATTGTATCCCACAGATGCCTCAGGCTCTCTTCACTTTTCTTCACTCTTTCTTCTTTCTGCTCCTCAGTCTGGATGATTTCAATCATCTTATCTTTAAGTTCACCAATTCTTTCCTCTGCCAGCTCCAATCTACTGTTGAACTGCTCTAGAGAATTTTTCATTTCTGTTTCTGTGGTCTTCAGCTATTCTGTTTGGTTCCTTCTCATAATTTCCATCTCTATTGATATTCTCTTTGTGTTTATCTATCATTTTCCTGATTTCCTTTAGTTCTTTGTCCATGTTTTTCTTTAGCTCTTTGAGCATATTTTGGGCCAGTTTTTACAAAAGTCTTTGTCTGATATTTCTCAAGTCTGATGGTTCCTTATGCTTTAATTTTATCCTTTGCCTGGGTCTTCACTTCCTGATTGTTTTTAAGTTTTTTAATCTTTTGTTGAAACCTGGACATTTTGATATTTCAATGTATCATTGAAATTTAGACTCTGAGGCATCTGTTCCTTAAGTCTTTATGTAGCTAGTATTATGACAGAGCTTTTCTTTAATGCAAGGAGCTAACAACAACAACAAAAGAAATAAAGAAAACACCTTTCCCAGTCTTGACAGATTTACCTGTGGGAGTACTCCCCTTCAGAGCTTATTTATAAATGAGTTTACAGAATAGCTTGAGGCCAAAGCTAGGGGCCTCTCCCATCCTTTCTGCACATGCATCTTGTCTTGGGCATGTGTGTGTGCCCCAGGAATTCCCCCATTTACATGGATATGAATATCCCCTCTTCCTTAGCAAACAGTTTCCTCATAATCCCAGGCACTGTACTTTATTTCTTATAGTAAGCAATTTCTTGCCCCTGGCAGCCATGAATTGACTGCAAATAGGGAAAGTTCTGGGATGACAAGCCTGGTTTAGTCTCTTGGGCTGCCACCAGACAGATTGGGCCAAACATACATGCTCTAGTATGTGCCCAAAGATTGCCCTGTTCATTTCAGAACTGTGAGGGGTTGGAGGAGGGGCCAGTTAGGGCACCATGTGATCCTTTTAAGTTGCCTTTTTCTTGATTTGACACTTGCCCTCTTACTGCAGACCTTTAACTGTTTTCTGGAGCTTTGAGGAAGCAGTTCCTCAAAGAACTGTTTCTGCCAGTTCTTGCTGTTTGTTCAAAGTTTCTCATTCTACCATCTTGAGGGGGCTGGGCCCCTGAAGGCATTTGATTTTATATCACCTAATATGAGTCAATGAAGGCTATAACACAAAACTTCAGAACCATAGTACCTCTGTTTAGCTTTCTGCTTAGCTAATATCTTTTTTTTTTGCGGGGGGGGGGGTAGGCAAAGGAGTAAAGAGTTTATTAAGAAATAAGAAAATGAGAAAAGTACACAGCCTGAGGCATGGACCATGGGCTTACTGCAGGGTGAGTTGTGTGTGTGGGGACCCAGGTCAGGCCTTTTAAAAGTCTTTGTTCTTCCTTCATAATGCTGGGGAAGGGGCCCAGGTGTTTTTGCTGTTCTGAATGGTTGCCCCACCTGTCAGTTTCTCAGGGCCAATGGTGAGGCTTTTTGAGAATATCCAGGGCTTTCCTTTGATCCCAAATGGGATTCTCATGCCAAATGAGATTCTCGTTCCAAATGAGATTCTCATTCCAGGGTCTCTCTTATTCCAGGGTCCCATAGGATCACACGGGAGGTCTCAAGGCCATGTGGTCTGCCAGCCATGTTGTCTGTCAGCCATGTTGTCTGCCGAGTCTTCAGCTGTGACCCAAGTCTTCCCTTTTCCTATACCGACCTGCTCAATTCCCCCCCTCAGAGTTTACACCTTTATTCTTAAGGGAAGGCTGAAGGGTGATGGTCATTCTTTTGTAGCTACTTCCTACTGGTTAGGGGGAATAGGGCCCTACCTGACAAGGTGTAAAACCCTCTGGCTACTCTGTTGTGGTTGAGGGAAGATGGGTCTGGCACCATGGTTGGAACTGGATGAGATTCCCACATAACTAATAAGGTATTGATTCTGTAAGAAATAAACTTAATTAGAATTTAAGATACATGATCCCACTAAAAGGATAAAGAGGATGGTGATAAGCAGGCCCCAAAAGGCGGCCAGCTGTGGCATACTGGACCATGAGAGTGAGAAAGGCCACATGCCTTCAGAGGCTGCATCCTCCCAAAAATGATGGGAAACAGCATTCTTCCTAGAGTTCTTTTATGCTGATGGGTTAACTCTAGGGAAAGATTGTGTTAGACCTGCTGGGTTTGGTATATGTTGCCAACCCTAGTTCCCACAGCAGTGGTTATGCTTAGATAGCTAGGAGAGGTATGAGGAGAGGTACTGCCCTAGACATAAACTCACAAAGACAGTTGTAGCAGTTTGGCATTGTGTATGAATTCCAAAAATAGATAATGGATTGTGTTTGTAAACTGGTCTATACCTGGGTGGGATTAAATTATGATTAGGGCTTTGAGTGGGCCACGTGAGTAGGACATTGAGTATTATGTCCACTAAGGGGGCGGGGACTCACAGATAAAACTACACAGCAGAGCAGAGGAGTGAGTTGGAGTTTTGATGCTGAGTTTTGAGCTGGAGCCTGGGAAGTGAACACACAGAAGAACACAGATGAATAGAGATGGCTCCTTAGACATGGCAGAAGCCCCGGGGAGAGAGACAGAGCCATTTACCTGATAGTCTACAGCTGGCCTTGTGGAGAGAGCATAGCAGAGAGCCCAGAGCAGTAAGCCCAGAGAGAAACAGAGTCCCAGGAAGAGAGGAACCCAAGAAGCCTGAACTCTTGGCAGATGTTGGCAGCCATCTTGCCCCAACACGTGGCAATAGACTGTGGTGAGGGAAGTAACTTATGCTTTATGGCCTGGTAACTGTAAGCTTCAACCCCAAATAAATACCCTTTATAAAAGCCAACAGATTTCTCGTATTTTGCATCAGCACCCCTTTGACTGACTAATACAACAGCATAGGCAACAACAAGATAAACAAATGGCAAGCAAAATAAAGATAGTACTTAAGAGAGCCATTCTTTTGTCTTATAGGCACATTCATTAATTACTTAGAAAATGAATTAAGTTTACCAAGACTTTCAACATGTTCAATATCCCTCTGCATATGATCTAAAATAGAAAAGATATTATTATATTCATCAGGCATATAGGTACAGTACTTAATGCTAACCAATGCACTAGTCAATGCATAAGTTTTTCCTTGAGTTGCAATCAATAGATCTAAGCTCCAGGTTAGCAATACCATACATGTTATCTCTCCATGGGAGCTGGCCATAATACCAATTGTGATGATTTAAGTTCTACTCACATTACTCTGGTAATTATTGCTCCACTTGATATGTCCTTCACACAGCCAGCATGCTGCAGCACCGTTGATCCTAGGGAGAGACTAGGAAGGTAAAGCTCCAGTGTTTCACTGGCCTGGTGCATGGCACCCTTCAGCACTATGAAACAGAGCCAGCCTGTGGGCAATGTCCACTGTACATCTGGCCATATCAAGCCATTGCCGGCTACTGCAGGAGTCTGAAACTGCAACATACTTTCCATCCACTTGAGGAGCATGTTCAGAAATGTGGTAGATACCTTTATTATTTTAGGCATCAGTGACCAACCTAGCCAATAACTCAAATGGAGAGGCACCAGGCAATGTACTGAAGGCCCGGTTTTGAATGCACAAGAGAGTTTTATGATACTCAAGTCTATCTCTTTTGATTTTTATATACTATCTAAATACTTCCAATGCAATGTACAACATATCAAAAAACTTTACTTTTGCCATGATTACATTAACAAGAATCAATTTAGGTTTCTAATTAATAATGGCTTCTTGGAATTAGCCATTTAAATGCTTCAGATTAAAGTTGCTTTTACAAACTTATATTTAACTATAACCACATAGATAGTTACTTTACCTTTAAATAAGCTTATTAAATTACAATTAGAGCAACTAATGAAATTTACCTTTATCTTAATTTCATTAAACATGAATTTATATTTTCACCACCTTAATCATTTAATACATATAATGCTAATTTATTTAATTGGTATTCTATATACCAAGGGAGATAACACCCAAGCTAAATAAAATTGTAACTATTATAGTTTATGCAAGGAATGTTCTTTTCCTTCCTTTACAGGGGGCTAAAACACCTTTTCTTCAAAAAAATTCTAAAATTGTGAATAACTTTAAAAGCACACTGACTTCTAGGTTTTGGAATATATTACAATTGTTTAATTCATTTTAATCATAATTTAGAAAAGATCTTTCTGTAGCTTTCAAGGACTTTTCCTTTACTTACTGAAATTTAGTAATAGGATTATTAACCACCCTTATGTTAAGGCTGTTAAAAGGTTTAAATTGGGGAGTTACAGGACAAACTGATTCTTATTTTCCCAGCCTAGACCACAGAGTTTTAATTTGCCACATTTAGCCCCTCCTTCACAGCTCTTGCAAAGAGAAGGCCCTGGGGGTTGGGAAAGTCAAAGAGCTTAGAAAAACCTTTTTCTCTTTCCCAATAGTTTTTATATTCAGATTTCTATAATCCTGCTTAGCCTAATTTGGACTCCAGAAATCTCCATTCACATATATAAGTGCATATTTAATTTTTAACAATTTGAATCAAGCTCTTTTAAGAATTTTCATTTGTTAATTTGATATTACCATCCCAATGTATGAAGATATATAGTGAACAAATAGAGATTTAAACACAAACATACAACTCACTAATGTTATTTATAACTTTCATACTCTTACAAAGTAAGTTTAACTGTAAAATAACATTTAAAAGATCTCTTTGAAGGCTATTTGTAATAAATCTAATTTGCACTGTGAATTTCGTTCCTTTTAATTATTGGCTTATAAGCAAATTGTTCCCAATGTTTTAAAATACAATTTACAACATTTTTTTACTTCAGAGCTTTGCTTATTTCCCATTTTGATTTTGACAGACATTGTATAAGCAAGATTAATTCCAGTATATACTCACTGAGGTCTAGCGAATATAATCTTAAAAATTAATATTGAAGAGTAACACATGCTCATAAAAAAAATTAAACCAGTGTAGAAGTATGTATGGTGAAAGGTACAAGTCCAGTGACCTCATTGAGCTTGCAATTCCCTTTTATCACTTTCTAGAAATATTACTGCAAATAGTTTCTTTTCTATTCTTTTAGATATTTTCTGTGAATATAATTCTTTACCCTACTGGGATTACCTATATTTTGTAATGCTGTTTATATGCAAAAATATTGGGTCCCACATATGTGCAAAGAATAATGTGTTTTGTTTTTTTTTTTAAAGAAGATTTAGATTACATAAATGTTACATAAAAAATATAGAGAATTCCCATATACCTCCCTTCCCCACTTTCCCACATTAACAACATCTTTCATTAGTGTGGTACATTTGTTACAATTGATGAATACATATTGAAGCATTTCTACTAACCATGGACTGTAGTTTACCTTATATTTTACACTTTGCACCACACAATTTTATAGGTTTTTGACAAAGTGAATAATGGCCATTATCCATCATTATAATGTCTTTCAGGACAATTCCAATGTCTCCAAAATGCCCCATATTACACCTCTTCTTCCCTCTCCCTCCCCTCAGAACCACTGGTGGCCACTGCCTTTATATCAATGATACCAGTCCTTCCATAGCTAAAATAATAATGTCTATTTTAGTCCATAGTTGCATTCCCACCTTATGTTTGTTCATTCCTCAATCTTGAGGATTTAAGTGATGATGTCCACTCTATTTCTGATTGAGAGGGGCCTTAGATCCCATAGGCCAGATGGATGGAACTGTCTTCATTGCATTTGTAGATACTCTCAGTTTTTCGGGATGGGTATTGTCCGTCATCATCCTTTTGTTAGTTGTCCTGGGTGAGTCCAATGAACAGAAGAGTAGGTTGAGATTCAGGGCTCAACTGGCATATGAACAGCCAGAAGATTTATGTCTTTGGGACATATATTTAATGAGTATAGTGCTAACTATAGGTTCAAATAAGAGGGGCAGAAGAGTCCTGTGTAGGGAAATTAGAAATGAGTCTAACTCTGTTACACTGGGGGGGCACATATTCCAAAGTAAGACCCACTGATAGGGTGCTGAATTCCTGAAATTGTCTGTCCTGTTTGTAGTGTCTAGATGTCTCTGGAGCCCTGAGGAGCCCTGCTATTTGAGGCACTGTTTACTGTGGCAGTCAATGAGATCCTGCTGAGACGTGCATAAGCATAACCTCTGGAATAACCTCCTGATACACTTTGAAATCTCTTAGCCATAAAAACTCATTTGTATTTAATATTTCCCCCTTTCGGCCAAGGTCTTTTTCCAAATGCATCACTAGTTGGCATTTGGTAATAATCCCTCGGTACCAGGGAGGCTCATACCTGGGAGTCATATCCATGCTGATGGGCGTAGGGAGGAGGTAATGCATTTATACACTGAGTTTGGCTTACAGAGAGGACATAATGTGGTATTTTAAAGTAACTCTCTCTATAATTAATGAAAAACTCTTGCTGAAATGTTTAAATATCAGAGAACAATTTTTTAAAAAAAGATTTATTTATCTACTTTTATCCATTTTTACACCACCACCCCCATTTTTGCTGTTTTTGCATTCATTCACTGGGCAGTTCTCTGTGTCTGTTTCCTGCCCTCTCTTCTCATACTTCTCCTCCTGTCTTCACTGGGATTCAATCCTGGGAAACTCCAATGTGGAGAGAGGCACCCTACTGCCTGTGCCACCTTTGTTCCTGTTTTTTCTGAGCATCTCATCTTGGATCTCCCTTGTGTCACTCTCTTGTTATGTCATAATCTTGCTGTGTGGCTTGGTGGGGCCTGAAGGCACACCCATGCGTGGGGCCTGGGGGGCTCACCCCCTTACGGGGCCTGACAGTGCACTTGCACCCAGGGCCTGGTGGCGCACCTGCTCTCAGGGCCTGGTGGCCTGCGTGCCTTCTATATTTTTCTTTATTTTTACCGAGAGGTCCCGGGAATGGAACCCAGGTCCCTCTATATGGGAGACAGACGCCCAACAATTTGAGCCACATCTGCCCCCCAGAGAACAATTAAAAATTTTTTTTTTGGCTAGTTGCCTTTTTAAATCATCCTTTCAGCTTCTTTCTTAGTGGAAGAAATTCATTCATTCAATAGACATTTACTGAGTTCCTATTACGTTTAAGGCACTGTGCTAGGCAAAGTGGGAAATACAGAGATAAACTGAAATCAATATCAACAACATTAAAATAGGGAAAATATTCATTACTTTTTTTCCCAAAAGGAATGAGGTGAAGGTATTTGATTTTGAATTAAACATACCCTATTTTCAGGGAAGAGGATGTGGCTCAAGCAATTGGGCTCCTGTCTACCATATGGGAGGCCCCAGGTTCGATTCCCAGGGCCTCCTGGTGAAGGCAAGCTGGCCCGCGCCCATGGGGAGCTGATGGCCCACACCCGTGGAGAGCTAGCTCAGCAAGATAACACAACAAAGGGAGACAAGCAGACACAGAAAAACATGCAGTGAATGGGCACAGAGAGCAGACAGCGCACACAGGCAACAGGGAGGGGAATAAATAAATAAATCTTAAAAAAAAAAAAAAACCCACATACCCTATTTTCAGTGGACCAAATTTGGAATCTGAGGGATTGTAAAAACCCCAGGAATAATCCAAACCTGAAAGGATAGATTGAAAGAAGAGGTTCTGTTGAATGGATAGGATGTGGGTGATGTAGAATTGGTAGGAGGCTGACCAGCCACAGTGAGGATGAGGTACAAAGGAGAGCTCGGTGGTGAAAGATACCTTCCAAGGCTACAGATCCACACACATTTGGTCAGTGTTCAGATGGCAGGTGACTTCAGTTCCTCTTCTCTCCCAAATAGATTTCAATGATAATTTTGCTAAGATGAAGTTGAGAAAAGAGAGCTACAAAAGCAGAAATAAAATTTGAGCCGTGCTCATGAGAGATTTAAAAAGAAAGCAGAAATCTTGCCTTTGAAATCTTGTATCACAGTTATCTGAAAAGAGTAATTTTTTCTTGTTGTTGAATACTCTCCTTGAATTAGAGAATGGTAAAAGTGCCAGTCTTTAAGGAAATAACCAAAACCAAAACAAAAGCCCATAGGGTTACCTTAAGGGCTTTCATTTCATTTGTAGTTTTTTAGACAGCCTCTTAATAATAGAAAATAACCATTTGTTGAAGTTCTGCAGTCACTTAAAATATATGTAACTGGGAGATTGAACAAGCAGGCCTCATAGAGCAGGATCATAAAGTAATTATAATTTGCCTCCCTTCTTCCTGTTATATTTATTCAATATGGAAAATTTTCCTTCCTCTTGGGTAAAAACTTGAGCAGTCCTATGAAATTTCCTCATCACGCTTAAATAATAAAATATCTGACAGTCACTGTTAGTTACCAAGCACAGTCTCAATTCAGAAATTAAAATGTCTAGTCCATATAATAGGCAAAACTTTGAACTTGATTTAAATATAAATCCTCCCTTTCCATGTAGGAAGCCTGCAACTACAGGATATGGTTGTTTACTTTTCTTTTTTTTTTTGTTAAAGCAGCTTTATTGAAATATATTCACATACCATACAATCCATCCAAAGTGTACGATCAATGGCTTATAGTATAATCAAAGTGTTGTGCATTCATCCCCACAAAAAATTTTAGAACAATTTCATTATTCCAAAAAGAAAATTCTACATCACTTAGCAGTCACCTCTCAATCTCTCTTATCCTTCACCAGCCCTACATAACCACTGTTAAATTCCACCTTTATAAAAAGATCTAGATTTACATTTTATATAAATGGAACCACACACTATGTAGTACTCTGGGGGAGCAAGTGTAGCTCAGTGATTTGGGCACCTGTTTCCCATGTACGAGGTCCCCGGTTCACTCCCTGGTATCTCCTAAAAACAAAAGCAAAAACAAAAACGTGTAGTACTTTGTGTCAGGTTTCTTTCACTTAGCATAATGTTTATTTTTGCCTGATATTAACATCTTGCAACATTAACATATATTTTTTTCAGTTTCAAAGAAAAACAGTCTTATATAGGCAATATTACCCATATTCATATTTCATGTGAGGTTTTGCTATGCTATACAGTCCCATGTTACATATTTTAGTTTTCCTTCTAGTAACATACATGATCTTAGACTTTCCCTTTCAACCACTCTCTTACTCATATAATAGCATGGTTAGTTACAAACACTACAATGGGCTTTCACAATTTCCATTCATTTCCAAAGTTTAGCAAACAATCTTTTTACCAGTTCTACACAGATTAACCCTCAGCTTTCCATTCTCTAACTTCTATTTTTGGGTGACCTGTATTCTACTTATTAACTCCATGAGTTTATACATTATATTTAGTTCATAATAGTGCAATCAAACAGTATTTGTCCTTTTATATCTGGCTTGCTTCACTCAGCATAATGTCCTCCAGGTTCATCCATGTTGTCATGTTTCATGACTTCATTTTTTCTTAGAGCTGCATAATGTTCCATGGTATATATACGCCACAATTTGTTTATCCATTCATCAGTTGATGGACACCTTGGTTGTTTCCATCTTTTGGCCATAGTGAAAAAGGCTGCTGTGAACATTGGTGTGCAGATGTCTGTTCGTGCCTCTGCTCTCAGTTCTTCTGGGTATATACCTAGCAATGGTATTGCCAGGCCACATGGCAAGCCTATATGCAATTTCCTTATGAAATGCCAAATGGTCCTCCACAGTGGCTGTACCATATTCTTCTTTCCCCAGATTTCTTACCCCTCTAAGTTTGGAACCAGGAGCAAGAAAAGAATTAACATAACCAGGAGAGTTTTTATGTGACTGGTGCTATTATAAGATGGTTCTGTGGATCTTCCCTTTCCTTTTCCTTTTCCACTTCCCTTCTCTTTCTGAATAATTCAGTCCTAAAGCCAGTAGCTGGAGCTCCATTTTGAAGGCTGGGAGAGGTTTGCTAAGGTGTCCAGAATGGGGCATTGGAGCTTTAACACAGAAAGGAGGGCATTGCCTCAGGAGGGTTCCTTGGTGTGGCATGACAGATCCTCAACAGGATGAGGAGGGCATCTGCACAGGAGGGCTGCACAGGAGGGCTGACCCGGGCACAGCATTGGAATAGAATGAGTGGAGGAGGATCTCTGTACAGTGGAATAGGCATTGTATGTTCAAACCTGAACAAGATAAGGAGAGTTCCCAAGTGGGGGTGGCAATTGAAGGTGCCAGAGTAAAGATGGGGTGAGGAAGGCATCCCCCAATGTGATGGAACATGATATCGACAAATTATTTCCAAATGGTTTAGGAAAAACTCTTCTGCACTGTACTCTTATGTAGGATCCACATACCAGTTCTGTGTGTCCTCACTGCCAAACTACAGGAGAGGCATATTAAGCTCTCGGAGTATCGCCTTTGATGCTATTTTCTTCATACTTGAGAGGGAAAGGGAAGAAACCCTAGCCCACCCTTTTATGGATAGGGGGGGGGAGCCTACAGCACACCTAGAGATCTCTCCAAAGAAATATCACTCTTCAAATTTTTTTTATTTTGGGGAAGCAGATGTGGCTCAAGTGATTGGGCTCCCGTCTACCATATGGGAGGTCCTGGGTTCAATTCCCAGGGCCTCCTGGTGAAGGCAAAAGCAGGCCCGAGCGGAGAGCTGACACAACAAGACAATGCAACAAAAAAGAGACAGAGGAAAAAGACAATGAGAGACACAGCAAACCAGGGAGCTGAGGTGGCTCAAGTGATTGAATGCCTCTCTCCCACATCGGAAGATCCCAGGATCAGTTCCTCCTAAAGAGAAGACAAAAAGAGAAGACAAGCAGACACAGAAGAACACGCAGTGAACGGACACAGAAAGCAGACAGCGAGCACAAGTGGTGGCGGTGGGGGAGAGAGGGGTTAATAAAATAAATTTTTTTAAAAATCTTTTATTTTGATCTCCAGCGACCTGGTGCTTTTATATGTTCAACGTGGATGAGGGATTTAAGAGTCTTGTCTGATTTGGACATGCATGATGGTTAGGTAAGATATTAACATTGGGTAAAGCTGGGTGAAGAGTGTATAGGAACGTTGTACTATCTTTTCATTGTTTTGTGGGTCTTAAACTATTTAAAATTATAAAGTAATTTTTTTTAAGAAATCTTTTTTTTTTTAAGATTTATTTTATTTATTTATTCCCTCCCCCCCACCCCCCATTGTTTGGGCTCACTGTCTGCTCTCTGTGTCCATTTGTTGTGTGCTCTCTGTGTCTGCTCATCTTCTCTTTAGGAGGCACCAGGAATTGAATCTGGGACCTCCCATGTGGGAGAGAGGTGCTCAATCATTTGTGCCACCTCAGCTCGCTGCTTTGTTGTGTCTCTCATTGTCTTTCCGCTTTGTGTCTCCTTGTTGTGTCACCTTGTTGTGTCAGCTTGCCATGCCTGCCCATCGCGCCAGCTCGCTGTCTTGCTCGTCTTCTCCAGGAGGCACCGGGAACCGAACCCAGGACCTCCCACGTGGCAGGCGGAGCTCAATCGCTTCCCTAAAGTTATTTTTTAAGAGTCACATACAGTACAAAAAAACTTCTGAAATTTTCTTTGAAAATTTGCTTTTGAGATGGCATCTTGCATTGGAATGTCATATCTTTTTTTGTCTTGATTCCTCAGTCAGAACTTCTAATTTAAAACTTTTTTTTCTTAAACACTTTTATGGCTCTTAAACACTTTCATGGTTAAAAATCATTGAAATATTGAGGCAGTTGACTGAATGATTCAGGCAAAAATACCTGTTATTAGGAGAAAAGCATTTTATTCTTCCTCAAGTCACCTAGACTGGACTTTTTCAATGATAAATTTCACAAGATAATCAGTCAGCCCTCAATTTCTCTTTGCTTTGATAAATCTAGTCAATAGATCTTTAGGTATACATGAATGTCTTTCATAATATTACCATAAGTCTATATTTTTTGCCTTTTGTCTTAATAGTTATGAATAGAGATGCTTGAAATGCTTAATATTATTAATCATTAAAGAAAGGCAAACCAAAACCAAAATGAAAAATCAAAATGAAAGTATATGTTCATACAAAAACTTGTACGTGACTATTCACAGCATTTTTATTTGTAATAGTCCCAAACCGGAAACAACCCTAATCTTCATTAACAGGTGAATGCACCCACAAATTGGGATAGAGCAATACAATGGAATACTACTCAGCCATAATTAGAAATGAACTATTGATATACACTATGACATGGATGAATCTCAAAATAATTATACTAAGTGAAAGAACTCAGACTTCAAAAAAGAGTACATACTGTATGATTGCAACAACATCTTCCACAATCATCTAAAATGTTTTTTGGATGGATGAAAGCACTGCAAATTATGAAAAAACGTACAAATTCATATTTTATTATATTTACTTATATTTAAAAGGAATAGATATCAGTTAATTAATCATCACAAGCTGCTATTTTTATGTATGAAACCTGAACTTGAAAGCCAGGTGTAAACTTTCCAGTACTGGTAGTTCTATCTAAAATGGAAAAGACTAGCAGACGGTGATTTTTTTTTAAACATGCAAATCTCAAACAACTTTATTCACAGAAATATAAGTAAGGATTTAAAATAATACATGAAATTATTAAACAAAGTTGTAATGAAGTTCTTGAGGACAACAAATAGATCATTTGCACTTGCACAGTGGCAAGCCCCTTTCTGAATTTCATAGACTTGATTTCTTGTTCAGTCACTGGGTTATAACTGAATTGGAGAGTCCTGAAGATCATAAGACACAATTTGTCTTAAAAAAAAAAAAAAAGTAGTCTCATCCTGATAGTGAATATGCGGAAACTATTCTGTAGTGGTTGGGTGGTGTGTTCTATAAACGTTAACGTGGCAAGTTTGTTGATAGTATTGTTTAGATCTTCTAAGTTCTTACTGAGTTTCTGTCTATGTGTTCTATCAGTTGTTGAAAGAGAAGCATTGAAATCTCAACTACAAATTTCAGATTGGTCTATTTTTTCTCTCAGTACTATTAGCTTTTGTTTCATGTATTTTGGGCCTCCATTATTAGAGTCAGACACATTTAGGACTACGACTTCTTGAGGAATTGGCCCTTTTATCATTACAAAATGTCTCTCTTTACCTCTGGTAATATTCCTTGTGTTGAAGTCTACCTTATTTGATATTGATATAGCTTATTAGGGTAGGTCTAGAGCAGCCTTAATTTTAGAGCTAATTTAGCCCTACTTCTAAGGAGTGATACTTCTGGGGTCTCTGCTGAATGCCATGGATGTTCAATGAAGTCTTTCTAGTCTTGCTGACCAGAATGTGAATGTCCTAGCCCTGTGTGAGCTCTGGGTATTGTTCTGTTGCCCAGAAGTTGTTCTTTGGACAGCCTTATGGAATTTCACCCTGTGCTTGCATAACCAAGATTCAAGGGGACTATACACATATTTCTAGAACTCTTTTTCTGTGGAGCTCCCTCCTCTTTAATAATCTGCCTTGAATATTCTAGCTGTCTCAGACTCCACAAACTCCAGTCTCTGTCCTCTCAACTCAGTGAGATTGCAGTGCTCTTCTTGGGTTCCCTATCCCTACACTACAGCTCACAAAGTTCCTCCAGGTAGAAAGCTGAGGCATCCATAGTGCTTACCCTGTTTGTAATCCTTCTCCCAGGATTCACATTACTGATCCACCTGTTGTCCAATATTTCATATATTTTGTCCAGTTTTCTAGATATTTTTGGCTGGAGGGCAAATCCAGTATAAGTTGCTGGCTATAGCCAGAAGCCTACGTTAGCAATTGTAATGTGAAGAATTTATGATCGATACTACAGCAACCATTAAGCTTCCTTAGTGTTTATGGTCCTGCAGAGCAACTTCTTTAATTGTGATGTGGCTGATAACACAGATATACAAGGACAAAATGGAATTACCTTCTGCTAAATTTGCCAGGTTGAGCAAGCCACAATGGAATGAAGTCATTGTAGCTCTTCAATTACCCTCTCTGATAACACACATTAAAGGATACTTTAAGACCTAACTGAATGCCATCATTTCCCAAACAGCAAGTAGATCACCTTTTGTCTACTACATTATAATTGCCCCTTGGAAGAGTCCTTCTTCTTGGTGGCAGCAAATGGTCCTTAGGTGGCAGAAAAGGAAAAATAATTCTAGGCCATTACACTGTTGCAAAATAGCTTTTCTTCTCTGACTTATTTTTCTCATCTGCAAAATGGGGATAATAATAGCTGCCTGACTGATAAAGTTGTGCGGGTCAGATGGGATAATGTATGTAAAAGAGCTTGGAAAATCAACTTGCAAGTAAAAATAGCAGCATGAGGTTAGTGGGAGTGTCTGGTGTGTTCCCACAAATGAGGTTTCTCAGTGTGGGGATGATTCCCACAGGGTATTTCCCCTAGCAGTGGGGAAGTGACTAAAATCATTTGGAGGAATAAGAATGGGGATCCAGGATGAAAGCGATAGACATGAAAAATGATGGGTCAACTTTGACTTTGAAAATCTTAAGTTTTCATCTGCCTTAGGAATGTCAGAGCAGGAGAAGGGGTAGGATCCCTATAGAACTGTCCAGAAAGACTGGGGTTAGAAAAGGGCATGAACCCAGTTCTCTCATTATTTATTTCAATTTATCTGACAAACCTTATTTTGATGAGTAAAATCTCCTTCACTTCAGAGGCAAGTAAAATATCTATAGATATTCAGGACATTTTCTGGCATTTCCCGAATTGCTTAGAGTACCCACAAATCATATGGATGTCTCCCCAAAGCATCTACTTAAAAGGGCAAAGAAAGACAGCAGATAATTTAGTGGATTAAGTGCCAGAGGCATGTTCTTGTGGCATGCATTCCTTTTTGTATATGCCTGACTTTTCTTTGTTATGAAGAACCATAGATTCTAAAGCTCAGTTGAAATACCCACAGGTCGGCAGTTCAGTCTCTTGTGCTATATAGAATCGAATACAGTTCAACTATGGAGGCACAGGCTATTTAAATTTACAAGGAAGAATTTTGATTTATAAAACTGATTAGCTTCTTCAGCTCCAGGCTATTGTGCATTTATATCTTTTCCCAACAAAAAATGAACTAGTACATTCTGTAAAATGTATGATAAATGCTGTGGTCATATGAGTTATGATAAATCAGGAAAGGTACTGGAAAATAAACCACATTAAAAATAATTTAGTTTCTTATTTAAATGACAAATACTAGTGGTCTCCTTATAGGTATACATTGAAAGCTAAGCCTGTTAGCTATTGTAAATCTACCAGTCAATCATAATTTCCCCTTGAATAGCCTTATTATTTCATTATTCCATGTCCTATCTCTAACTGGTAACCATAAATTACCTTCTACATATTAGGGGTTCTGGATGTGATGAATGTGGCAGCTGCTCCCGGGGTCAGTAAAATATATTCAGGATGGCAGTTTCTGTCAGGTGTTTGACTAGTTGAGTGTGCCTCCTTCTGCTTTTTACTTGAGAGTAAATTTTTGTTAAATCAGACATTTCTATGTTTTCCATTTAATCACTGAAATCATTACTGGTAAATTTTTTTTTTTCTTTTTTTGTTAAAATTTACTTGGGCAACAAATGACTCACAAATTAGGCAGCCCCAAACCGAAAGTGGTAAGGAGCTTCCAGTTATTGTTGACCTTTCAATAAAAATAACCATCACTTTTATTTTTCCTCTAATCATGTCTAAGCAAATGGTTTCTTACTTCTAGGTATTCAAATGAAAGAAGAAAATGGAATTCAAATGTTTTTGGTCATCCAGAAAAGCAAAGAATTGGCCTAGATTGGTGTTGAATAAGGGATTTGATAACTGCTTCCATTATCTTCTAATTTGCATACCTTCCACTGTAAAATAAGTTTATAATGAATCGGATATCTCCTATGGTTTTTGGCATGTGAGCCATTTGAAATTTTGGTGTTCTTGAGGAAGTTATTTGCTGCATTTAGAGATTCTTTTTCTTCCCCAATCAATACACTCAATTAGCGGTCTTAGAAAACCCATCTCTGGTGCCTTCCTCACCCTTCTACCTCAAGGCCCTAGGACCCTATATTGTTGGAGCCACCAGGGTGCAGAAAGCTGAGAGCTGGCAGGCAAGCAGCCCAAGCACATAACCCACAAGCCTATTTTTTTTTCTTTTCTTTTCCAAAGACTGCAAAGAAACTGAAACACAAGTAAAAATCAAAGTTCCCTTGATTGAAAAAAGATTGGGAAAATAGTCTCCAATATAGAACTACTTTCTTAGCAGATCTTGTTTTAGGGTCTGCCAAGAGCATGTTGGTTCCCCCAGTCATTGCAGGTTTGTATTAGGACAGAATATCCTATCCTCCTGGATGTTAAAAAACATTAAAGAGAGAAAAAAATTCGGAGAGAAAGATCAGTCAGAGATTTAGGAGATTAAAATTATATGTTGAGAGATGACCAACATTCCAAAGGATCATTTTTATTCTTGCTTGGCTATTTAGTGAATAGGCCTTGGTGCTAGGTTCTGGAAGCTCCACCTGTGTTAGGTTTCCCCGGCTGGGAGGTGGGCTCCTTCTCTCCCACTATAGATGCTGTTCTTCAGTGGCCTACTGTGGCACCTTGTCACAGTTGTCTGCTGCCAAAGTACCAGAGGATGGCACAAATGAGTCATGAAAACCTCTGATTTGGGTGTTTTATTAGACAGGGTTCTCTAAGGAAACAGAACCGACAGGATATATCTGTAAATATTATGAGATTTTATAAAATTGTTTTGCAACCATGGGGATGCACAAGTACAAATTCCATAGGGCAAGCTGCAAATCAGGGGCTCCGATAAAAGTCTTTGATAAGTTCCCAGGAGACACTGGTTGTCTGATGTAGAGATGGGAATTCTCCCTCTGAATGCTGAAATCACTTCCCCTTTTAAGGCCTTCAACTGACTGGATGAGATGTCACTCACTGCTGGCAGTAATCTCCTTAATTGATTATAGATGTAATCAGACATCTATGCAGCCATCTATGATGATTAAAGTCCATGAAATGCCCTTGTATTATAATTAGCTCAGTGCTTGCTTGAACAAACAACTGGGTACCATTACCTGGCCAAGTTGACACATTAACCTAACCATCATAGTCCACCCCTTGTCAACTTGCTAGCCATACATATCACCTTAAAACATACTTAGTTGTGAAATAAAAGCAATTTATATATATATATATATATGCCTAACAATATTCAACTGTCCTGTGTACAAATGGAAAGGCACTAATTCCCTCCAGAATAGGGTGCAAGTCCTTGGGTAATATTCTCTCTTAAACTTGACATCCTTAAATATTACGACATGAAACTAATAAAACTTATGCCATATGACAAGAGAAAAGGTTAGGGAAGAAAACAAAGATATTCATTTTATGTACATATTCAAACATACTCATAATAAAACAAGGAAGAAATATTCATGACCATTATAGTCCTCATTTCTGAAACTGATCATGTGGTCTAAGTTCGTATTTATCACTACCTTCTTCCACTACTCATTCCATGTTCCCTTTACCCTCAGCAAGTACCTCAGCTGGCCGTGGTTCTTTGCCTGGCAGGATGACCCAAACTTTAATTCCTGAAGATTCTGGGCCATTGGCAGTCCTGCTTGGATTGGGATGTTGCAATTTTCCATTGACATTAATCACAGCACATGAGTAGTACTAATAGATGCCCTAGGGGATCTCCTGTATTCCAGGCAAACTCTTCCTTACCTCCATTGTGTAGGTGCATTGCTATTTCCTCTTAATAGTCAGGCTCAATAACCCCAGCCAGTACAGTAATTCCCTTCTTTGCCTATTGATTCAGAGGCATGAGGAGCCCAAAGTGGCCAGGTGGCAGTCTTAACTTCCAGTTCAGTGGAATTGTTGTTGTATTCCCTGGTGGAAGCACTCTTCCTTTTGGAACTAAGACCTGCAGACCAGCAGAGTTTAAGTTCCAGGGACAGGAAGCAAAAATTTTCCTAGTGGATCACTAGGGGTAATGATGAGTGGTACCATTCCCATTTACATCCCTTGATTCCTGAACCCGTGAATCCTGGCTATGGAGAAACAGCACCATGGAGTGGATGCTGATTTAGAACATACACAGCCCCTGGAGAACATTGCCCCAGCCCTGTAAGGTATTGCCACCTAGTTGGTGCCGTAATTGAGTCTTCAAAAGGCCATTCCAGCTGCTTCAAGATGATGGGGAACATGGTTAGACCAGTGAATTCCATGAGCATGTGCCCATTCCTGCACATCATTTTCTGTGAAGTGGGTTCTTTGAGCAGAAGCAATGCTGTATGGAATGATGTGGCTGTGGATAAGACATTTGGTAAGTCTATGGATTGTAGTTTTGGAAGAAGCATTGTGTAAAGGGAAGGCAAACCTATATCTGGAGTATGTGTCTATTCCAGTTAGAACAAATCACTGACCCTTCCATGATGGAAGTGGTCCAATGTAATCAACCTGCCACCAGGCAGCAGGCTGATCACCTCGGGGAATGGTGCCATATCAGGGGCTGAGTGTGGGTCTCTGCTGCTGACAGATTGGACACTCAGCAGTGGCTGTAGTCATGTCGGCCTTGATAAGTGGAAGTCCATGTTGCTGAGCCCATGCATAACCTCCATCCCTACCACCATGGCCACTTTGTTCATGAGTTCATTGAGCAATGATAGGAGTGGCTGGAAAAAGAGGCTGAGTGCTATCCACAGAACATGTTATCATATCCACTTGATTATTTAAATCTGCCTCTGCTGAAGTCACCCTTTGGTGAGCATTCATGTGGGACACAAATATTTTTGTGTTTTATTGCCCACTCAGAAAGGTTTGTCCACATACCTCTTCTCCAGATCTCTTTGTCACCAAGTTTCCAATCATGTTCTTTCCAGGTCTCTGACCATCCAGCCAAAACATTGGCAACAGCCCATGAATCAGTGCACAAATGCACTGTTTCTCCTTCCAAGCAAAATGAACAAAATGTACACTGCTTGATGTACTCCTAACCATCATAGGGGTGAATCTAATTGTTAAATTGATGCACTACTATAAGTTGCTCTTTTCTGATGAGAGATACAAGCGTGGTGCCAGACCTACTGTCCTTGTCCTCAAACTCTAAGAATTGGGTTAAATGCCCTGCCTTGATTCCCTGTTAATCCTCCAAAGAGAGTTTGGGATCTAGATGTTGGCCTCAAATTATTACCATAAAATTCATCTTTTATCATTCCTTTTCCTTTCTCTTATCAGATCTTTCACATTTTAGCCCTGTAATCCAATAATGCTCAGTTTTGTTTTAAACAGCTAAGCCTAAATGCTGTAGAGATTAACAAAAATGAATGACATAATTTTTTTCTTTGAGGATCTCACACACCAAGAGAAGACAGACTCACAAAAACAATTACAACACAATGTGATAAAAGCTATACCAGGGTTGTGTTCACACTGTTACAGAAACACAGAGAAAGAAGAAACTAACTGAACCTATGTATTAGTCAGCCAAAGGGGTGCTAATGTGAAATACCAAAAATGGGTTGGTTTTTATAAAGGGTATTTATTTGGGGTAGAAGTCCACAGATCCCAGGCCATAAAACATTAAGTTTCTTCTCTCACCACAGTCCATTGGCACGTGTTGGAGCAAGACAGCTGCTGGCGTTTGCCAGGGTTCAGGCTTTTGGGGTTCCTCTCTTCCCGGGGCTGCATTTCCCTCCGGGCTTAGCTCCTGTTTCCTCCACAAGGTCAGCTGTAGATGAGCAGGCGAAAGGCTTGCTTCTCTTCTCCTGGGGCCTTTTTCCAACATCAAAACTGCTTCTCAAAAGACTGCTTTGATTATAAACTGTGAACACAAAGGAGAACAAGCAACCAACATTCTAAGCATACTAATTTTTACAGGCCATTAAATTTACAGAATTGATAAATTAGAGCTCAAATTTTCATTATCTGACTTCTGGGAAGATGGCGGACCAATAAGACATGGGAATCTCTTCTCCAGAAATATACCTAGAGGACAAGCTGAAACAGCCCCGAAAAAGATCTTCTAGGGTTTAGGACAGCAGGTGAAGGCTGCACACCACCCAGAGGAGAGAGGGACAGAAGAGGGAAATCGTGACTACAGAACCGTGAGTTGCAAGTAGCAGCTTCTGCTGCTGCCGGCACCCTCCCCCCACACTCTTCAGAATTCTCGGGCCCCTGGGCCTGCGACCACAGACAAAGGGGGCTTCAGGGATCTGCCACTCCTGGAAAGGGGAGAGAGAGGGACACAGCCTTAGGCTGTCTCAGGTTCTGACCTGAAATTTGGGCTGCGGAGCACCACGGACCCTTCTACACGGCGGTTTGCCCTGGGAGCCTAGAAAGGATTGGAGAAATCCGACCCTTGCAACCTCCCTCTCTTCTAGCCTGGACTAATTGTTGAGGACACCACGGGAGAGGGGAGAGAGAGCCTGGGGCTGACCCTGCTTTGGACTCCCAGGTTTGGTCTGCCCTGTCCCAAGAGCCCTTCCAGGCTGGGTGGGGCTGCGCCATTGTTTGCCTTGGAGCCTGCAAGGGGCTAAAGATATACAAACCTCCCAATCTCATCCTCTACTAACAGGGACTGATTGTTGAGGATTCAGAAGGGAGTGGAAATATTTCCTAGCTGGGAAAAGGGGGGCGCTACAAGAGAAGTCTGGAGAACTGTCTCAGAAAGTTTGAATCACAGGGCTCCTAGCCCCCAGAGAGGAAGCTCTATCACATTGATCTGGTCTGTGTCACAACAAATACGCTCTGACCAGGCATTGAATTGAGAGCTGCCAACAAGTGCCATCTCCTGGCAGACCAAGGAAGTACACATAAGAAAATTAATAAGTAAGAGAGTCTTTTCCTGGCCTCTATAGCCTCCCTGCCCAAGGCCCTAGGAAACGACTCTACAACCAATTACTGGGTCCAGTGCCCAGTTTCGAGCAACCAGCAGAACAATCCTAACAATCAAGGTTGAGCCAAAAATCAAAGAGCGGTGGTAACTCACAGCCTCCTGCCACTAAAACCTCATAAAAGAGAAAGAGATAGAGCATCTAAGTAAAATACAAACTAACCAGATGCCTAAGCACCAACAAAAAATTATGGGCCATACTAAGAAAATAGAAGACATGGCCCAAGAAAAGGAATACAGCAAAGTCCCAGAAGAGATGCAGAATTCGAAAGAACTAATCAGTGAGATGAGCACACATTTCCAAAATCAAATTAATGAGATGAAAGAGAATATAGTTAAAGAGATCAATGCCATCAAGAAGTCATTGCGTGAACGTAAAGAAGAATTTGAAATCATGAACAGAAAAGTAACGGAGTTCATGGGAATGAAAGACACAATAGGTGAAGTCAAAAATACATTTGAGGCATACAACAGCAGACTCGAAATGATAAAAGAAAGAATAAGTGATACCGAAGACAGAGCAGCTAAAATTGAAGAGAAAAGAACAGAGAGAGAAAAGAATGGAAAAAATTGAGCAGGGGCTCAGAGAGTTGAATGACAACACAAAACGCAAGAACATACGTGTCATTGGAGTTCCAGAAGGAGAAGAGAAAGGAAAAGGGGCAGAAAGAGTATTTGAGGAAATAATAACTGAAAACTCTCACGAAAGAAATGAACTTTCATGTCCAAGAAGCACATCGTACCCCAATAAGAATAAATCCAAATAGACCTACACCAAGACACATTATTCAGAATGTCAAATGTAAAAGATAAAGAGAAAATTCTCAGAGCAGCAAGAGAGAAGCAAACGATCACGTACAAAGGACGTCCAGTAAGACTTTGTGCAGATTACTCTTCAGAAACCATGGAGGCAAGAAGACAGTGGTATGATACAATTAGGAAATTGAAAGAGAAAAACTGCCAGCCGAGAATTCTTTATCCAGGAAAACTGTCCTTCAGATGTGAAGGTAAATATAAAGTATTCACAAACAAACAGAAACTAAGAGAGTTTACAAAAAAGAATCCAACTTTGCAGGAAATATGAAAGGAAGCCTTAGAACCTGAAAGAAAAAGACAGGAGAGAGAGGCTTGGAGGAGAGTATAGAAGAAAGAAAAGCAGAAAGGATAAACAAAAGAGTAAAAAGAAAGACAAAAATAAGATGACATATGAAAACTAAAGAGTAAAATGGAGGAAATAAATAGTGCATTTTCAGTAATATCATTGAATGTGAATGGATTAAATTCCCCAATCAAAAGATACAGGCTGACAGAATGGATAAAAAAACATGAGCCATCCATCTGCTGCTTACAAGAAACTCACCTCAGAAACAAGGATACAAGCCGGCTCAAAGTAAAAGGTTGGAAAAAGATACTCCATGAGAATAGTAAACAGAAAAGAGCAGGGGTAGCTATACTAATATCAGACAAAACAGACTTCAAATGCAAAAAAGTGATAAGAGATGCGGAAGGCCATTATATATTAATAAAAGGGACGATCCTCCAGGAAGATATAACAGTCATAAATATCTACCCACCTAACCAGGGTGCCCCAAAATATATGAGACAAACTCTGGCAAAACTGAAGGGAGAAATAGACATTTCTACAATAATCGTTGGGGACTTCAACACCCCTCTCACATCATTAGATAGAACAACTAGACAGAA
>JAKSZT010046586.1:23562152-23618682 GCA_026826555.1 Tolypeutes matacus
CAAAAGGACAAATACTGTATGAATGCATTACTATGAACCAAATATATCATGTAATATATTGTTTGATTCATACACACGAAAAAACAAAAAAACAAACAAAAAACAAAACAACAACAAAAAAATTTACATGTATCCATTACATTTAATTGAGAAATGTATATATTTATTCATCTGTGTTTACTTTTTAGTTTTTAATTACTTATGTTTTCAATTATTAAATGTACAAAATAAAGTTAAAAAAATAAAATAAAATAAAAAATAAAAAGCATAGACACAGTAAACAAACAAACAAACAAACAAAAAAGACTGCTTCAACTGTCCTTTGCCTTGCCTTTTATATTCAATTCCCCACCCACCAAGGGGTGGGGCTCAATGCCCTAATCCTAACCTAATCATGCCCAGATTTACAGATCAGTTTACAAGCATGATCCAATTATATTTTTGGAATTCATAATTACATCAAACTGCCACAACCTATATGTGGTGATTAGTCTCTAAAAGCCATAGAATCCTGTGATTTTCTATATTTGTTTCTCAGTTATAAAATTACCTCTTTATTTAACCTTGAACAAATTATAGGATACTATCTAGTTTCACAAATATAGGATCTGAGATTTCCAATATTGTGCTGTGCTAGACCATCCTACCTGAGGTCTAAGCACTTCCAGGTATTGCCTGGATAATCAGTGGGTGGAGTTAAGAACCCAGGCTTTGGAATCAGACTTCTTGGGTTCAAATCCCAGCTCTAATCTTGACTAATTGACTATGGCCAAGTTCTATAACCTCTCTGGAGTTCATTCCCCACTCCCCTTATGGAATAATCATATAACTTTCTCACTAATTTCTAAAACCACCTATCACTTGCTTTGGATGTTAAATCATCCACCTCATTGCATCCTTACTCTAGTACTTTCTTCTTCAGCTGTTCAAACATGTATATGACATTCTGCTGTATAATTGTAATTAATAATGGTAACCCACAATTGATTTGATTCTCTACCTGCCATATTTAGATAAATTTCAAGTTTCTTAAATATCTCATGCAACTTTTCATGGTACCATGCAATTTTCCAGAACACACATACCTATACACAGATTTGACCAGAAGCAAATAAACTGTAAGTGGAATCAGTTAGAGTCCTGGCAGGAAATAGATGGCACATTCAATTTGGGTAATTTGAGGAGAGTTTTGTAAGTGGAATATTTACAAACATGTGAACATGGCCTAGGGAAACCAGAAGGGATAGAGCAGCACCCTAGCTGAGTTATAGCTGTAATCCATTACCACTCCTGGACCTGAAAGGACAAGGAGAGGAAGAAGTTATCAGAATACAAAAAGGATAGCTATATAGAAGGGCCAACTGGCAGAAGCTGTGACCTTTGGTAAACCCATCGAAACCAGCAGAAAGATATTTGGGGTGGGTGGAGCTCTGATCTCATTCTCATCTCTCCCTGTGATCTCCTACAGGTTCCCTTCATTGCCCAAACCCATAAAAAGCCAGAGAACATGGAATCATTGAAGCTACACATACAGATCAGCCTCTCAGAGTTGAACATAGTAGAGAGTGGTTTTGAAGGGGTAAATGAAAGAAAACCAAAACAGAAGACTACCAATTTTGTGGGAGAAATTCTATTGTAAAAACAATGGATGTGAATATTCTCGCTGACCTGATTTTGTGATAATCAGGGTAGGCTAAACATTCGCTGTATTAGAAACCATGCATGTGTCCCCAGACCTAGTTTTTCTCCCTAGGTCTGGTTTTTGGAATGCTGGTGATAAACTAAGCCTGATTTATTATACGACCATCCTCTGTGGGAAAAGACTGTAACTTTGGGTATCTTTGGTCAACCTTAAGAGATATAGCAGGGGGACAGATGTGGCTCGGGTGGTTGGGCATCTGTCTCCCATATGGAGGGACCTGAGTTCGATCCCCAGGGCCTCCCGGTAAAAATAAAAAAAGAAAAATATAGAAGGCACATGGGCCACCGGGCCCTGTGTGCAGGTGAGCCTCCAGGCCCCGCAAGCGGGTGAGCCGTCAGGCCCCACGAGTGTGAACCACCAGGCCCTGTCCGCAGGTGCGCCGTCAGGCCCCATGTGTGGGTGTGCCATCAGCCCCTGTGAGCCACACAGCAAGATGATGACTTAACAGGAGAGTGACACAAGGGAGAGCCAAGATGAAAAACCAGGAACTAAGGTGGTGCAGGTGATAGGACGCCTCTCTCCCACATTGGAGATTCTGAGGATCGAATCCCAGTGAAGATAGGAGGAGAAGGATGAGAAAAGAGGGCAGGAAATGGACACAGAGAGTTGCCCAGTGAATGGACACAGAAACAGCAAAAACGGGGGGAGGGGGTAAAAATGGATAAAAGTAAATAAATGAATAAATAAATCCTTAAAAAAATGTATAGGGGAGGGAGATATGGACTTTAGTTAGTAGTAATACTTTGATGATGCTATTTCATGATTTGCTAACAAATGTCCCACAACAATGCAGGATGTTTGTGTGTGTGTGTGGGGGGTGATGTTGGGAGCCCTGTATGATGTTATGCATGTTTGTTTTGTAAGTTCACAATGTTTACTGAACACATAGTTTATGTATGTTCATGTATAAATGATATACTTCAATAGGTTTTAAAAAATGGTAAAACAATAAAGCAAAACAATGAAACAAAAATAAAAGCAAACTCAAGATGTTGACCATTTAGGACTACCTGATCTCTAAGGTAATCCTCAGCTATGAATGGAAACAAAAAAAAAATTGACTGCAAAACCTGGACAGAATCCAGAAAGAGCATCCTCCTAAATGTTCACTTCAGATGTTGACCATAAGAAATGATCAACAGGGAATGTTCCCCTTTAAAATTATAAAGGGGCCAAAGAAAATAAGCAAGGAGGATTTCCCCAGGGCAGAACCAAGGTCTGAGGAAAGAAAGTCCATTGTCTAAGCAGATGGGGCCTTATTCCTACTGTATTAGTCTGCCAAAGGATGCAAAGTGCCAGAAATCTGTTGGCTTTTTATAAAGGGTATTTATTTGAGGGTAAAACCTTACAGTTACAAGGTCCTAAACAGTCCAACTCAAGGTTGCCTTCTCACCAAAGTCAGTTGCCACATGTTGAAGCAAGATGGTTGCTGATCTCTGCCTGGTCTCTCTGGCCTTCTCAGCTGCTCTATTCTCTTCAACTGCAAACTATCAGGCAAATAGTTGAGCCTCTTCCCGGATCTTTAGCTGTCTGAGCCTTCTCCTTTCTGTCACATGGCAGGACTGAAATGACCAAGTTCTCTCCTCTTCCATGTGTCTTTTTGAGTGAGTGTTCATTTATATAGGCCCATCAAGTGGGCAGGGACTCAACCTGAGTCACACCTTACTAATGTGGTTGAATCAAAACCCTAATCTTAACAAGTAATTTCATCAAAGACATCTCAGCTAAATCTAATGAAATCAAGGCTATCACACCCAGAGGAATAGATTAGTTTACAAACATAATCTTTCTCTTTTTGGGATTCATAAATAATCTCAAACTGCTACACCTACTGTCCAGTGGGGTGTAATATGGCCCATTTGTGTCCCACCCTCACCTATTCTAAATGGGAGTTTTTATTGTAGTTATCATGTTTCTTCCCCGTTGAATATGGGGTGTATTTTGAATGAGTATCTTTACTTTTAAGCTTAAGTTTGCCAGGCCATGAGGAATCATCATCTGAAATGTTGGAGAGAATTGGATATTACACAGGGATCCTGGACTTTGAGCTAGATGTAATAACTAGATGAGATTTCAGAAGTATCTTCCTTAGAGAAGGAGTAAGTAAATTCCATGTGAAATGAATATATGAATACATGAAAATAAAAGAATGTGTGACTGTTGTGTAGTAAAAGGGGAGGACTCTGGCAGACACTATGCATGGACACTCAACACCCTCCACAAACACCTTTTTTCTTACCATTCTTTACAAAAGAGTCTGAAAAGCTAAAATGCACACCTTCCTAGACTACCTTGTAGCTATAGATAATATTGTTGTACATATTGAAATATATAAAGAAGGTTCTGAGAATGGGTTATGATGCCTTCTTTCTCCTTTAAATGTGTATATGATGCCTAAAGTTGGAGCAGTCATCTCCTGACTATGAGGGTGAATTCTTCATACTAAAGTTGATAGAGCAAAGAGCTAGAAGGAGATGGATTCCCTGATGATGCAACTGAGATGCTACACCAGCCCTAGATGGCCCTCCTTTAAAAGTCTTATTTTGTGAGACAAATAAACTCTAAGCTTATTTAGCAAGGTTTTCAGCTAGTGTAATCATAATTAATACAGACTTATCTCACACAATGATCACTTGGCTGGCAATATTTTGTCATAACAGCTCTTGAAAAGTTATATCAGATTTTAGACAATGACTACTTTTGTTGTTTTGTTGTTTTCATGATCTTTTCACCCAAAAACATCCTAAGTAGATACACCATAAAAAGAGATATTGTGACATTATAGTTTCAGTCAAAGGTATACTCGGGTAAAACCTGACCCAATAGTTTCTAGTCAGAGAGTATCATATGAACCAAATATGAATTTTGCACCATTTCGAGAGGGTGAAATTCATTAAAATGGATAAAGTATTTAGAACAGTGACTACCACAGAATTACACAGGCAGGGTCAGCTTTGGGGGCTTGCAACTTGTGGAATCACACAGAGCCCAGTGTTTAGAAGGTCCCCACACCTAGTCTAATGCTCTGTTCTGATGTTGCTCTCCTGATATTCTTAATAATTTTCTTTGCACTTGTAAGTGGAGTCTGATAGAACAAAGGAGCATGTACGTGAGCAAAGGTGATGCATGTAACATGTGTCCACCAGCTCTTGTTGCCTTGCTTGCATACATCGTCTGTGATGACCTACAAGCACAGAATTCTGGTGGATCCACTATGTATGGGGGTTCAACAAGACTCAAAGCAAAACAACATGAGCATGTTATGTCCACAACTGAGTAAGTGAAGGCACTGACAGTCCCGGGATGCCATGCTTTCTGTTTGAACCAGAACTTGCTTTGAATTCAGAAAAAAAGTAACGACATTCTAAGTAGTATGAACAAGGAAGGAACCCTATTGTATCTTTTTTATTCTTGTTACTTCCCTATACCAGCCAATCACTTAGGCTGAAAATTATGACATGGAAGGAAAGGGAAAGATAGGGCAATCTATATTTTATTTTCCATTCAGTCCTTTCTCACTTATCAGTAAGCTGAAGAATAGAGTGTTGATAGAATGTGCACATATGAGGAAGTGAAATAAAAATAGTCGAGTTAGTATTGTGCAGTGCTTCCACTGCTCTGATAAGAAATACATATGTTTGTATGAGCTACAAAATACAAATTGTGTAATTTTGGTGACTCCACATGAGTTAAATGTTCTTAGGTTTGTATTTAAAACTGACATTGCACACTATAAAGATGAATGGTAAAATTCATGTTAATAAATTTTTAATTTTCTTTAATTAGAATGACATTAAATAGTAAATAAAAAACACCATGTCAAATTGAGAGTGAGACTGCAGAAGAAAGGAAAAAGCTTCATATTTAGTACCTTTAATGGCACTTGTCTCCTGTCCTTTGAACACAGGCCCCCACATTTTTGTTTTTCACTGGACCCTGCAAATTATAGTGTTGGCCCTGAATAAGAGTTGCATTTACACATAGCACATAATCTGTAACTATAAACTAGTTATAATAAACATTGATTTTGACGTTCAATTAACAGTAGTGTCCCAATAAATGGCCCTTTAATAAATGGACTTTTTCTAAGAAAGCCTTTTCTGTCTATAATGTGTAATTTAGCCACAAATCTAGATCCTGTAAAACCTGGAAAAAACAACAACAAATTATCCCCCTAACCTAAAGGTGGTACAAGGAAAAGCAGAGATGCAAGGGACATGGTTAGAGATACTATGATGCCTGGGAGAAACTTGACCACACAAGCCCTTCCCCAGCACCTCCTGTTCTGAGCAATGGGGGCAATCACTCTCACTGTGAATGTCAGTTTGGATGTGGCTTCAGAGAAGGGGCAGATTAAAGGCTGTGGCCCCTACCTTTATTTACTGTTTTAAATTGTCCTGAGGCAGAGGCCAGGGCAAATGCCATAAAACTGAGGGCCAGGGTACAGACACCAAGGTTTGAGGAGAGGACAAAAAAATTCCCAGGCCAAGTTCCATACTCAAAGTCTATGACTTGAATGAATCTAAGGCATTGGTTACTAGTCTGTAGAAAAGCCTATTAAGTTTTTAAATGAGTTACATGGTCAGAGAAACCCTAAGCATGGCTCCCAACAGTCTGGATTGCTCAACTCCCTGTACCCCCAGAAATCACACCAATACAACGTGATCTTAGAAAGAGGTACAGCCACCAGATGAAGAGCTCCAATATCCATTGTGGTCAATGTTTTATTGGGCAAAGGAGATCTTCAGAGAGCAAAGCCAGTGATCATGGATATCAATGAGCAAGGGAGATTTTCCCCTGAGAGTAGAAGCAGCAGCAGCTGGCAGATCAACCAAGGGCTGTCAAGGCATGGGATCCTTGCTATTCCTGCCCAGCAGGATAGACTATATGCTATGGTCCCATGCCCATTATCTTCTCTCCTTCCCCAAGTAGAAGTTTTTATTGAAGTTATTCTGTTCTCTCATGACTACTTTTTATATAGGTTTATTTGACTTGGTTAAACATGAGGAGCTACTTTTGGAGGGGGCCTGGATATCTCTGAGAGAACCTGGACATGGAACTGGTTGGAGGACTCAGAAGAGAATTGGTTTAACTGCTCTTGGGATGTTTGCTGGGAACTAGCTTGTTGATGTCCACTGCCACTGTCACTACCATGGAGGCCTTCTGAGACTCCACTGACATCCTGGCCAGAGGTGCTGGTTTCTGATATCCCCAAAGCTGCAAATCACCAGGTGTGCTGCCCTCTTTTGAGTCTTTAGTGTCTTGCAGGCACGCTGTGCTCTGTGTCTAAGTGGGGAGAAGATCCTTGCTCCTTGCCTGGGCACAGAAGCAGCACTGCCTATATCTTCCTGTCTCATGGTGCCACACAGAGCCCCTTATGAAAACAGCTCCTTTGGTTTCTGCCTGCAGCTACTCTATTCATAGGACTCAAACCCAGTCTGTGGGGTCAGTCAAAGGAAACATGACTGAGTTGCTTCCATGTTTCCCCACAACTTCTCCTTTCCTCTGAAACTTGGGCACCCTGCCTATCTTTTTTAACCAACAAAACAAAGCAAACCCTCTTGGCAGCCCTGTCCTACCAGTTCAGTAGACAAGCGAGGTCCTGTCTGAATCCCAGTTACAAGTCATTGCAGAAAATTACCATACCTGAGCATTCATATAGTCTATTTAAGAATGGATGGGTCATGGAGTTAATAATTAGAATACAGGTCACCAGAGAACAGAATGAGGTTAGAGAACAGAAAGCTGAGGTTTAATCTATGCAGAATTGTTAAAAAGGTTGTTTGTAAATCTTTGGAAATGCATAGAAATTGTGAAAGCATATCAGGTGTTTGTAACTAGCAGTGCTGTTGCATGGGTGTCACAGTGGTTGAAGGGGAAAGTCTAGGGTCATGTGTATTGCTAGAGGGAAGGCTAGAAACTGTAACACAGTACTGTAAATGATGGTAGAATCTCATGTAAAACATGAATGTGGGTGATATTGCATATATAAGATGGTTTTTACAAAATAGAAATAGAAATATACTAGAGAGAAGGAAAAAGAATAACAGCTATGTACGGCAGGGGACAGGTAGAGAGATTGAGAGTCATGATTTTGTTTGTTTTTTATTATTATTATTAGAATAATGAATTATTAGAATGACTGAAATGATGAATGTACAAATATGTGATTACACCGAATACCAATGACTGAACACTTTGGATGGATTTAGGCTTTGTTGATATGTACCAATAAAATTGACTTGTTAAAAAAAAAAAAAAAGAGTGGATGGTGGTGATGGTAGCACAACATTGTGAACGTAGTTAATGCCCTGTATTGTATGTTTGAAAGTAGTTAAATTGGGAGATTTTATGTTGTATATATGTTACCACAATAAAAAAGAAAACTATACTTCAGGATAAACAGAAATCAGTGATATTAAAAGCACTCTTTCACCCTTATCTCTAACTGATAAGTTCCTAATCATCCTTCAAATCTCTGCTCTGGTGATACCTTCTCTATACAGAGTCCCTTCCTCACCCTAAATAATAACAAGAATGATCATGAAGATGATGGTATTAACAACCACAGCTAATATTTATTGGTCATTTATTAGGAACCAAGCAACACCAAACACTTTACAGGAGTTATCTCATTTATTTCTCACTATAACCCTGAAGACGGTGCTGGCTTCATTTTACAATGAGGTGGCTGAATGTTGGAGAAGGAATTAAAAAAAAGAAAGAAAAAAGAAAGCCTCTCGGATCTTGGGGTGATTAAGCAGAAAACCCGAAGTACTGGAAACTGACTTGTCACTTGATTTTTTAGGATAATCCATTGGACTTAAGGAGAAGCCGTAGAGGAAAATTGTTTATTAATGTGTGAGTGGTATGATGTGTATCAGGAAAACAGGATTTTTCTTAATCTCAGCTGAGGTTGCAAATTTGAGAACAACAGGTGGCAAGTACTCCCACGTTCTAAAGAGAGATACTAGGCTATCTCTTTGGGACTTGATAAGCAGTGACCCAAACTGGTTCTGCTACCTCTTCTAGACTCAGTGAAGGACTGACAATGAAGATTTCCTTGAAGAGAATTGTCTGTCTGGTAGGAGTTGGTGCAGCTTCTACTTTCCCTGTAGGAGAGGGAAGGGGATGCTACCCTATTCCATCTCATGCCCAGTGAGGTGGCTCTGTAAACACTTATGCAACAATGGCACTAGAGTGGAACCTGGTGAAAGAGTTTGCAAGATACAAATGTATCTTGTACATTACTCCTGGTGAAAGAGTTTGCAAGATACAAATGTATCTCGTACATTACTCCTTTGACACATTACTCCTGGAGTCTGCAGAATCTAGGGCTTGAATACTACCTAAAAACCTCTCAGGTACAAGGTTCTCTGGACCATCCCCTGAAGCAGGGCTAGGTGAAGAGCTGCAGTTGGAGCAATGCTGGCTGCACTTCCCTTGCACCTAAAAAGCCTGTGTGGGGAATTCCATTGGAAACAGGATCTCAGGTGGTGGGAGTAAGCAGCTGTCTGGGGAGTGAATTGCCCAAGTCAAAGCACATAGAATAATGGATATATCTGAGGGCAGAATTCCCCAAGGACTCAGAAAGAGAAAGAACCATCTTTGTTGCATCTGCTATGCAGTCACTAACACCAGGTGTGACAGTTTGAAGCTGGATGGACCCCAGAAAACTATGTTCTTAAAGTTAATCCATTCCTTTGGGTGTAAACCTATTGTGAGTAGGCCTTTTGATTAGGTTACTTCAGTTAAGGTATGGTCCAGGGTGGGTCTTAATCCTTTTGCTGGTGTCCTTTATAAACAGGATGAATATGGAGAGAGAGAGAGCCTGGGAAGCAGGAAGCTGAAGGGAGGGAGCCCAGAGGAGAAGAGAGAGCCCAGCAGACACCACCATGTGCCTTGCCATGTGACAGAGGAGTCCAGGATTGCTACCAGCCGGTCTTCAGGGAGAAAGCATCGCCTGATGATGCCTTGATTTGGACATTTTTCTCAGTCTTGGAACTGTAAGCTTGTAAGTTAATAAATTCCCATTGTAAAAGCCAACCCATTTCTGCTATACTGCATCTCAGTGGCCTAGCAAACTAAAACACCAGGTTATAACAGCACCTGTCAAGTCAGACCTATTTGCCTCTTTATCTCTCCTCTCCTTGCCATCTCCCTCACCCTGGAGGAGCCAAAGTGTGCACAGTGGTTGGGAGAGGAAAAGTGGAAGAGCCAAGGAATTGTGAAAATAGAGTGTAGACCATGCCCCTTCCCCAATGCTATTCTGTAGATGGCAAGTTATGACTGAGCTGGAGGAGGGGGAACTGGAGAGATCAAAGTTTTGATTTTTATCATACTGACCTTAATACTGTGCCTGAAAATTAAAAATTAAAACTGTGCCTTTTAATATCTGAAAGAGACTGGAAATCTATGGAATTTGCTTAAGCTATTATACAGGAATAGAGAAGGAAGATCTGGCTGAAGACATCTGAATATCATAGGGGGAGAAAAATGAAGGAGCTTCCTGCCTGCACCTCATTCAACAAAACTGTCATACCTGTGATACTGGGTAGACACTGGAATGAGAAGTAGTTAATACATATGGATTTTAAGTAAATACCACAATGGAGAAAATTTGAATCAATGTTTACAATGACGAATTTCAGTATTATAATTATAACATTACACCAGATGCCATCAAATGCAGAACTTTTTTGAGTTTTTATTCATGACAACCCAAATTACTTTCCCACTGCAGTGATTCATTTCTTTGGGGATATAAACAGACTTGTTTTTTATACTTAACATTGATCTAACTATTTTTACATGTTATTTCATATTATTTTGATTCATATTAATTACTATAACCACATCCTATAAAAAAGATATTTAGGGGAGTGGTTGTAGCTCAGTGGGTGAGCTCCTGCTTCCCATATATGGCATCCCGGATTCAAACCCCAGTACCACCTAAAAAAAAAAAAAAAAAAAAAAAAAAAAAAAAGATATTTATATTGTTAACAGTTTTTTTCCCACTTAGAAATAACAAAACATATAGAGAGAACTTTTTCAATTTTTTAAAAGTTTATTTCCTTAGGTTATATTCCAAGAACTAATTGAACTCTTTTAAGTTCATTTTGAATCTGTGATAATTCAAAGTATAATTGTTTCTTATTGATTATGACTTTGAAGTAATTTTTTGTTCTGTAAATTTCAGAGCCTTGATAGCAAAAACAGGCAATTTAAGTTCAAAACTGATAACTTTTTTTTTTTCAAATAAAGAGTTCATAAATCACAAGTTATTCTATGAGCCTTCAATTTCTGATTTTAGCAATAAATTATTTTGTGTTAAATGGCTTGTGTTTATTGTTCAAACAATATTAGTTCATTTTACTCCCTATATCTATATTATATGCTATTATGCATTCTATATTAAGAATATATTGCTTTTTAAAAATATTTGGCAATTCAGAATTCTCCCTCATTAGAATTTCCTTCTTGTTATCAGTTTGTAAGATTTTATTATAATATGTTTATACTACAATACTCAGAGTTGTTTTAAGAATTCACAGTATTTTTAATTTATTGGCCAGATGGTAATAAATAAAGTAACATACTCCATATGAGAACGTTTGGGTGGTGGATTTATCATTTATTAAAATTCTCTGAGAGTTAATAATAAAATAATATTGTATGAGCACAATGAGACATGTTCCACATTATTTTGCCTATAAATGTGCCTTTACAAAGCAAATAAACTTTCTATTGTCAGAGAAGAGGAAAGAGAATAGCAATGATAATAAACAATGCCTGATCTAACTCAGTGATGTGTAATTATTAAATAATGTCCATGCAAAAGGCTAGTGCTTAAGGGCTTGTATTTGGCTTCATTATTTTAAATATGTACAGGATATATAGATAAAGGTAGCATAATGTTAAAGTTTAATTTGAAATTTTTGGCAATATATCTTTTAGTAAAGAAAACTGGACGTTTTCCCCAGTTGCCTTTGGCAATAAACCCGGCAGCGACTGATCTTCATGACCTCACCTTGGAATTTGGCTTGAGTGACCAGTTTTAATCAACCTGAAAATAATGCCTCTTTGTCTATTGGAAAACAAATGGTGACAGATTTGCTCTTTCTGCTATAACCATAGCTCATCTGACTAGCTTTGCCCATGAAAGTCTTAGAAAAGTATGGGATACAATTTTAGGAGTTAGTTATGTGTGAAAATCTAAATGAACTCAGTCACCTTGTAATTTAATGGCCAAGAAGCAGCTGTCTGAACAGATTAGCCATTAAATCTCAGATATGGGGTTGTTTGGCCTTAATTTGCATATTTAAAAACCAGATTTTGTAGAATCTAGTTGGCTCACTGAAGTGAATGACAGGTCTCTGCATACCACCTTGCCTCTGTCAGATTACAAGGCAACAAAGCAGAAGCCAAGATGAACACTAATAGAAAACAAATGGTGGCACTGCTTTCCTTTGCTTTTTACGGTTTTATTAAATTTAATTTGTTTAATACAATTAGTGTTTCCTCATTGGGCACTTTTGTTCCCTGAAATGCTAAATTAACATTTATATATCAGCATTGGGGAGAAATGTGGTAAGTAATAAAAAATCATTTATGTTAGTCTTTAAAATACATTTATTTCTGAATATGGCTATGACCGTGGATGCTGGGATTCAAAATACTTGAAATAAACCAAGAAAGACACTAAAATAGCATTGCCAAAGGAAATGCCGAGAAGAATCAGGCAGGTAAAAAGTTGGGGTGTGTGACAGAGAGATAGAGACTACTAAAGGACCTTCAATATTAGTAATAGAATCCTGCCCAGAATATATTTCTCAGACTCTGCTGCAATTAGGTGATGCCATGTAATTAGATTCTGGCCAATCAGGTATGAGCAGAAATGATGTATGCAAATTCTGGATTGTGCCATTGTGGGAAATGGACATGCTCACACCTTTCTCTTCTCTCTTTCTCATGGGTTGGAGTCTGTACATGGTTGTAGTGAGCAATCTTGAATCATTCACATAAGGGAAATGCCTTAGGGATGGTTAAGCAACAACATAGAAGGGTTCTGGGTCCCGAACACCACAGATGCATCATCCCAGTTTTGTACTATTTATGCTTAGACTGTTAAACTTTTAATAAAATTCCTGTTTTAAGTCACTGTTACTTTGGTTCTGTGTCTTAACAGCAGAACCTACCTATATCTTAACACAGGGTGTAAAGCAATTGAGAGAAGTGGTTAAAATCCTAAAAGCAGTCAAATTCAAACTTTAGAAAACATTGTGCAGACAAAAATGAAAACAAACCAAAACAAGCTGAGAGCGGATTATACTAGTTTTCAGTTGTGGATCCAGCTTTCATTCTCTTTTCTGAAGCTTGACTTCACTCAAGAATCACTTGAAAGCTGCCTTATGCCAAATAGTTATCCTTCTGTATCCCACATTTTGTTTAAAGCATCACTCTCAGATAAATCCAATAGAGGTGATACTGTTTGTCAGTTATTTACAAAATCTAGATAAGGGGTGGGTGATGGTGGTGGTGGTGGTGGTGGAAGCACATGCCCTTAATTTTTGACTGATTAATTCTGGAAACAGGAGGTTGAAAACCAAGGGCAATGGGTTTTTGAGGTGCCAAAAGAAAAGGGACTTGAGAACAGATTGGTGAGCAAGTGCCTCTGGAGGGAATGGGTACAGGGTTGGGTCTTCCCTTATCATTGTGTAGTTTGTGTACTGCACAAATCTAGTGAAGCCCATTCATGCTGGAGTCAGAGATATGTAGGGTCTTACAATCTTCTAGCAAGTGTTAGGTGTAATTCTTCAAGCCAAAGGTGCTTTTTCCTAATTTGTACAAAGACCCAGTATGGGCTACCAGAAGTGCTAGATAGTATTTTAGTTTGCTAGGCTGCTAAAATGCAATATACCAGAAATGGGTTGGCTTTTACAATGGGGATTTATTAACTTGCAAGCTTACAGTTGGGCCGAAGGTTTCCTTGCTTCAGCTTCTTGCTTCCAGCTTTCTCTTTGTGTGTGTCTTTGTATTCATCCTGTTTATAAAGGACTCCAGTAAGAGGATTAAGACCCATACTAAGCCAGGATTTACTAAAGTAACCTAATCAAAAGCTCCCACCCACAATAGATTTACACTCACAGAAATGGATTAACTCTAAGAACATCCAGCTGCAAACTATCACAGTAGGTATGATACTATGACTGGTGCTGAAGAATGAGAGTGGGAGACTTACAAGTGGGAGAGAGAGAGAACATGACAATTACCAGAAAAAGGGAAAAGTTACCTACCCTAGGTAAAAATCAGTGAAGACTTGAAGTGCCAGGAAGGCCTGAGTTTCAGAATAAGCAAAGAAGCAGTATGTAGATCTTAAGACAGATCTGTAAGAAAATCACATTAAGAGGGCCAATATGATGTGTAGGTGTAAGGACACATGATTAGAAATATGTCAGATATTTCTAAAAGTCCGGTGGAGAAGGAGAGGGAAATGGCAACATTAAATGAAATTCAGTGCCCATGTTTTTAAATCCTGTGTAATGCTGCCTCTATGTCAGAGGTTGTATATAAACTGGTGGCTCAGGTTAAATTTGACCTTGCAGTCATGTATTGCTTTGTTGAAATAATATTTTTAAAAAGTTTTTAACTAGTTGCCAATGTTTAAAAATAAGAAATTTCACCATAAAATTGGTATTTGAGGCTTCCTTTTTGAAAACTGGAAGATTATTCCCTTATGGTACTAATCAACAGAGATGAATAAAGGCTGCTTCTATTTTGTTTACCATAGGTCCCGTCTGGCTTGCCTCATTTATGCTACCTGCCTTGCTTCTGTAGGTATTTGATTTTGCTACCCTTGTTAGACTTGGAACAGGAACTGTTCCTACTACCCCCATTAAGGACCCAGCATATGGCTGGTAGAGTGGTAGAGTATGTACTCTATAAAAATTCATTGAATAATGAAGGAAGGGAGGAAGGCATGAAAGAATGAGTGGATAGATGGATTGATTCTGCCCAGTGTTCACCAAAATCTGATGTCAAGGATCATCCTTAGGTTAGAGTAAGTTATGGACCAGTGTTTTGAGCATCCTGCCTAGGATTTTGCTTCCAGTCAGGGGACAGGTAAACCATCTAAATCAGATGTCATGAATACAATTCCATGGAAGTGGCTTTTGTAGTCCTCCTTGATGAGTTTGCTGAATGTAGTCATGCTCTTCATTTTTATTGAAACCTTTACTTTCCCATTGCCTACAGCCTGGTATTTAGGGCCCAACCGAACAGATTTCTGGATTTTGGCCTTTCTGTTTGTGTTTCTTTGTAAAGCTGCTTTAGATCCTTTGTTTTTTAAAAAAGATATCTTTTGCCTGGTGACCTGATTTTGCTTATCAGTTTATTCAACAATTTTGTCATTTCAGTTATTTTCTCAGGAAACAGCGTTTGATTCCAAATGAAACACTTAGGTGTTTTATCTGCAAGTAGGGAAACGGATGTGGCTCAAGAGGTTCGGCGTCCATCTACCATATGGAGAGACTGGGGTTCAATCCCCGGTACCTCCCGGTAAAAAAATAAATAAATAAAATAAAATAAAATAAAATAAAATATCTGCAAGTAACATGCAAAGTGTCCCAAATGTACTGCCTTTATGAGTCATTTAAGAGAAAGGGCTATTAAAGAAAAACTAGGGTGGGGTGGGGGGTGATAAGAAGGAAAGGAGCAGTATAGGTTGCATGTAGCCTTAGTGGAAGGAATGGGATGGGGCTATTGGGAGAATAATTTAATCTTGAACTACACTGGGGTGCATGGTATAAATTCAAATTCAAACCTCTTCTAGCAATTTTTTTTTAAATCCTCCAATCCATGCTTTTGGGAAGAAATCTCTCTGATTCTGATTTAATATTTTTCTGTTATCTGCTTTGCCTAATTATTTAGGATTCCACTCCTTTTTGTGGAAGTTGGAACAGGTAAAAAATCTCCCTGGAGTTCTGCAGGCTGCTTGGTGTTTCATAAATAAGCCAGAAAGGATTTTAAGGTCCTCCCAGAAGGATATAGTATATTAAAGAAATAATATTAAAATTTTACTTGCCTCATTTCCAAGATCTTTTTTTTATTTATTAGAGAAGTTGTGGATTTGCAGAACAATCATCCATAAAATACAAGATTCCCATATGCCATTCTATTATTAAAAACTTGCATTGGTGTAGAATATTTGTTACAACTAATAGCATATTATTATAATTGTAGTATTAACTATAGTCCCTCTTTTAATTAAGGGTTCACTGTACAGTGTTGTTCAATGGATTTTTTTAAAAAAATTTTAATGTTACCATATATACAAGATATTTTATGTCCCTAAGCCAAACATATAAATTTTAAAGCAACTAATAACTGCTCCTTCAATGCAATTCATTAAAGAAGAAACATTTCCAGCTATCACCCTGAGTGTGTTTCCTGAGCACAACACTTAAGGGAGAGAGAGACATTTTCCCCACCTCCCAAATCAGATAAATCATTTTAATAAATAGACTGCTCCTGTTGAAATTCCATTACATTCTGTAACCGTTTCTTTTCTTTTTTTTTTTTTAAGATTTTATTTATTTATTCATTTATCCCCCCCTTGCTGCTTGTGCTCGCTGGGTCAGCTAACCACGCCGCGCGGGCGGGCTTGCCTTCATCAGGAGGCCCCGGGAACCGAACCCGGGGCCTCCCATATGGTAAATGGGAGCCCTACTGATTGAGCCACAGCCGCTTCCCTGTAACCGTTTCTTAAGTGTCTCTGGTGTACCTACTACCTGGCCAAACAAGAAGCAGAGAGCAGGGAAAGGAGATAAAGGGGCACATGAGAATACAAAGGATTCATAAGGTTCAATATTAAACCAGAATAGTTCCAGATCAAAAAGCCAGTCTTTGGGAGGAAGATAAAATTTACACATTTCATTCATGGAATTAATTAATTAACTCATGTTTCTATTATTCATAAAGTGTTTATGAATTCCTTATTAGCAAAATATTGCATAAATGAAATAAAAAAGCCAATAGTAGTTGGGGGCTTAGTGGAGGGCTGTGAACAATGACTGTTGCATAAAAGCATTCAATAATTGTTAAGCTATTGTGTTTACTAGACAAACAAAAAGTTGGTGTCACTAAGAACTTCTGTACAAATTCATAAGAAAAGGATAGCTCTCTAATAGAAAACTGAGCAAGGTTTATGAACAGGCAATTTAGAGAAGAGGAATACTAATTACTATAAACTTATAAAAATATGCCCAGCCCCACTAGAGGTCAGGGGGAAATATATATTTAAATAACAATGAGTAACTGTGTTTCATACATCAGAATGGCAAAATTAAAAAATTCTGGCAAGGATGGGGAGAAAGAGTTGTGCAACTTTGGGAAAAGAAATTCAGTGGTGTCTATTAAAAATAAAAATACACATATCCTCTTTCAGTGTGTGGTTCGTTTTGATTCTGGGTAATCCAAAGATCCCATTTTGATCCTTAAACAAAAGGGCCCTCATGCTACCTTGGATTACCCAGAACCCTCGATGAACCTGCCTCCCTCTGGCAGGGCTGCAGGATTCAAGTTTCCTTCTTTCCAGGCATTAAGCTGTGAGTGACTGGTGGGCAGGAATTGTATTCTATTTATTATTGGATTCCCAGTCCCTAGCCTTGAGTCTGTCATATAGGAGGAACTCAAAGAGTATTTGCGTATCCTGAGTTTTCACTTAGTTATTAAGAAGGTACTAGCCAGTTCACACTAAAATATACACATAACAGCTAGCTTAGCATGTGACCTACCTAAGGTCACTTGTTAACCCAAAGGCACCATTGGTGATGGTGACTCTCCAAACAGAGTTGGAGAGTGTTTAGTAACTGTGCTTTCTAGGCCCATCAAATCATACAACACAGGCAAATATCTAGGTTAACTGCGTTAATTGGCTAATGTCAGCCAATGAGCATATTCCTCACTTGCTTCCACATTTACCCTATATGAGCTTCCCCTTTCTACCCATTGATGAGGCTCCATTCTACTCTCTGAAGGGATGCTGCCAGATTTATTTATTTATTTATTTTTAAACGGGAGGTACCGGGGATCGAACCCCGGTCTCTCCATATGGTAGACGGACGCCGAACCTCTTGAGCCACATCCGTTTCCCGTGCCAGATTTATAGTAGTGGGCTAATTGCTATGAAAAACAAAGGAGTCAGGATGGAGAAATTCTCCTCAGATGAAGAGATCCATGAATATAGTTGTTTGTTTTTTTTTTTTTTTTTTTTGGTGCTCTTCATAACACCTATTAATTAATTAATTAATTAATTAACTGATTAATTTTTGAGGTACCGGAGCTGGGGATTGAAACCGGGACCTTGTAAGTGGGAAGCGGGCATTCAATCACTGAGGCATAACAGCTTCTTCATGAATATAGTTTTGAAAAATAAGTAGCAGGTTTTTTGGTGGAGAAGGCTTGTTCTGGGAACTGCTCAGCCATATAGGTATAAATCTTGGCTAATCTAAGAACTAGCTGTGAGATCTTGTAAAAGATACTCAATCTCTTTGAACCTCAATTTACTCATCTTAAGCTACGGAGAGAAATGGCAGAGTAGAAAGTTTTACAAAGCATTCCCTCCACTAGAAAAGTGAAAGATGAAAGAGCTGGAAAACAATATTGGAATTAACCAGGTGGTAACTGCGAACCAGAATGGACATTAGAACAAGAATGCCAGAGGAAGCCAGAGGCTGCGGAGAGTTCAGCTTCTATAAGTGAAAGTGTGAACCAGTGAGTGGCCCCTATTGGTCAGACCCATGGCATCCGCTGAGGAAATGGCTGAAGCACTGTGGCTGACTTCCGAGAGAGAGCTGCCAGCCGGGGTCAGGGTGGGCAGAGGAAGCCTCCTCCTCTGAAGCTGGGTGAAGGTCAAAACTGCCCTAGTGAATCTGTGAAGGACCAGTGTAGAAGCTGGCTCAGTTTAGGCCCTCTAGGCAGCAGGGCTTCCAGCATCCAGTCACCATTCACCTGGACCTAAAGAGCTAGCGGGTTTTTTCCCCTCCTTTTGTGTATCGGTGTTTCCTGGTCTGGTAAGTTCCTCAGGGCAAAGCAGGGACTCTAACCTTGGTTTCAGCAGCAGCAGCTTCTGGACTCACACCAGCATCTACTAAAACTTAAAGACCCAGGGCACTTTTTCTTCTTGTGCCCTGAATCTTTAAGCCCTGGGTTTGGGTTTCTTCTTTCTCTTCCTTGTATTGTTTAGTCTGGCAGATCCCTGAGGGCCCAGCATCGGTTTCCAGCAGAAGCAACATCTTTTGGCCTCACAGAAGCATCTGCAGAGACAAAGTGTTTTTCCCTCCCTCCCTCCCTCCCTTCCTTTTTTGGTTGATTGGTTTTTACTTTCCCTGTTTTATAATTTTGGGGATAGTGCATCCCTGATGGACAAACAGGGATGTTGGCCTAGGTTCCCATCTTGAAAGCAGCAATTTCTGGCTCCCCACTAGCACATAACAAAGGACTTGGAGACACAGTGCACCCTTTTTCTTGTTTTTCCCCCCATATTTTATTGGTGGGTGTTTTCTGTGTTTGCTAGTACATTTTCTTATCTTATCTTTTCTTTTTTTCCTCTCTCTTCTCATTTTTCCCTGCTTCTTTTTCCTAGTTTGGTGGAGTTAAGAAAAAAGAATGGGAGAACTAGTTTTACAAGGTGATCACAGCATAATACTCAGAATGTCCAGTTCCCAATAGAAAGTTACAAGACATACAAAGAGACAGGAAAGGATGGTAAGCCCAGTCACAGGAAAATAAGAATTTGATGGAAAATGTTCCAGAGGAAGTACAGTCTCTGGAATTACTAATCAAAGATCTTAGAACAACTGTCATAAATAAGATCAAAGGACTAAAAGAAAACATGGACAAAGAACTGAAGGAAATCAGGAGAATAATATATGAACAAGGGTCTCTGCTCTAATCAAGATGGCAGAGAGAGATACTTCAGGGCTCCATAGAAGTTTTGAACAACCAGCAAGAATGGACAGAAACAACTTTCTCAGAGCTCCAGAAAGAATTCCAAGTGCCAAATCAAGAAAAAAGCTACTTAACAATGATAGGATCTCATTCCTCCTTCACCCCTACTGTCTTGGTGGCCTACTTATTGGTCTGTGCTCTAGTGCTGTTCCCTGTCCCAGTTCCAGAGGGTGCTAAGTAACCCTCACACGCATACTGGGAGTATGTATGTCTGGTGCCAAATGCATATCTGAGGGACTTGCCATTCCACAGAACTTGCCCTGCATGTGAATGGAAGCGAATTCTCTGACAGACTGCTGTGGAAGAGCAGTCAAGTGCTACCTGAGGCAAGGGATTGCTGTCTCTAGGACATACAGTGCAGTGCTGGGGACTCTTGGGAAACTGTTTCCTAGGGAAAAGGGGACATTTCTATCCTTATAAACAGGAAAATTCTTATGGCCACATATGAATACCTAAGACAATGCATGCACAGAAAGGATCAGAGCAGCTCCTATGCTTTATCCTTTCTTGATTAAAAAAAAACACTTAGAAAAATAGGAATAGAAGGAAACTTCCTCAACATGATAAAGGGCATATATGAAAAACCTACAACTAACATTGTACTCAGTGGTGAAAGACTGAAAGCTTTCCCTCTAAGATCTGGAATGAGGCAAGGATGCCCAGTGTTACCACTATTATTCAACATTGTACTGGAAGTTCTAGCCAGAGCAGTTAGGCAAGAAAAATAAATAAATAAAAGGCATCTAAACTGGAGAAGAAGTAGTAAAACTTTCACTACTTGCAGATGACCTGAGACTATGTATAGAAAATCCAGAAAAACTACAACAAAGCTACTAAAGCTAATAAACGAATTCAGCAAAGTGGCGGGGTGCAAGATCAATGCACAAAAATCAATAGTGTTTCTATACACTGGTAATGAGCAATCTGAACAAGAAATCAAGGGAAAAAATCCAATTACAATAGCCACCAAAAGAATCATATATCTAGGAATAAATTTAACCAAGGATGTAAAGGACTTGTACACAGAAAACTACAAAACATTGTTAAAAGAAATCAAAGAAGACCTAAATAAATGCAAGGACATTCCTTGTTCATAGATTGCAAGACTAAAAATCATTACATCAATTTTTACCCAAAATGATTTACAGATTCAATGCAATCCCAATCAAATTTCCAACAGCCGACTTTGCAGAAATGGAAAAGCCAATTATCAAATTTGTTAGGAATGATAAAGGTCCCAAATAGCCAAAAACATCTGAAAAAGAAGAATGAAGTTGGAGGACTCACATTTCTTGTCTTTAAAGTTTATTACATACAACAAACAAACGAACAAAACAAAACAAAAAGCAAAGAAAAAAATAAAGCTTATTACAAAGCTACAGTGGTCAAAACAGCATGGTACAGGCACAAGATAGATATATTGACCAATGGAAGTAAATTGAGAGTTCAGAAATAGACCCCTGCATCTACGGCCAATTAATCTTTTTTTTTTTTTTGGAGGTACTGGGAATTGAACTCAGGACCTAGTATGTGGCCAGCAGAAGATCAACCACTGAGCTACATCTGCTCCCCCCAATTGATTTTTGATAAGGCTGCCAAGTACACTCAATTGGGAAAGAATAGTCTCTTCAACAGATGGTGCTGGAGAACTGGATATCTGTCCATATGCAAAAGAATGAAAGAGGACCCCAATCTCACACCATATACAAAAATTAATTGAAAATGGATAGACATAAATATAAAAACCAGGACAATCAAACTCCTGGAAGAAAACGTAGGGAAGCATCTCCAGGATGTTGGATTAGACAATGGCTTCTTAGACTTCACACCCAAAGCACAAGCAACAAAAGAAAAAATTGATAAATAGGACCTCATCAAAATTAAAAACTTTTGTGTATCAAAGGAATTTGTTACAAAAGTAGAAAGACAACCTGTTCAATCGGAGAAAATATTTGGAACCCACATATCCAATAAGGGTTTAATATCCAGAATATATAAAGAAACCCTACAACTCAACAATAAAAAGACAAATAAACAAATTTTAAAATGGGCAAAAGACTTGAAAGACATTTCTGCCAAAGAGATATACAAATGGCCAAAAAGCACATGAAAATATACACAACATCACTAGCTTGTAGGGAAATGTAAATCAAAACCACAATGAGATAATCATTTCATCCCCACCAGAATGGCTGTTGTTTAAAAAAAAAAAAATCAGATAATTACAAGTGTTGGAGAGGATGTAGACAAATAGGAACACTCATTTATTGCTGGTGGGAATGCAAAATGGTGCAGCCTCTGTGGAAGATAGTTTGGCAGTTCCTTAGAAAGCTAAGTATGGAATTACCCTGTGACTCAGCAATCCTACTACTAGGTATATACCCAAGAGAATTGATAGCAGGGACTCAAACAGATATTTGCACACTTATGTTCATAATGGCATTATTCACAATTGCCAAAAAATGGAAGCAACCCAAGTGTCCATTTTGTTTTGGATAAACAAAATGTGGTATAGAAATACAATGGAATATTATTCTGCTATAAAAAGGAATGAAGTTCTGTTACAGGAGACAACATGGATGAACCTTGAAAGCATTATGCTGAGTGAAATAAGCCAAACCCAAACGGACAAATATTGTATGATCTGACTGATATGAAATAATTTGAAGAAGAAAACTCATAGCATTGGAATCTAGAGTTAGAATTGGTTATTAGGGGATCAGTTGGGAGTAGAGAATTGGAATTAATTCTTGTACAGAATTTCTATTTAAGTTGATTATAAAGTTTTGGATATGGATGGAGGTGATGGTAGCACATTATTGTGAGTGTAATCATCAGCACTGAATTACATATGTGAATGTGATTAAAAGAGGAAAATTTAGGTCATACACATATTACTAAAATAAAAATTAAAAGATAAAACATAGGACTGTATAATCCAGGAAACCCTATTGTATTAATGAATGATGGACTATAGTTAACAGTACAATTATAAAATTGTTCTTTAATGAATGATAACAAATGTACCACACTAATACAAGGTGTTAATAATAGGGTGGTATATGATAAAGAAAATATACCTAATGAAAACTATGAACTATAGGTAATAGTTAGGGCCTGGCCGGTTAGCTCAGTTGGTTAAAGCATGGTGCTTATAGGTAATAGTATAATTTTAATATTCTTTCATCAATTGTAGTAAAGGTACCACACTAATGCAAAATGTCAACAATAGGGGGTATATGGGAACACTGTAATTTTTACTTTTTTTTTTTCTGTAAAGCTATAACTTCTCTAATTTAAAAAGAATCACTTTAAAAGAAAAATGCAAGGAAAGTCTGAGAAACTGTCACAGCCAAGAGATGTCTAAAGAGACATGCATACTAAATGTGATGTGGTACCTTAGATGGGATCCTGGAATAGAAAAAAGGACATGAGGTTAAAACTAAGAAAATCCAATCTGAATAAGGAATGGACTTTAGTTAATTTTTAAAAAATGGGAAAAGGACTTGAATAGACATTTCTCCAAAGATATACAAATGGCCAATGCACACATGAAAGTATGCTCAACATCATTAGCCATCAGGGAAATGCAAATGAAAACCACAATGAGATACCACTTCACTCTACAAGCATGGCTATTATTTAAACAAATGGAAAATAACAAGTGTTGGAGAGGATGCAAAGAGATTAGAACTCCAGTGCATTGTTGGTGGGAATGGCAAATTGTGCAGCCACTGTGAAAGCAATATGGTGGTTCCCTCAAAAAGTTAAATATAGAATTACCATTTGACCAGACAATACCACTTCTAGATATATACCCAAAAAGATTGAAAATAGGGTTACAAACAGATTCTTGTACACCAATATTTATGGCAGCATTATTCATAATACCCAAAAGCTGGGAACAACCCAAATGCCCACCAATAAATGAATGGAGAAACAAAATGTGGAACATACACACAATGGGATATTATTCAACCATAAGAAAATATGAAGTTATGAGACATGCTACAACATGGAAGTACTTTGAAAACATGTTCAGTGAAACAATAAAGACACATAAGGGCAAAAACTGTACATCACTTATAAGAGATGACTACAAATAGCAAATTCTCAGAGATAGAAAACAGATTAGAGGTTACTGGGGGAAGAGGAGGGAGGAACAGGGGAAGGGAGAGTATTTGAAAAACTAAAGAAATAGTAAGCTTTATATGAGAGTATTTAAGTTATATGATTAACCAAAAGAATAGATGATGGTGGTGTGCTAGAATTCAGCTGCAAAAAAAAAAATGAGGCTAATAATTTGTACTATGTAGGGCTCTGGAAAAAATCATATGGAATAATGAAGTAAAGCATCTAGTTCATGACCTGGTATGCAGGAGGAGTTCATAAATGGCAGTAGTAATGATTGGTGTTGGTGGAGAAGTTTGTGGTAAGTGCACCTGGAACTTGTGAGGGTGCTATTGAGTTACTGAAGGCAGGAAATGTGATGGAAGACTGAACTCAGGGAACAGTGGTAGGAAAGGACAGCAGGGGCATATTCGAGAGAAGTTTAGGTTGTATGTAAAATAGAAAGAATCTGCTGATTGTTAGAATATATTATAACCTGAAGAAGAAGGTTTCTTCTTCTTCTTGTATTGCCTGGGGCGGTGCACACAGAAGAACAGTTTTTGCCACCTCCATTGTTTAAAGTCCATAAACCATCCTAGGCTTCTGTAGGGTCCAAAAAGACTCAAACCCAGTCATTTGAAGTCCATGACAGAGTGACTATGAGAAAGGGGTTGGGAGGAAATGGTGCTGCATCTCTCTAATTCCTGACCACATGTCCCAATTAATACCTGTGGTCTTGAGGAAATGTTAGTATGCTGAGAGAGTAATCTCAAAATTACTTGGGATGAAATTGTTTTCTTAAGTTTTTAAGCATTGTTTAATTTCATGAAGATTTAGAACTAAGTATAAAAACAAATCCAGGGAATCAATATTGCTGTGTTAAAGGACTTGTGCATATTTGGTACTGGGAATTGGGTCTATTAGACCCAACTGGAAATTGGATCTATTAGAGTAAAAGAGTAGCTTTGTTTCCAAGATAAATTTATAACTGAATAATTTAAACTTGTGATTATAAGCTGAAGAAAAATAAGGATATCTTGCTAAGTTTAAAAACAAGATCAGAAATTTTAAAAGAATTTGAAAATATATTCAACAATGTATAAGAGTAATTAAAGTTCTTAAGAGCTTAAGAAGGTTCTTAATCACTTCTCAAGAAGGCTTTATTTTGATTTAGATAATTGAAATACTTAAGAAGGAAATAAAATGGATAAGTGCAGTTTAAAATCTTTAAAAGTGTTTTGTTAACTGAGTTTGTATGTATGGTGGTTTGAAACTGTATGTACTCCAGAGAAAGCATGTTTTTAAAGTTAATCCATTCCTGTGGACCCATTGTAAGTAGGGCTTTTGATGAGGCTACTTCAGTTAGGAGGTGACCCACCTCATTCAGGATGGGTCTTAATCCTATCACTAGAGTCCTTTATAAACTGAATGAATACAGAGAGAGAAAGAGAGAAGAGACCAGAAGATGCCTATTTGATTCTGGTTCAGTGAGGCTCAGAGACCGACCAAGATTCAGGCAGGAGTTTATTAGGTCACCAGCATGGCAGGGGTCTGAAGTGAAACTTCAGCCGGCTCTCATGGTGGGTGTCTGAAGAAAGACACTAGCCTGTCTGACTGACCTGGGGAGTACCTTTGGAACTGGCGGAGTTGGGTGGGGTTTGAGAGGGGTGTGAAGATATGGGGTGGAAAAGTAAATGCTTGCAGTTCTTAGGGTAGGAAGTGACTTTCTAAGGACTGCCTTACCTTTGGGGGACAGAATGTTCTGTGGTTCGGCGAGGGTTGAAAAGAGCAGGGGCTGGAACAGAGCATTCTACGTTTGGACACGTAGCTTGAGCTCAGGGTCAGTAAGTTATAAACTAACAATGCCGCCATGTGCCTTGCATGTGGCAGAGGAGCCAAGGATCACCAGCAGCTGGAATTCGGGAAGAAATCATCACCTTGATGATGCCTTGATTTGGATATTTTCTAAGCTTCAAAACTGCAAGTTAATAAACTCCCATTGTTTAAGCCAACCCATTTCATGGTATTTGCTGAAGCCGTCTAGGAACTAAAACTGTATGTTAATTTAATACATTAATCAAAGCATCTTTGGAAGTGATTGTTAAAATTTATTAGTTTTATGAATAGAATAAAATTGGTAAATTGAACTAAAAGTTCAAGAAAGACCTAAAATTTTTATTTTTAACTTCAATACATCATTAAAAAGAAAAACTTCCTGAATACTCTTTTCTATTCACAAAAGCTATCCAAAGGCACTGGCCCAAAAATTCACATTGACATGATACATACTCAAAATTAAAAAGTATTATATAATATTTCCCAAATAATATATTATACTAATGATAATGTATTCCAAAATCTATCTGATGTATATATTATGTATAATAATAATATATTCCCAAATTTATGTGTTTATATACGTGTGTGTATGTATTCCTTGTTCCTCTCACAGGAATAGCAACTGTGTGCAAATGTTGCACCCTAAGGGTTGGATGCTCTTGTCTGAAAGCTATTTTCCTCAGCTCTGATATTTAGTAACCCATGTGGAGAACAAAGGGATTTTGCTCGTTGAAGCCTAATTGCCTGCTGAATAAATAAATAAGTAGATGAAGTGCTGTGCACATTAAACAAAGGTAAATATTGACCCTGACACCATCTGTTTGCTGGGGTACCAGCTGAAGTGTGCTGGCAGGGTCCACCAGTCATGAGACTCCTCAGCCCAGCAAGCAGGGGCCTCCATTGTTCAGGACCACAGTCTGGGAAGAGACCAAAATATCAATAAGGCCCTCCTGCTTGCGCCTTAATCCTTCCCTTCAATTCTTCCACCCAAAATAGCTTGCAACATCTGAAATCCAAAAAAGGGAAAATAGGATCGATATTGATTACCCAGTCTCAGATGGCCCCAGTGAAAGTCTTTATTAAGTCAGATGAGGAGGATAAAATATCTCTGTTTTATTTCACCTTAATTAAGAAAAGAGAAATTACTGTATTTGGTCAGATGCCATGAGTTTGCATCTCATGCCCCCTATTGTCACAGGGTTTTAGAAGCTCAAGTGAGGTACGTTATATAACAGGGCCTGGGGAAAAGGGCAGTAGGTCATTTTAAAAGTTAACTATGATGACTTCTGAGTAACAAAGTGGTCAAAGGAGAGGTGAGGAAGGGACAGGCAGAGCTGCTATTGGCAGTTATCTTGGTGATTTCTGCAGGGCAAGAAATTCCTTCTCTCCTTCTAGTTCAAGTACCCAGTGCAGCATTCAAAACCCCTTCTAAATATCTTACCCTGTTTTTCTTTACTTTTGTTTTTCTTTAAAAGCGTGATCGAAGAAGGATTGAGGAAGACCCGTGTAATTATTCTAGTGGTTTGAGACACTGGAGTTTTCGTTTTCATTTTTATCATTGTTATTATTTTCACTCAGATGATCTCATTTGATAGTTCTAGTGGTTTAAAATTCCACAAGTATTCATTTCTGCATTTAAATAGGTCTAAAATAAGGTATATTTTAAAATACATTTTAGTTATGAATTCCTATGAATGTAAAAGTAATACAAACTCATTACAGACTACATGGAAAGTAAAGAAAAGCAGACACAAGACTTCAAAGACAAAGCCATCATCTACAATACTACCACGAAGCATTATTTTGAAACAGAAAATTTGTTTGACAAATGCTGCTCCTTACATCTCATGTTTCTACATTTGGGGGAAATTGTTGTTTTGTGCATGGAAGATTAAGAGAACATATTTTTATTGCTCTTTTAAGTAGCGGTTCCAAATACTGGTTCACAGAAGGTCAGAAATTATCATCTTTCTTCAGTATAACAAGAAAATAAGGACAAAGCTGTGAGCTTTTCAGAAACTGTTTTGTTTTTTTTTTTCCAAGTTAAAAGATTGGCCTTTATTTCTTGGTTATATTCTTCATTTTGAAAATATTATTTAATGAAATGATGGTGAGAGGAGTTTGTCATTTGTTTTCTCTTTTCTTTCTTTTAAAATATTTTAATTGGTAAAATAAATAGTTGGCAATCCCATGCCTGTCACCCCAATTATAAAAATAAATTACTGGTCTGTGAAATCCAAAATCTGGGATGCACTATAGTGAAAACCGCTTTCTTTCCTCCCTGCAGCCCTGTTTCCCCCCTTCCTCACTTTCTCCCTTCTTCCCTTCCTTCCTCAAATGCTTTCTAGTATCTGGGATGTGTTAGGTTCTGTGCTCAGAACCAGGTCACTAAAAAGAATAAGTAATGATCCTAGACTCATGTTGCTTATAGATAAGTAAGGCAGAAAGTTTCAGTTGAGCATGTCAAGTGACATGATGGTGGTGACAGCAGGGCACTAGGCACTTTAAGGGCAGGCGCTAGGCAGCGAATGAATGAAAACATTAGAATGACAGTGCCCTTGTTTTCTACTGAATCCAAACTGAATGGCATTACCTCAGTATATCTGAAGTTTTTCTACATTTGTTTTTCCATGGGAACCATGGAGTTTAAGAAATTGACCCCATGGTCACCCCCTGGACTGCAGAGTCATTGAAAAATGGTCAGGGAGTATAAAGAGTATCAGTTACAAAAAGCACGATTAATTGTGAAATGATAAATGCTTTGTACAAAAATCATATAATACATATTTTAAAGTTAAAGATAAACAAATTTTGGAATCACTTTGCTATTTTGAAGTAGCCATTGACTGTAATTACAGATAATATGGAGTTGACCTCCTTGTAAGTAAAGTTCTGTACATAGAACTTTATCCCATTGGGCTGTCTCACTTAAAGGAGAAGGAAAATGACTTTGCTTTCAAAAATTAAATTGAAATACAAAAAGCAATAAAATGAAAAAAAAAAAAAAAAAGAAAAAAGCTGAAATACTAAGCTGCTTTGTCAGAACTGAAGTCTGTTGGCCCATTGGTTTTTGGCCAAAGTTCACCTATCTAAAAATTAAGTTTACAAATGCATATAATTATTTTGTTTCATTATAATATTTGTGTTTTCTGGAACAGTGTGTGGTTTAAGAGGATTATTATTAAATGATTAGTGACTTGGAATGCTAGAGTTTTTCTCATTTGGAATTTATGTCTCTGATGCAAAATATAAATAATTGCTATAATTTTCTTTTTTTCTTTTCTAAAAATGGAAATAATAACCAAGACATAAAAGAATAATTATTTTAATGATTTAGAAATATCTTTTTATTTTTTTTTTTATTTTTTTTATTTTTATTTATTTTTTTTTTATTTTTTTTTTTAAAGGATTTATTTATTTATTTACTTTTATCCATTTTTACACCCCTTCCCCCCGCGCCGTTTTTGCTGTTTCTGTGTCCATTCGCTGGGCAACTCTGTGTCCATTTTCTGCCCTCTCTTCTCATCCTTCTCTTCCTGTCTTCACTGGGATTCAATCCTTGGAATCTCTGATGTAGGAGAGAGGCATCCTGCCCGCGCCACCTTAGTTGCTGGTTTTTCGGTGCGTCTCATCTTGCCTCTCCCTTGTGTCACTCTCCTATTATGTCATCATCTTGCTGTGTGGCTCGCGGGAACTGGTGGTGCACCCGCGCACAGGGCCTGGCGGCCCACGCACCTTCTATATATTTTTAAAATTTTTACCAGGAGGTCCCGGGGATCGAACCCAGGTCCCTCCATATGGGAGATGGACGCCAACCAGATATAGCCCCCTGCTATATCTCTTAAGGTTGACCAGAGATACCTAGAGTTACAGTCTTTTCCCATACAGGATGGTCATATAATAAATCAGGCTTAGTTTATCACCAGCATTCTAAAAACCAAACCTAGGGAGGAAAACTAGGTCTGGGGACACATGCATGGTTTCTAATATAGCAAATGTTTAGCCCACCCTGATTATCACAGAATCAGGACAGTGAGAATATTCGCATAGAAATATCTTGAGCAAATAAAATTATTTCATAACCATGGAGTGATAACCTATAAAGTCTAAGGTCCAAGCAAGAACTGACTCTTTAAAATGTAAGAGAAGGGAAAAACAGTAAGATGAAAATGTCAGTCTGAACTTTTTTGGAACTTATTTTATTCCAGTGTTTTTTCAACACCCTTGGGCATCTAATATATATACAAGTGGATATAAACCTGAGTAAATAAGAATATACTTTATAAAATAAAGAATATACTTTATAAAATAAAGTATATAATAAATATGTTTATATTTATTGAACATATCAATGTTAAATATATGAGTGGATATAAAATATTTATAAAATAGTAATAATTTTGAGTATGTAAAACTAAATTTTATTTGATTAAAATTAATTAAAATGAAGCAATATATTTTTTTAGAATTTTAAAAGTAAAAGGTATTAGTATATTGCATATGACAGTATTACTATATAAGATTAAATAAAATAAATTAAATAAGTAATATTTTATATTACTAATGAATATTAAATATTAAAATAAAAACATGAACTGTGCATGGGTGTGTAAAATTTAAAAATAAAAACTAATGAGGACTTGTTTTAACTCAGGGTTTCTCAACACCGGTACTACAGAAATTGTGGACCTGTTATGCACTGTAGTATGTTTAGCAGCATTTCTGGCCCCTAACTAGATACAAGTAGTGCATCCCCAGTTGTGACAATCAAAAAGTCTCCAGACATCACCAAATGTCCCCTGAAGGCAAAATCATCCCTAGTGAGAACCATGGTTTTAACTGAAGTAGCAGAAATATCAAGTGATTACATTTGACAAAACTTGTTTTCTTTAATAGTTTACTTCATTATCTCTACCTAACTGAAAGAAACCATTCCATGTGTGCCATGGGCCAATTTCAGTGGTGCCCTGGGTTATGTGATGGCTGGAAAAACAGCCCAATCAAAATGTAAGTACACAGATCTAAAATCTGGTGTACTTATGAAGAGCAATGTACACATATCCTCATTCTACCAGCTCCTCTCTCTGCATTTTGCCAAGGAATTGACCCTTTTTCTTGGGATACTCTTAGATTTCCCAACCATAATTACTCCATGCAAAGTATTGCATATCCATTCTCAGTTATACACCCTAATGAAGAAATGCAGTGAAGTGTCTCAGGATGCTACACGATTTTCATATTGTTGCATAATGGTGAAATTCCTGGGACGGGTTGGGTAGTGGCTGTAGAACTTCTTTGCCCATAACCTATGCCCACCCTTGAAGAGTGTCTGGCTCTCTTTTGAGTAGAATACTAAAACCCTCTGAAGAATAGTGTTAGCCTAGAAATCTCTCTGGTAGCCTCTCACAAATTCCCACTAAAATCATCTTTCAAGGTATTAAAAAAACAAAAACAAAAAAATCTTAAGGCATAGAAAACTAAGAGCATTGACTAATTTATTGCCTAAATCTGGTATGAATTTCCACTAAGCTTCTGTATAATGCAGTGAAGGCAAAGAACAAATCATGTGAAGGGCTCCTTCCACAGTGGGTGTTTTAATTGCATATCTTTATATGTGTCAAATTGTTCAATGCTCAAGGTAGGTACACACTGGTGGAAAAACTGTATCACTGAACTTTTTGAATAGATTACAAGGATTGTCTCATGTTATAGGAGACAAGCCTCAAAACCTTCAGTGACTTGCTATTGCCTATATATTTATATATGAAGTATTGAACTTGCCATTTAAATCCCAATACAGTTTAGCTCCAGCTTAGGTTACAGTTAGACTTATTAAAAATATTCTGGGACTCATCAATTGGGAAAGGCAGATGTATCAAGTTTGGCCAATGGAATACCCTTTTATGTGGGTCTAGGAGTAAAAGATGAGAGAGAGTGGATCCCAGGGACCTGGGGGTATACACCCAGATGGCATTTCCATTCAGTTACCAAGAAAGGCAACATTTTTCAAAGCAGTAAATCTCTAGAGAAAAAAATGATACGATATGAAAGCCCTCATCAACAGTGCTGCTTCTAGTGAATTAATTCAAAATTTTCCACTCTGCTAACCTAAAAATTTTCCAGACACTGTGATTTTAAAATGGGTTTCCTTAGGTCAAGATTGAATAGGCCCCAGGTGGTGGGGCTCCTGCGGGCTCTGGAGACACCCAGGTCCTATGTCAGGGCGGATAGCTCCAGAGTTTGGTGCCTTGCCAGTGGGCCCTACTTTGGAGTTTGTGCTCCTGAGAGTGACAGAGTTGGACTCAACTATGTCTTCCCTGCACATAGCTCATCTGTCCCTTCTATTCAAACCTATACTTGGTGCTGGAGTTTGTAGGTATATGTCCAGAGACTGGAATCTTTGGGCTGTCCATGTGCCAGCTGGGCCCGGAACCTTGGTAGAGCAGCAACTCCTACTCTACAGCTCTTTGGACTCACCCAGGACAACTGGCGGGGAGATGATGATGGACAATGGCCATCCCAGGGATGGAGAGAGTCTGCAGCTGCAGGCAGGATAATCCTACCCATCTTTCCCATGGGATGTAAGCCCCCTCTCAATTGGAGACGGAGTGGACATCACCATCCCAGACTCCTCAGGATGGGGGGAAGAGCTGTGGACTAGAGTAGACTTACTGGTATTCTACTATAGACATATTGTGATTCAAGCAATGGAAGAAATTACAACATTGATGTGGAGCCAGTGGCCACTGGAGGCTCTGGGGGCAGGGAGAGGGAAAAGCAGTTGTAATACAGAGGCTTTGTCAGAATTTGGGAATGGTTCTGAGTGACATTGCAATGACAGATATAGGCCATTTTATATCATAATATAACATGCTGAACTGTGTGGGACAGCGTGTGGTCGACAATGTGAACAATGGTCCATGCTTAATGGCAAAGCCCCAGGATGTGTTTATCAATTGCAATTCATGTGCCACACTAATGAAGGATGTTTATGTGGGAGGTTGTGGGAGGTGTGGGAGGTGGGGCATATGGGAATCCCTGTATTTTTTGTGAAACATTTATTAAATCTAAGTATCTTATTTAAAAATAAAAATAATAATAATAATAATAAATGGAGAAAAGCTGGTCCCTACCAGCACTGTGATTTTCAGTCAGCCCCACTTCTCTTCATGTTGGATGTGGAGTTAAGATGGCGGCCACCAGCCTCTTTCTGACTTGGACAGGTTCAAACTTTAGCTGTTCTTAGGATTATACTTTAGCTTGCTGAATTTTTTTTTTTTTTTTACCGGGAGGTCCCGGGGATCGAACCTGGGTCCCTCCATATGGGAGATGGACGCCCAACCAGTTGAGCCACATCCGACCCCTAGCTTGCTGAATTTACTAATCAGTAGCTGAAGTTGGTGCCCAACCATCTCTTCCTGCCCCGTTTTGGGAAGTGGAGTTTTCAATTCCAGCCACGGAACAGCTCTTGAGGCAGCTTGTGCCTCCAGTGGAGGATGGGCACTGACCTCCACGGCGTGGAGTGCTCTACTTACCAATCTTCTCTGCAGATGGGCAGTCTCCTCCTTCCATTCTTTCAAGGATGTTGCAGGATGCACTTCCGGTCTCTTGCAGCCCCCAAACAAGTGCTCTAGATAGCTGTGGGTGATCACCAACTGCCCCGTAGCTGGAGCTGATTCTTGGAGTTCTTTACTTTGCCGCCATCTTGATGGTTGTCCCCTCCTATATTTTTTATGTAACATTTATGTAATCTAAGTATATATATATAAAAAAAAGTATATTAAAAAACAAAAAAAGATTGAATGGGGATCCAGGGTGGGTTGTGTTTTAGTTTCCTTGACTGCTCAAAGGAGATTCCATGAAATGGTTTGGCTCTAACAAGGAGAGTTTATTAGCTTACAAGCTTATATTTTTCAGATGGTGAAAATATCCAAATCAAGGCATCATCAAAGGGATGCTTTCTTCCTGAAGACTGATTGCTCGTGATCCTTGGCTCCTTTGCCACACAGCAAGGCACATGGCGGCATATGTTAGTCTCTCCCTTCTCTTGTTTCCATGGTTCCATCTCTCTCTCTCTCTCTCCCCCCCCTCCATCTTTTCCTCTGTCCTTCTCCCTCTCTCTCTGTATTCATTCTATTTATAAAGGACTCCAGTTATAAGATTAAGTCTCATCCTGAATGAGGAAAGTCACACCTTAACTGAAGTAGCCTCATTAAATGTGTTACTTACAATGGGTTTACACCCACAGGTGTGGATTACATTTAAGAGTATGTTTTTCTGAAGGTACATACAGCTTCAAACCACCACAGGCAGGTTGTGGTGCAGGTGGAAGGATTCATTCAGTAAAACTCTGGAATCTTAATCTTATTTATTCATTATGTTTGAAGCCCTGGTGTCCAAGAAAGAGGAGAGGAAATAAAACAAGACAAGCCCTCTCATAAATGGACCAGTTTGAGTTCCAGCCTTCTTGTTTCTTAGAAAGGAAAAGCAAAAATCCTCAACTGTGGAGATTGTTTTGGCACTTCTAAATACATGCGCAAAGACCAGAGGGAACTTCCTTGAAGATTTAATAATAGTGATGCTCATATGATATATTTAATAATGACATTAAGCATCAGTATTTACTGTCTGGAACATGTATGAAGAGATTTCATTTACAGGAGACTTCAAATGTATAATAATTTGATTGTTTCTATGAGCCACAAAGTATGTAGTTTAGGTAGGCAATCAAATAATGAAAATAATAATTTAAAAATAATTAAAAATTATTAAACAGAAGGCAGCCTTTAAACCCATGTACTGCACTCCTTCTTTGTCCTTTCTGTGCCCCAGGCAAAGACCTCAGTAAACAGGTGTGCCTTGTTCCAGAAGAGCGATTTCTACTTTACTTTAGTAAAATATAATTATCAATAAAGCAAGGGATCAAAATAGATACATATACAGCAAATCTTCTTAATTAAATCAAATTGAAAGAGGTCTTTCTGATTTAAGGAGTCTGAGTGACAGATTAACCAAAAAAATGAAATTTATTAATTTTAGGGCTATGCAAAATTGGAACCTTTAAATAGTTTCAATCACTAATAGACAAAGCTTATTTCCAAGAAGTAGCAGATAGTTGCACACGAGCAAAAGATCCTTTAAAAAAGATACACAGTTTGTTAATTTGGTTCCTTGCTGTTTTACACTATTAATTAGATAGGTGGGGTTTTAATCAGGATTATGTTTAGCAGCCCGTAACAGTCCCCTTCCCCAAACCTAAATAGTAGGGCTTTTGAACAAGGTGGATATTTCTTTCTCTTCCATAAAAGACACCCAGAGATAGGGTGTCCAGGGCAGGTGTGGTGATTCCATGGTCAGTGGGGTCCTCTCTTGGTCTTCTACCATTGTCTAAGATGGCTGTTTGAGCTCCAGCCATCACATTCAAATTCCAGCCACCAGAAGGAAGACAGAGACCTTGCATGTCTCCTTCCTTCTTTTTAAAGACTTTTAGAAGACTTGCAAAAGATTTGAAAGTCATCTCATTGTCCAGGTGTGAGTCACATGCAAGGGAATCTGGGAAATGTGTCCACCTGAAAATTGGGGCTTAGTTTCAGAGGTATTTCTGCCATACTTTGGTTTAATATATAGATAATGAAAAGGTAAAGTTCAACCTCAAATTATCATAAATTGCAAAATCAGAAGGATATTTTGGATTAAGGTGCATATGTTGTATACATATAGGTGTGTATCTCTGTGTGTATAAATAAATAAATAATCAGGAACTGCCTCTTTGCATATTACTCATACCCACTCCAGCCATGCATTCTACTTTTTTGGAGTTTGGGCTTAATTAATTAATAATTTTCTTAGGTGCTACAGATTAGAAGGTAAATAGAGTGCTGCCTCTTCCTTCAAGCAGCTCATAGTCTAATGGAGGAGACAGGCACATTAAAACACAGTAATTCAGAAATTATAGTGCAATACTATGGACAAAAAAATCTACTTAATAAGAAAAAATGTTCACATATTGATTTTTAGCCTTCTGCACTTCTATTTTAAATTACAGTGATGTGGGAAGCGGCTGTGGCTCAATCAGTAGGGCTCCCGTTTACCATATGGGAGGCCCTGGGTTCGGTTCCCGGGGCCTCCTGGTGAAGGCAAGCCCGCCCGCACGGCGTGGTTAGCTGACCCAGCGAGCACAAGCAGCAAGGGGGGGAGATAAATGAATAAATAAATAAAATCTTTAAAAAAAAAAAAAAATTACAGTGATGTATTGCTAAAGTAAGATTTGTATCTGCTAAGAACCATCATTCTATATGACTGCAAGCTCCTTGAAGGCAGGAACCACTGGCTCACAGTGGATGCTCAAACAAATAAATTTTTTTAAAGATTTATTTATTTATTTATTTGTTTGTTTATTTATTTATTTATTTATCTCCCTCTCCTCCTTCATTGTTTTGCACTCACTGTATGCTCTCTATGTGTTCTTCAGTGTCTGCTTGTCTTCTCTTTAGGGGGCACTGGGATCCCATCCTTGGACCTTCTGGAGTGGGAGAGAGGTGCTCAATCTCTTGAGCCACCTCAGCTCCCTGGTCTGCTGTGTCTCTTATTTTCTCTCCTCTGTGTCTCTTTTTGTTGTGTCATTTTGCTGCACCAGCTCTCTACGTGGGCCAGCACTCCTGCGCAGGCCAACACTTCACATGGGTCAGCTTGCCACGTGGGCCAGCATTCCATGTAGGCTAGCACTCCATGTGAGCCAGCTCGCCTGGGAATTGAACCCCGGACCTCCTATATGGTAGGCGGGAGCCCAATTGCTTGAGCAACATCTGTTTCCCTCAACAAGTATTTATTGAGTAGAAATATGAATGGAAATATGTGGGCAAAAAGGGAGACTGAGTAGGGTTTGCAAAGTGTATAACTCACAGAACACAGAAAGTTGATATATGAAAAAATATATTTGTGAAGGATACAAAGCAAAGGATAATGATTTACATTGAACACATTCTTCATCTTAGAATATGATTTATCAACCAACCCTATGCACTTAAATCTTGATTTGTGTGGTGGTCATTTGTTGGTTGCCACTTCTTGCTTCTCCAGCCTCAACTGCCTTATTCCTTCCTATTGACCTCTGATTTCTATTTGGGTATCCAAATGGTTCCAGAGAAGCCAATTCTGCCTCTTGCTCTGGTGGTACATTTTGACCTCAGCTAAGTCATTCAGCACAATCTCCCTCTGGCCACAGCGACTGCTTCAAGGACAGATATTGTCATTACTCCCATCATCACCATCATCACTTACACTTTCAAAGTATTTACTTAGTGCCAGGCACTGTTCTAGGCACTGCATTAGTCCACTGACTCCTCATAACAACCCAGTGAGGTAGGTGCTATTATAATTTCTACTCTGTATCACTCTGAGGCTCAAAGGTAGTAAATGGTAGGTAGGGATGGATTCTGAACTTAGGCAGTTAGCTCTGGAATCTATGTTCCTAAAGGATCCACTGAACTGCTTGTGACCCAAGACGGTCCATCAGAGTAAACCTTGTGTTTCTGACCAAGAAAGTTAGTACAGGAGGTTCCCTGTGTGCTGTGTGGTGTGTGGTGTGGTGAGCAGATGTGAGGCCTGGACTGGCTCCAGCATCTCCTTGCCTCAAGGGAAGATGGCCTGAGTTCAAGGCCAATGCACGGAGGCCACAGTGGTGAAAGGACATGGTGAATTGGAGGCAGTGCCTGGATGATGCTGTGAACTTTCAGTCAGTACAGCAATAAACTCTTTTAAAGGTCAATTTGAATTGGGCTTTCAAAAGCATTCTGACATCATTTGATTTACAAAAGTTTTTATATACACGCACTCTTTCTGCTATACATCTGCTACATGAAAATATTTGCACCTCTACCCTTCATTTTCATACTTAACAATGAACATGGTATAAATAAGGAGACATTGGTAACACTAAATAGATTAAGAAGAGTAGTTTAAAAAACGATTCTAATTAACACCATATTTTATCACTTCTCACCATGACATCTTTTCACATTTTAACATTTCTGAAATTGGGATATGTCCAATAATTGATGGGGTCTTCAATTAATTGGCAATTATTTTCTTTCTTTCTTAGTGGTAAATAAAAGAATGACTATTAATGTAATTGATGGCATACTAGAGTCAATGAAATACAGTAATTTGGTTATTGTTAGATATGTTCCCTCCTCTTCCTCTCAAGTATTGATTTATCCTATTTACAACCTTTACTAAAATATTCATATTATCTTCTACTAAGAATGTATATATACAACAAAATTTATATTCATTTCATAGTTTCTTCAAGTTTGGAGTTGGGTTAGGTTACAAATGGTGGAGAATTATACATGGAAAAAATAATAAACTAAGACTAAAGGGCAGGAGTCCCCTAGTCAGACCCAACTCTGCCAGGATCCTATATACTTCTGTTACTTGTCACCACCACCACTACCATAAGTTTACCACTTAAACCTAGAATAAAAGAATTACCAGAGATCACTCCTCATTTTGGACAACTCAACCAAGCCTTCTAAAGGAGATTATTTACAAGGATCATTTTGGACATCAGCCCAAGTGCTATCTCTAATAGCATTAGGTATTCATTCAATGTGCCTTCAGTAGGAACTCTGGTCGGTAAGTTTGTACAAAGAAGTTTGTACCATTGCCCTGATTACTCCTGAGTTAATTTTTACAGAGACTTGGGGAATATCTCATAAAATTTCTGAGGTCCAAATATCAGTTTTAGAACTCAGTAACAGACAGGACAGTGAGAAACCTCAGAGGTAAAGTGAATATTTCAGTATACAGTAAGAGGGTGTATGCTTACTCTAACACTTCATTTCCAGGTCAACAAAAGTTGGTTTTGGTTAAGAAAATGGATAGCTAGCAAAGTAAGAGTTTCCCAGATGGAATCAAGCTTGAGTCCAGGAGTGCTCAAAGGAAATTTGCATGTAGCATACCAGAGGTGAGGCTTGTACAAGTAATCTTATTCATTCATTCAACACATATTAATGATGAGTCGATTGTCTGTCAAACTCTGTGCCAGGTGCTTGGGATACAAGAGTAGATGAGGCAGACACGGGCCTGCTTACATCGAACTGTAGTCTAATAAGGGGGTGGCAATTATTCAGATTACACTTGGGCTGGAACCTAATCCAGACCTGGAGATCAGGAGAACTTCCTGGAGGAGGGTGACCAAAGTGGTGGGACCTGAGCAGCGAGGTGGGACCTACAGAGAGGAAAAAGGGGCAGCAGGTGGAGATCCACATCCCCCACCCCATAGATGGCACTCTCATCTTTTTGTTCATTGTTTGTTTTTTCTTTAGGAGGCACTGGGAACCAAACCCGGGAACTCTCATATGGGAGGTAGGCGCTCAATTGCTTGAGCCATATCTGCTCCCTCCAGAAGAGGGTTTTAAAAAGAAGAGGATTTTAAGCTGAGAAAATAGCTCATGATGACACACTACATTAGGATTCCGGGGCTGAAAGTCAGTGATTCACAGGCCATCCATTGAGTACCTGTGCTGTGTCAGGTAATATGCTGGCAAGTAGAGATTTTCCTGGGAACTTTTTTTCCCTTTTGTTGTGATATGCTCACTAGAGCTTCCTTATGTTCTTTTTTTTTTACATTTTTAAAAATTTTATAAGATTAATGCTCAAAATTAAAAAGATTTACCTTGCAACAGAAGTAATATTGATTGAAGAACATTAATAAAAATAAATAAAACCACAGACAAGAAAATAAAATTCACTCACAGTTCTACTGTAAAGAGAGATTTACTGTTGACATTTTCACATATATAATTGATGGTCCTTATTCTGTGCATATCTATTTTAAAATATGAAACTATAAACTATACTGTCTTTTAAAAATTATGTCAAATATTTATATAACAACTATATAACACATGTACAGAATACAAAATTCTAAGTGTACAAAAAGGAATACAATAAAATGCTGTGTCCATTCTAGTCCTGTCCAGCAACCACCCTTATCCCCTTCCCAGAGGAAATGACTGCTTTTGGTTTTTCTTGGCAAATTCTTAATGTCAGAATCAGAAGGCTAGATGGAGTTCAGAGGTCTTCTACTTCAGATGTTTCTTTGCCAGATGTTGCCCTGAGCTGCTTCTTGCCTGGGGTATCACCTTTGCAGGAAGAGCAATGTGTTGTCACCAGAAGAAAGGGATGGGAAAGCAGCGTAGACATGGAGATCTAGGCACCACCATGCAAGTCCCAGGCCTCTTATTTTATACATGAGTGTGCTGAGGCACAGAGAGGTGATAAGACTTCTTTAAGGTCACATAGCTAGCTTGACTTAAAATAAAAATAACTGCCGGGTAACTAAAAGTGAATTTCCTTATCCTTATCCTCAAGTTTCTATAGAATGACAAATACCCATATCACTAAGCTGATGTTAATAAATTAAGATGATATTCTTTATGAAGGGTCCAAACCAGATAAAATAGTCAACACATTAGAACCTAGATTAGAACCTAGAAAATGAGGCTATTTTTAATGCACGTCAATTTCATTAACCAATAATTTGACAGCATTCTTTCATGTAATAAAACTCTATTTTTATTTTAAATTAATCAATACTCATTATAAAAAAAGTCAAAATTTCTTTTAAAAACTAAAAAAAGATTTTCCTATTTGCACCATTATATAAGCTTTTTTTTTTCTTTTCTTTCTTTACTTCACTACTTATTTTGGATAACTTTCCACGTTAGCACATATATATCCATGTCATCTTTCCTAAAATTCCCAGGCATTCTATATAAGTATATACTATACCTAATTTAATGTCTCCTATTTTTGGGCATCTAGTTTGTTTAAAAAGTTTTAATATTATAAAAATGCTGTAATAAACATATTTTTAACAAATATCTGTATATTATTTCATAAGGATAAATTCCTAGAAGTTGAATTTCTGGATCAAAGTGTAAGCATATTTAAATTGTTATACTTATCATAGATTGCCCTCCAGAAAGCCTGAATCAATTTACAGTTCCACTAACAATGTATCAAAATACCCATTTTGCTCCACTCTTGCCAGTATTTAGAATCTCTACTAAATCGGCAAAAGATGTTAACCTGTTGTTTAAAAAACTTAACAAATGTCCCCAAAGAGACTAATCAACTTGCCATACACCCCCACTTTTTGCTAGCTTTCATATGAACAGAGAAGAGGAGACCAAGGTGTTTCAAAGTCAAAGTTAAAACCTTTTATACTAAAAACAAACCATATCAATGCATTCAGCAACAAGGATTAATAACTGTGAAACTTAAGAATTCTCAGTCAGTAAACCCCCTAAAATATTTGTTTGGAGATCATAAAGGATGAAGAAATGTGGGCAATATCCTTGAGGAATTTCAATAAACAGATCTACAGCCTCAGTAGTTAGTAGAGGAGAGATGGTTAACAGCATTTATATGAAGTGAATCAGAAGGTAGGATGGTCTTATAAACTGTATGTGCCTGGGCACATACTTTATAGAAATAAAAATGTAGCAAGGTGTTTAAACAGGCTAGGCAGTAGTGTGATGAGACCAAAGCAGGGATATTTCCTTTCTTTAAAAATGACTCCTCCTGAGGCAACCCATTTTGCAGGGTCTTCAATACACATTTCCCTGACATGCATTAATTTGATGGTTGAGGTAGAATAACAGGGAGGCTACCGGTGAAGAACGGGGCCTCTTTGCTTTTTTAAAAAATTATTCTTAGGTAATTAGGGGAAATTTTTATTATTTTATTTATTAAACCCTAGAGCAATGGTTTTCAAAGTGTGGTTCCCAATCAGTAGCATCATTCACATAGGGAAGTTGTTAGAAATGCAAATTCTCAGGCCCATCCCAGACATACCAAATCAGAAATTCAGGGGGTGGGCCAGCAATCTGTGTTTTAACAAGTCATCTTGGTGATTGGGGTACGGCCCGAAAGTATTAGAATAACCAAAATATTTCCTTATTTACTGTCAATATTTTCAAGATGTTTTCTTCTTTTTTCAAATTACTTTCTGAAGTCTGGAGAACATAGAATTATAAAAAGATGACAGAAGATGAACTGTTTAAATATATCTTCCTAAAGAGAATATAGACCTTTAAAAAGAATTCTGGGTCTGGCATTTTGAAGTGCATATTTCAGTAAGGAATGTTGTATTAGTCAGGGTTCTCTAGGGAAACAGAATCAACAGGAGATATCTGCCAATAATATGAGATTTTATAAGAATCTCTCATGTGACCGTGGAGATGCACAAGTCCAGGTTCCTCAGGCAGGCTGCAAACCAGGGGCTCTGATGAAAGTCCAATGAAGGTCCTTGATGAGTTTCTGGGAGGCATTAGCTGTCTAAAGACAAGCTGGGAAATTCTCTCTGAATGTTGAAATCAGTTCCCCTTTTAAGGCATTCAACCGATTGGATAAAGCATCACCCATTGCTGACGGCAATCTCCCTGACTGATGCAGATATAATCAGCCATCCATTCAGTAAACTCACTGGTAACCAAAGTCCATAAATGTCCTTGTATTACAATTAGCCCAGTGCTTGCTTGACCAAACACCTGGACACAATTACCTGGCCGAGTTGACACATTAGCCTAACCATCACAGGTGGGTGTGGGTCTGTTTCAGGTAAAGTGAAATCTGTTCCTTTAGATCTGGGTTCTTGCAGCCCTTCACAGATGGTCTGTAAGTTTCCATAGAATTGTATCTATTCTGAAGTTGTCATTTGTTTCATCTACATAGGCTTATTATGACAAAATGTCACCTTGACCAAAGAAAATAGTAAAAAAAAAAAAAAAAAAAAAAAAATCTGACGAGATCAAAGACTTTGACAAAATTTTAAAGACTGTATTATGTTATGCATATGTTGAAATGATATGATTTTCCTGGAAAAAAAGTGCTGGAAAAGTATCTTATTTGTTTCTCTGGATAGGCAGTGAAAACTTTCCTCCAAAATCCTGTGTAAGGCATATGTTTAACTTTTTTTTTTTTTAAGATTGATTTATTTATTCCCCCCCCCCATTGTTTTGAGCTTGCTGTCTACTCACTGTTGTTCTGTGTCTGCTTGTCTTCTCTTTAGGTGGCACTGGGAACCCATCCTCAGACCTTCTGGAGTCAGAGGAAAGTTCTCAATCTCCTGTGCCACCTCAGCTCCCTGGTCTGTTGCGTCTGTTATTGTCTCTCTTCTGTGTCTTTTTTTGTTGCATCATCTTGCTGTGCCAGCTCTCTGCGTGGGCTAGCACTCCTGCACAGGCCAGCTCACCGCTCGGGCCAGCTTGTCTTTCACGAGAGGGCCCTGGGAATCGAACCCTGGTCCTCCCATATGGTAGAAAGGAGCCCAATCACTTGAGCCACAGCCACTTCTCATGTTTAACTTTTTAAGAAACTGCCAAACTGTTATCCAAAGTGGTTGTATCATTTTACATTCCCACCAGCAGTGTAAGAGAGTTTCTGTTCCACATCTTCACCAACACTTGATATTGTCAGCCTTTTAAATTTTAGATATTTAATAGGTATGTAGTGGTATCTCATGGTGGTTTAATTTGCAGTTCCCTAATGACTTATGATGTTAAATTTCTTTTAAAAAATTTTAAAAAATATTTTAAAAGATGCTTAAGTTACATAAATGTTACACAAAAATTACAGGGATTCCCATGTTCCCCACCTCCCACACCTTCCATAACCTCCCGTTAAGCTTCTTTTCACATGCTTATTTGCCATTTGTTTATCTTCTGATCCAGCCATTATACTTCTTTTCACTTCAAAAGATCTGCAAATTTGTGGCATACAAAGACTTGAACACAAATGTTTGCAGCAGCTTTATTTATAAGAGTCTGAAAACTAGAAACAACCCAAATGATGGTAAGGTAATATGGTATATACATACAATGGAATACTACTTAGCAATACAAAGGAATGAACTATGGATACACAAAACATGGATGAATTTAAAAATAATTATGTTGAGTGAGAGAATCCAGACCTCCCCCAAAAGTTCACAGTATATGGTTCCACTTACATAAAACTCTAGAAAATGCAGATAATTTATAGTGTCAGAAAGCAGATTAGTGGTTGCCAGGGAAGTGAGGTGTGGGGGAGAGAGCTAGAAATTACAAAGGTGTGGGAGGAATCTCTTTGGGGATATATGTTCACTAGGTGGATTGTGGTGATTTATGGGTATATGCATATGTCAAAACTTATCAAATTGTACACTTTAAATATATGCAGTTTATAGTATGCCAACTACAGTTCAATAAAGCTGTTAAAAGAAAACAAACTTAGGTTCTTCCTATTATCTGTAAGAAGCTCTTTTCTGTGTTAAACAGATTATTTTTCTTTCTCCAGTACCAGATAAAGAAATGAAAAAGGAAATGCCTTACTCATAAGAGGCTGTTTTATGTACATGACTTCATGACTTTATACCTTTTCTTGTGAAAAGCCTGGAACAGAATCCCAGTTCCCACCCCTAACCTCCAGCCTTTCAATTGCCAATGGAGGTTAAAAAACAAACAAAACCCCAAAGGACCATAAAACAGGTGGCAGCAAAACTCAAAATGTGAGAAACAAATGACACTTAGAACCTCTTTGTTTTTACAAGGGTAGATGGCTCTATTGAACATTGTCATAAAAAATGAAAATCTGTTATGAAATCTTTCAATAACATTTGGTAATTGGTATCAGGTACACTGTAGTACTTAAAAGAAAAGCCTCCACAAACACAGAAGCTAAAATTCAGAATAATAAGGTGTCAGCACATGTCATAAAAAGCTGTAAAAAATTTGACAATAAAACCCAAAGCTGGACACACAATTTGATTAAAAATTCAAAAGCGGTTCCAATTTTACAGAAAGCTTGGAAAAAAGTAGTGATTGGATTCACAGCTTTAGGTAAAGTCCATGCCATGCATGGCAAATTTATTTCTCACTTTAGGGTTTGTGCAGATTCACTGTTTTGATGGAGGGGGGAAAGCAGGGAGGGAAATTTTCTACAGAACGTCCTTTTGGGAAATCACGGGAAGTAAACTGTCTCCAAAGTTGCACAACGTTCATTTCAATTCTACAGTACTGTGGAAGCCAATTTTTAAAAAGGGTGCTAACGTTTTAGGTTTTAAGCAAATGTTTTCAGCTTTGGCTACCCAGCTAATAAGTGGTAGAAGAGGGAACTCAAAAGCATATCGGTTGTCAAAATTCTTGCTTTCTAACACTCATTATAGAAAAGAGAGTCTTCTGGAAGGACTACCATCAACCCTGCCCAGTGCCCTTCCCTTGTGTCTTCTCTTAACTGCGACTTTGTAACTTGCTGCTGGTTTACAGCTGGAGAGCACGGATGCACCTGCTGCGAAGGCCAGCCGGGCCCTGCCTTACCCCGAGCTGGGCCTCAGTTGCCTGTGCACGGGCACAAGGACCCACTAGGAGTCACTGTAGCCTCAGAGCTATTGTGCCTGCCGGTCCTGGAAGCGGCCGGCGGCTCAGAGGGCGTGGGACACGGAGCGTCCGAACACCCGGCTGCGAGCGAAACTGCGCCCTGCCTTGCCCGAGCCAGCTTCCCGGTCTCCCCGGGAAACGGAAACAGAGCGCAGGGCCAAAACCTCGCACAGCAGCGTGGCTAGAGGGCTGCGCCAGGTCCTCGCGCAGACCAGTTCGCACCTCGCAGCTCTGACAACCTCTGCTCCGCCCTCAGCTCCCGGCCGAGACCCCGCCCCAAAGGGGCGCCCCCTACCCTGGCAACCCAGTCCCGGCTGCCCTCCAGGGATTTTTGCAGACGCCCGGACCTGGCCCAACCCAGCCGCACCTCGTCGGCTCTCGTCCCTGGCACCACCCCTTGCGCCGCCTAGAGAACTTTTCCCGGAGCCTCCACGGCCGGGCGCGCCCTGGGCGCACCCCCGCCCGCCGGCCCACCGGCCCCTGCGTACCCACCCCGGGCGCCCGAGGCTCTCCTAATCTCCGCGTCTCTGAATCTTCAGGAGAACAGCACCCCGTCGCCGCGTTAGGACATTCCTGGAGGGAAAGGTTCAACTTGGCCCCACCGCTTCCCGCGATGAGCTCGGGGGGGCCCAGACTGGAGCCGCGCCCCGCCACGAGCTGACCTCTCCTCGCCGGTTTCGGTAAGGAGCAAGCTGCGGTTCCTCGCCCTCCTCCGGCTTCTCAGTGGCGGCGGGTTGGGGGTTTAGCGGACTAGGTGACGACTCTCGTCACTGCCCCTGCGCCCCTGGCTGGAGCGTCGTGGGTACTCCTGACACAAAAGAAAAGCCGACCCCTCCCCATTCGGCGGCCCAGGCCGGGGGCTGCGGGGCGGGGTTGGAGCTGGAAGTGCGCGCCCGCTGGGGACTCGGGAGGCGGAGGAGAAGACGGAGTGCCGCGGCCGCGCTCAGAGCGGGCGCTGGTGGAGGGGGCTGCAGAGCACCGAGGGTTTTCCAAGTGCAGGGAGGGCCTCGAGCACTCACCCTTCCCCTTTCTTACCTCTTGCCTCCATTGCCAGGCGACTTTTGTCTTCCCCAGGACTGCGGGAGGGGCCGTAGCGTCCCCGCCTTCGGAGGTGACCGAGCCGCAGGATGCGCGGGGACGCGCCGCCGCCCTCCGCTCCCAGTTCCGCCGGCTCTTCTCCGGAGGCTCCCAGACTCTGACTCTCCCAGGCTTCTCCCCATTCTTACCTCCGTACCTTGCGGGGCCCGGATCCCGCTGGAGCTGCTCCCCTCGTTCTCGCCACGGCGCGGACTACAAATTAATGCCTCGTGCTTGAGGGGAGGGGGCGGCTCGGAGCCTCGGTGGCAGTTTTCTTTCCTGGCTGGGGACGGCCACAGCAGACATGGGCTGTTTCTGCGCTGTTCCAGAAGAATTTTACTGTGAAGTTTTGCTCCTGGATGAATCCAAATTAACTCTCACCACCCAGCAGCAGGGCATCAAGGTAGGCACTGGTCGGGGGCGCGTTCCGGGGGTCGGCAGCAGGTCGGGGTCGGGGGTCTGCAGCTTTGTCTGAGGGCTGACACCGGACGGGGCCGGCGGCTGCGTCTCTGTGAGGTGAGAAGAGGCAGCGGTCCCCTGCGCTCAGATGGCGAGTGGACGTGTCGCGGTGGGTTAACTTAGTGATCCTTCATAAAGGAAAGTAAGTTTGACGTCTCAAAGGTTACGCTAAGCACCAACTCGCGGCTGCAATCCCGAAGGTCCTGCAGCGGGGAGACTAAAACTCTTCCCAACACCAGTTTCCTCCAAAACGGTCTGAGCCCCTCTGGCCCCAGCACTATCAAAAGAGGTGCATAATTAAATATACGTGCCTTCTCCACCCCAGTTTTGAAGGCATGGTTTCCCTTGGCTTTGTGGGAGGCATTTTCTTGATGTTGTCATTGGGGAAATAATCCACTTCTCTCCCTGAAACACATTTATTGGGTAGTTGTGATTGTGTTGACTGAATTTGTAGTTGAGAGTGCTAAGTTTCCCTCTCCGCAAGCGAACTGGTTTTTTTTATACCCACATTAAGTAAACTTCTCTCAAAGTGACTCAGTAATATCTCTGATCCTGTTTGTAGACCATTAAAATACTATTATTATTATTAATCTAGAGAACCCAAACAAAAAGGCCGTGGGAGCGTCCAGAGATCAGGTTCCTTAATTTTAATAAATACTTGGGTTTGTAGGTGATAGACGCGCCTGTGCCTTTCCTTTGGTCTTGCAACAATGTGATTTAGAGGCGATCAGAATCCCGAGCATTTTGTTGTTTTGTTCCCCTTTCTCCCTCAGTTTTAAGTTACGGAAGCATTTCAGATAACCCAGCAGCTGAGTCTGGTGAAGGGAAACGCTCCCCTCTCATAGAGCTGGCTGTTGGAGAAATAAAGTTCAGGCTGCCCGTTGTCCTCTTGTAGTCTTGTTATCCTAATGGGTTAGGTAGGCCCTGGAATTTTCGTGGGTGAATACGTGAATAGATAGCACTTTTACATAGCTCTGTGAATACTAGAGTGACTGCTTGGCTACATGTTCTAGCTTTGATACTGCCATTACTGGTGTATTATAATTTCATAGGTGTAATTCTCTTGCAGAAGAAAAGGCAAAGATTGTCAGTTAAAGCTACAAGATTAAGTTAACCCTTTCCTTTAGGGAAATTCTTTTGAATGTTTTTTCCATAATTAGTATACTATACAAAACTAAATCAGAGCCTCATATAATGTTTCCTTTTAAGGCCAACAAAACAGATTCTTTTTGTGGAGGGTGTTCATTTTATATTTTCAGCTTTTCTTTATGTTCCAAAAGAAAGTATCCCCTCTCCCCCAAATGAAACCAGGAACGAGCTTACTTTACAAGATGATGTAACATTCTTTGGAGTGCTGTGTGAATAAAATAGGCAAAAATCATGAAAACATCTTAAATCTCTATAATGCCTGGATATGTTAGAAGAAGATGACTGATGATCTGATACTAAAACAACAAAGAGATCTTTCTGAAGTGCAAAATCTAAAGTCATCTGGAGTGTGAGCTTCCTATTTAATCATGAAAGCTGTACCTCTTTCAGCTGTGGAGCATGCACATTATTCTGTCAAGAGAGCAGCCTAGGCTTGGGATCAAATGGAATAATTTTGTCAAAGAAATATGAATCAAAAATACTGATCCATAATTAAAAAAAAAAAACCCAGTGGTATTTATCTTGTTTTACAAATAGGTTGAAAATGGTGAATGATTCAAAGGCCATAGCAACTTTATAATACTGTTATTTTGGAGATATGCCAGGTAGATAAACAGTCATTTAAGCAGGCTTTTGTTGGAAGTAATCACTTCGCAACAGGCTTGGCCTCTTTTGGTGTCACAAAAGCATGCCACAATTATTTTGATGGCCATATGTGTGACACAGATGTTGTCACACATATGTTAACCGCATTATCTATAACTATCACGCTACCATAAAATACATGTGTTAAGCGCCTATCTACTTGTGGTATGTACTAAATTAAACACATATGTATATTTATACATGGTATAATACTTGAAAAAGCATCTCTCATTGTAGATATTATTCAAACATTGAAAAATAGGTATATTATTGTTTCTTTTGTACATACTTGGAATTTTCTTTAATTTTTCCCCAAACTTTCCTATATTATGGTACATAGCTACAATTAATTATATAATGTATTAATTAGATAAATACTAATTACTTCAATTCACAAATGAAATAGTAAACAATTAGTTTGATGTTAACAGCCAATAACTACTGTTGTGGTGCCTCCTCATAGTAGACTTGATAATTTTGATTATCACTAATTGAAGTCAAAGTTAAGCTTGTGACATCAAGAGTAGCCCATTTTCTCCTTGAAATTAAAATAGAAAAATCTCTATATTTTATTATTTAAGTATTTTCTAACATTTATTTTGAGATGACCTTTTTTCCTATTCTTTCTTAAATGAAATGAAGACAGCTAATTTTGCATTAAAATTATTCACATATTTCATCCTCAGTAGAAGAGATTTTACTGATCCCTATTTGTTACTTAATTTGCTTGTAACTGTTTTAGTAATCCATTGTGAGTTAGAAGATGATTAATAGGGGTAAATTAAAATAGAAGTAGTATGAGAGAAGCATGGTAAAATATTTTTTCTATGTACCATTTTGAAAAACATTCTTTGGATTTAAATAACGAATGAAAGATCAAAAAGTTGGGTCTAAAGTGATTTTTCTGCAACTTAGATCAAAGTTTTTATATTGACTTTAGAAAAAAATTGAAACATGTTCCCATGGAAAGCATTTTTAACCTGAAGACCATAGTTACATATCTTACATGTTAAGATGAGTAGCATTTAAATGGAAAATAATTTTCTGTTGGGAAAAAAAAGAAAAAATTCAGCGTCTTTGTACTCCTATTGATGCTATGTAGAAATTTGTATTCTTAATTGTTGAGTTCCACAGCACTTTAGAAGTGCTCTAGAGATAAAGTCACCTTGACAAGCAGGAAGTAATTTTCGTGCAGTTTGTAGTTTGAGCCCTATCCAGTATTAAAAAACCGAAGTTAATATAAGCTGAAACCTATTGGTTCTGTGTCGAGTCCCACAATAGCTTTTTAGTTGTTTATTTTCCACTGCTATCTCTGTTGTTTATTCAAGTAAGGATTTCTGCTATGGTTGGTAGCTTAGTTTTTTTGAGTAATGTTTGTTCAGGGAAACTTTTGTTATGTCTTTTGTAGTTCTCTGTGCTAGGGGAGGTAGAGATATTTTCTTTTTATTCTCTTAAGAAGCATAATTTGAATGTGGCTCAAACTACTCTTAGAGGTTATCATTTGATTAGTAAATGATTTTCAGGGAAAAACATCACATAACATCATACGGTTTGATTATAAATTTAGTCCTCACAATTACTGCTATAAATATGAAATAGACTAGTATTTTTTATTTCAGCAAGATTTTAGTCCCCTGAGTAGTAATATAATGAACCCTGATAGGCTCATTTTCCCCTAGATGTATTTGGCTAAATTAATGAAATCAATATGGCAGCTCGATGGAAACTCCATTAACTTTTAAATGAAGTTACCTCCTAATGACCCTGAGGTTTGTGAGGGAATATCGTGAGTCAGTTTTGATGCTTTGATCAGCAATTTACTAATGAATTTAAAAAAATTATAAGGTGGGGACTTAATATATTCATCTCACTTTCCAAGGGTTATAGTTTTCATGCAATTTAGAATAGTAAAGAAAATGTTTAAAATTGGAGGAAAGTGAAAAGCAATAGTTCTTCATAAATTATATTAAGTAAATATATAAATACCTGTATCTTTTGGTATTAACCACATAAAATACATAGGGACCTTATAAACATTGTTTGAAGCAAGGGTCTTCAATTTTCTTTTAGTGTAAGAATGACTGTGGGTCTTGGTCAGTTAGATGTGACTGGAATAGAACGTTCCCCTTCCTCCACACTGCATCCAGATTTCTAAAACTCAAATCTGATGATCATGTCATCAGATGAACCAGTATATAAAATGTGCCTCAATTTTATAGAAAGCCTTTTTTTTTTCACTTGAAAAGTATTGAAAATGCCTTTTATCACCCATAGTTTGAAAATGACTTAAAAACAATTTAAAGGGGGAAATATTGTTATATCAAGCAGCTTATGGTTGCCCTCCAGTTGCTTATAATTTTCTTGGTTGATGGTGGATCACATTTTGGGGTGCAGTTACTATGTATGTTCTTGAATTCTATAATGTGAAGTGTGAACTAAGTTTGTACTAAACTTGAACTAATGCAGAGCTTTTGAGCATGGGTGGTGATACAGCTAAATCTAAATTGTAGGGACAAAAGTCCAGACTCTTCTTTTGATTAGCCATATGGACAGTAGTTTGTTATTTTTGTTAAGACACTTACAAATAAGCTAGGAGATTGATATATTTTCTTTGATGGTTTGTGTCATTTGTATTCCACAGAGCGGGACCAGACAATTCTTTGTTGTGGAGGCTGTCCTGTTGGAAGATACTTAGGAGCATCCTTGGCTTCTACCCAGGAGATGCCAGTGGCAGCCCTTCCCACCACCCCTTCCCGTTGTGAACCAAAAATGTCCCAAGACATTGTCAAATGTCCCTTGATGAGCAAAATTACCCCCAGTTGAGAACCACTGCCACAGAAAATAGCAGCTTCCTTTATTCTTGAGTCTTTGGTACTTAGCCTTCTGCATCGGTGCAGGTAATTTTAGGATGCGCCCCCCCCTTTTTTTTCTTTTTTGGAAGGAGGAGCAGTGTGCCTTTTATGCCAGTGTAAACGATATGGCATCTGTGTTTTTAACTTGCTTAATATTCTTATACTGGGAGCAATACAATGAGTGACTAAAAGCATGAGCTCTGGAGTCGGATCATCTGGGTTTAAATCTTTGTTCCACTTGTTACTCACTAGCTGTGGGACCTTCAGAAAGACACTTAGCTTCTCCTAATCTCAGTTTTCTTATCTGTAAAATGGGGACAAATTTTAGTGCTCCCCCAATACATACAAATTTCCTGCATCTAGTAGGCACTCAGCAAATGCTAACCTTATTTTTTCTCCTCTTTTCCCTATCCTTCCCTTCTTTTAGTGGCTAATTCCTGTCTACTGAGATAAAGTCCAAGCTTCAGTGCCTTGGCAGCCTACCTGATGTAGCCTCTGGCTCCCAAATGACTTGCTCTCTGGGCAGGCAGAACTACTCACATTTTCCCAGACCTACCAGATTCTTGGGATTTTGTGCGTGGAATTCCTGACGGTTGGTGTACCTTTTAGCCTTTCCCTAAGCACATACTCATCTGAACCATCCTTTAAGACTTGCATCAGGTGTGGCACCTGCTAGGAAGCCTTCAATGCAGTTTGCCCAGCAGAGTTAAGTGCTTGTTCACACATCAGACACATCCCTGTGAGAGAATACTTGCCACATTGGAAGGATTAATTCTGGCTGTGTCTGTCTCCTCCAGTAGACTGTGAGCCCCTACCTGTGATCCCTAGCACTATAGTTGTACACCTCATGTATTAGATGCTTATTAAATATAATTTGAATAGGGAAAATGAATGGAATATTACAGTTGGCATAGGCCATATTGGAAATCATCTGGATAATGAGGATCCTTTGCCATTTTTTTTTTTTTAACTAGGAAAGACCATGGCATAAAGCAAATCTCACTCTGAAAACCAGTTGCCAAGATTCTCTAATTTTTATATTGATAATGGGTAGAAAATGAGATGGTGCAGTGGATTGAATGCCTGCAGCACATTGAAGAGCTGATGAGCAACTATTTCAGAAAACATGAATCACATCATTTTTGTATCCTAGGGGTAACTATTAACTCTCTCTTTCTTTTTAAATATAACTTCCCCTTCTAACTTGAAAGCTTTTTGGAAGAAGAGTATATTTCAAGAGTGGATAATGGGTCCTTACAATTTAAGTGCTTTTCTTCCTGGTCTCCTATTCCTTAAACTCTCTGAGAACAGTGTTAGTTGATTTCATAGTCAGGGTTTATACAACCAGGAACCATAAGTGTGTTTGATAATCTTGCTGTACCACCCATTTCACTCTTGAAGTTGCATAAACCTCTTCTGAAAGTGTTCCAAGTCTTAATGGAAATGACAGTGCCAGTAAATTAAATGTTTGGTTTTTATGAACAAGTTTATAAATTTTTATTCCCATCCAAAGTATATTTGTCTTCAGACGTTATTATAAAATGACAAATCAGAGATCAGATTTGCTGTGCCCCTCTCTGAGACTGACTGCTTTGGCCACATGTCAGGCTCATCCGTAAGCTCGGCATCATCCTACTTCCGGTTGTAATGAGTAACTGCCATTTGCTTCTGGACCATAAATTTTGTTTCTAAGTTTCATATATTAATATGAGACAGGCATCTGTTTTCACATGCCACAGGCCTAGAATAGGTGTTTTCAGGTCGGGAGCCAGTCAGGTTAGTTTGTGGCTCAAAAAGCCTGTACCTTCAATTTGCAGAATCTGGACCATTCTCAAAAATGTAGATTGTATACCTGTGCCCCCTGAGTCATGTATCTATTTCCTGTTTTTTTTTTTTTTTTTTTTCCAAAGTAAAACAGACACTCTTAGTGCTATCTATTGTTAAACCTTGTTTCTGTAACTGAATACTCTGGCTAAGGACTGCCCCAAGGGCTGAAATGGCTCCTCTGGAGACTCTCCTAATAATCACTGAAGACTTGAAAGGGCCAGGCAGTGGCTTCCCGACATGTCAGAAGTTTGTTTTCAATTGGAGGATATTGACATGTCAAAAGGAAGCTGGAACAAGAGAGTTTGCGGCAGCCAAGGAAAACTGAGAGGGGCCGAGTGTTAGACCACAGGGACAATAACCCAAAGGTCAGATGGCAGGGCGGAATCAGCAGACCAAAACGGAAGAGGGAACCAAATGCAGCAGCATATTGTTTAGAAAAGGGAGGTTCTGAGCACAGGAAAAAGCATAGTTCATAATGCAGAGAGTTCCCAGTTTTATGGAGATTGCAATTCAAAAGTTGGCTAGAAAGTGCTTTATTTAGAATACAGTTTTCTGTACAAACAGTGGCATGAGTAAGGGTCAGGTTCCTGAGCTAGCCAACATGAGACCATTCAAGTTTTTTAACGATTTTGGTTCCACCTTGTAGCTCTTTATTCAGAGTGGTTTTGGAGAAGCAGACTTAGAGCCTCTATTGCCTTAATTGTCACTTGCCAGAATTGGATTTTGTCCACCTTCCTCACTGCTTCCGACTTAGTCCTGGCCCTCATACTTCATACGTGAGCCAGACTCCTGTCTGGGGTGCCACCTTCCTCACTGCTTCTGACTTAGTCCTGGCCCTCATACTTCATACGTGAGCCAGACTCCTGTCTGGGGTGCTGTGCGGCCAACTTCAGTCTTTAACCTCTCCTTCCTGACCTGTGTTCAGATCCTGTCCTGCCACATCATTACTGGCTTGGTCATAGATAAATCTGGCTTTAAGTCTTCCCTTCATTTGTTGGAGGTATGAACTTGGCCAAGTACTTATCCACTTTGAGTCTGTTTCCTCATTTGTATCCTGTTTTATAGCCAGGATGCTGTACAAGAAATTCTGAGCTCTGTTCCTATTGATTGACATCTGTTGTGTTATAGATGGAGTGCCTTGAGGGAGGGGCTAAGTCTTTATTATGGAATCCCTGGTCAAGCCCAGTTCCTTGGGAGTAGGTATCAAGAAAGAATGTTGACTGAATGAATTAATCTGAATAAGAAAAAGTACCTTCATATTGACATAAACTAATGAATTTCAGAAAGAAAATACAGTTCTGTTTCTTTCTCCCTTTCTAGGTGCCCTAGGTAAGTAGTGTACCTGTTTGACTCCTCAATTTCATTTTTATTTAATTTCTAAAAACAGCTTTATTGAGATATAATTCATATACCACAAAATTCACCCATTAAAAGTATACAATTTCAGTGGTTTTTAGTATATTCATAGACTTGTGCACCCATCACCAAAGTCAATTTTAGAACATTTTCATCGCTCAGAAAGAAACCTCATACTCATGAGCAGTTGCTCCCCATTTCCCTCCACACTCCCAAGCTTTAGGCAATTGCTAATCTTTCTGTCTTTATATAGATTTGCTTATTCTGGACTTTTCAGATAAATGAACTCATGTAATACGTGGTCTTTTGTGACTGGCTTCTTTGACTGAGGATAATGTTTTCAGGGTTCATCCACAATGTAGCATGTATAAGTGCTTCATTCCTTTTTATTGTTTAATAATATTCCATTGAATGGATATAACATTTTTCTTATTCATTCATTAGTTGATGTTCATTTGGGTTGTTTCCACTTTTTGGTTATTTTGAATAATTCTGCTATGAAGATTTGTGTAGAAGTTTTTGTGTGAACATATGTTTTGATTTCTTGTGGATATATACCTAGTAGAGGAATTGCTGGGTAATGAGGTAATTATACTATGTTTAGTAGTTTGAGGAAATGCCAAATTGTTTTCCAAAGTGGCTGTTTTAGTTTGCTAAAGGCTGGTGGCAGCAATGTACCAGAAATGTGTTGGCTTTAATAATGGGAATTCATTAGGTTTAAAAGCTTATAGTTCTGAGGTGGTTAAAGTGTCCAAATCAAGATATCATCAGAGATGATGTTTCACTGTAAGCTGCAGCTGTGGACAATCAGGCATAAGACCAGTCTCTCTCTTCTCTTCTGGGCCTGTGTCTTTCAGCTTTGGGCTCAAGTGGCTTCCTCTCAGCCTCTGTGTTCCATTGATTCCAGCTTCTAGGTTCTTCTCTGTCTCTGCAGCTTTGCTCTGTGTCTGTGGCTTTTTTATTGCTCCATTTATAGAGGACTCCAGTAAGAGGATTAAGATATACCCTGGGTCCTGCAATCTAAACAAAGGCCCTTATCTGAAGTAATTTAAATCAAAAGGTCCCACCGATAATAGGTTTACATGTACAGGAAAGGACATGATTTTTTTGGTTCACCCAGCTTGGCTGAAGAAAATTGCAGAAAATCTTAGTGGTATTGAAGCTGGCATAATGGAAGCTTTACAGTCTTGTTTGGATTGCACATTTTAAAAGTTAGTATTCAAACACTTGAAAACCCCCAATAGATATGCAGGCTGCAGGCACCCCCCTTTGTGAGGAGTCTCTCAAATGCCTGGAATATAGATTATGCCATAGCATGACAAAATCTTTCATGAGAACTCATTTTTGCTTGTCATTGCTTTTTTCTGCCAGCCTCTGCGTCTTTTGCCCAATAGTTCAACTGCCTGATTCTCTGCATCCAGGTTTGTGTGGTTACATGTCCTCGGGTCATCATGCCCGGTCTGCTCCCTGAAAATACAGCAGACAACCAGGGAAAAGATGACATGATTTCACTTACAATAGAAAGTTAAACCTTAGCAGTCATCTAATTCAGCCCCCATATTCTACAGGTGAGACTCATCCAGGAGCAGTGATTTACAGAGCCCAGCAGTAGGGCCCCCAGCCCTTGTCTCTTGCTTTCCCATCTGGTCCTTTTCCATGCTCATCCCCTCTCCTTTCCGCCTGCCTGTTTCTTTGCAGCAAGGAAGGGAGGAAAGGCTGAGATGTGATTATAAGGAAAGACATCAGACTTTGTTGGAAATCATTTAGGTTTACTGCCAATCCCATCTCCTCCAGTGCCCAAAACTTTTTATTTTGACATAATTTCAAACTTTCAGGATAGTTGCAAAATGATACAAAACATACAGAGAACTCCAACATAACCCCCACCAAATACTCAGATCCACCAAATTTTAACATTTTGCCACACCTGCGCTTTCCCTCCCTCTCTGCCTCCCTTCCTTTCTTCCTTCCCTGTTTACCTTCTTTCTCTTTCATCTGTCTTATTCATCTATCTATCCACCATCCATCCATCCTTCCATCCATCCATCCATCCATCCATCCATCCATCCATCCATCCATCC
>JAKSZT010046586.1:23635473-23652759 GCA_026826555.1 Tolypeutes matacus
TGTATTCCTTTTCTTGGGCCATGTCTTCTATTTTCTTAGTATGGCCCGTAATTTTTTGTTGGTGCTTAGGCATCTGGTTAGTTTGTATTTTACTTAGATGCTCTATCTCTTTCTCTTTCATGGGGTTTTAGTGGTAGGAGGCTGTGAGTTACCACCGCTCTTTGATTTTTGGCTCCATCTTGATTTTTAGGATTGTTCTTCTGGTTCCTCGAAACTGGGCACTGGACCCAGTAATTGGTTGTAGAGTCGTTTCCTAGGGCCTTGGGCAGGGAGGCTATAGAGGCCAGGAAAAGACTCTCTTACTTATTAATTTTCTTATGTGTACTTCCTTGGTCTGCCAGGAGATGGCGCTTGTTGGCAGCTCTCAATTCAATGCCTCGTCGGAGTGTATTTGTTGTGACACAGACCAGATCAATGTGATAGAGCTTCCTGTCTGGGGGCTAGGAGCCCTGTGATTCAAACTTTCTGTGCAGTTCTCCAGACTTCTCTGGTAGTGTCCCCCTTTTCCCAGCTAGGAAATATTTCCACTCCCCTCTGAATCCTCAACAATCAGTCCCTGTTAGTAGAGGATGAGATTGGGAGGTTTGTATATCTTCAGCCCCTTGCAGGCTCCAAGGCAAACAATGGTGCAGCCCCACCCAGCCTGGAAGGGCTCTCGGGACAGGGCAGACCATACCTGGGAGTCCAAAGCAGGGTCAGCCCCAGGCTCTCTCTCCCCTCTCCCGTGGTGTCCTCAACAATTAGTCCAGGCTAGAAGAGAGGGAGGTTGTGAGGGTCGGATTTCTCCAGTTTTTTCTAGGCTCCCAGGGCAAACCGCAGTGTGGAAGGGTCCGTGGGGCTCTGCAGCCCAAATTTCAGGTCAGAACCTGAGTCAGCCTAAGGCTGTGTCCCTCTCTCTCCCCTTTCCAGGAGTGGCAGATCCCTGAAGCCCTCTTTGTCTGTGGTCGCAGGCCCAGAGGCCAGAGAATTCTGAAGAGTGTGGGGGAGGGTGCCGGCAGCAGCAGAAGCTGCTACTTGCAACTCACAGTTCTGTTGTCGCGATTTCCCTCTTCTGTCCCTCTCTCTTCTGGGTGGTGTGCAGCCTTCACCTGCTGACCTAAAGCCTAGAAGATCTTTTCGGGGCTGTTTCAGCTTGTCCTCTAGGTATTTTTCTGGAGAAGAGATTCCCGTGTCTTACTAGTCCGCCATCTTCCCGGAAGTCCCCTAAGTGGGCTTTCGATATACAAAAGGTGAGGGGTGCCCAGCAGAACTGCAGGGGCAGTGAGGAGGCTGGCTGAACCCAGAGACAAAGGAGAAGATCAAATTGCCATCTGGTTGGTGCATTAGATAAGAGAAGGACTTGAAAACCACCAAGTGGATTTAAGTCCTGATATGGTAGGTCAAAGCAGAGGAGGGCCCTGATTCTGTTTTAGGAAGTTAAGCTGGCAGTTATGATCTGAGTGAGGAGGACCTGGAATCTGAGAAACCAGTTAGTGTGAGGTGATGAGAGCTGGGATTGCACAGTGACTGTTGAGTGGAATTAAAAAAAAAAAAAAGTAAGGATGTTTTGGACAGTCATTTTTGGGCCAGTATAGCATGAAAACTTCCTAGGTGTCAGGCACTGGGCTGGGCCCTGGATGCATGAATGCAGTGGAGAAGCTGTCAGGGAGCTTACAGTTTAGCAGGGCACAGGAAGGTGACCACACAGAGCTAGGGCAGTGACAGGAGAGTTTACAAAAGGGAATCTGATGGAATGGGAGGAAGCTTTCCTGCGGAAGTCATATTTGAGCTGAAGGAGAATGAGGTGGTGGGGGTAGAAGTTCTCGGTAGAGTTAACAGCGGGTACAAAACCCTGAAGCAGAAATAGAAAACCTAGAGTGACTGGAGTGCAGTCAGGGGGAGAAAAAAAGAGCTAGTGATATGTTAGGATGATAGCGTGGGAGGGTATCTTGAGAGGGCTATTGATGAGAACTGGGTGGTTTGGAAGGTTTGCTTTGGGTGGGGGCTTGGGAGTGCATGGTGGGTGGGGGAGGGAAAGATAATGGACTCAAAATTCAGTTGCTGTTGATTGACTCTTTTTTGCTTCTCTTCTCACATCTCTGCTCTGTGTGCCTCAAGAATCCCAGCTACATCCTAAGTCTTATTCTCAAGGATGCCTAATTTGCCTGCAGCTGTTTTGTTGAATGTGACATACTCACGATCAAAGTTACAACAGTTTCACTTAGGTGTGCTCATTGAAGGGTGTCCATTTCCTAGAGAAACAGGCCCTCAAAATATGGTATTTTCTGTTTGGGATGGCTGCTGTAGGCATCAAAGACTTTATATTTATTTTGCTTTTTAAAGAGAATTCTTAAAAGGCAATAAAATTATTCATCTTAAGTTCTCTGGTTTCTAAGGCTTAGGATTCATGAAGTTGTCAGGAATAAGGGCTACTTGCTTTTCAGACCTGCAGCTTGCTCCTGCCTCGAGGCATTAGCATCTGCTGTTCCTTCTGCTAGAATGCTTTTCCCCCAGAGTTCTGCATGCCTCTCCTACCCCCACCACCTTCAAGTCTCTGCTTAAATGTCTTCTCCTTAATGAGCTCCTCTCTGACCTCGTGGTATATATACTTCCTAAGCATCTTCTGCTTGATTTTTCTTCATAGCACCTACCGCCTTCTAACATACTATATAATTTATTAATTTTCTTTATCTCACTCCCCCCACTAGGATGTTTGCTCCTTGAGGTCAGGAATTTTAGTTTGTATACTGAGGTCTCTTTAGCACCTACTACAATGTGTGCTGTCATTATTCCTATGCAGTGAGTGTTTTGGACTAAATCTCTAAAACCACCTTCCCTCTTGAAAGTTACATGATTCTCTTCTTGTCTAAATATTCTGCTGTGGTCAATTTGTTTTATACACCATTGTACAAACATGCTGTGTGCATTCCTTACCTCAGTGTCTTGATTTATGATTTATTCCAGCCTGCGTACTCTAAAAGGGGGATTCCTGGATCCAAATGCATCGTGATTCTTAAGGATCTTGGTTCATAGGAACATTGTTTTCTAGCCACATTGCACTGTAGAATAATGGTCAGTGCTTAGGTTAGTGAGTTAGGAGACCTGTGGTCAAATCCTGGATCTGCTGTTGACCAGCCATCTGAACGTGGATTAACTTAATCCTTGTCCTTTCATTTCTTGACCTGGAAAATGGGGAATACCTACCTTATAGGGTTGTTAGAAATATATTTTCATGAGCATGGAATATTGGCATATAAAACATTATTGTCAGTTTGATAGGGAACATTTGAAGTTTTGTTTATATATTTTGATAAGTGTTGAGGATGAATATTTTTCACATTTATTGATTATTTGCATTTTTTATAAATTTTTAAAAAATGTTTTCACACCACTTCATTACAGTAATGGTTCCTATATTAGTCAGCCAAAGGGGTGCTGATGCAAAATATCAGAAATCTTTTAGCTTTTATAAAGGGTATTTATTTGGGGTAGAAGCTTACATTTACCAGGCCATAAAACATCAGTTACTTCCCTCACCAAAGTCTATTGCCCAGTGTTGGAGCAAGATGGCTGCCGACGTCTGCCAGGGTTCAAGTTTCCTGGGTTCCTCTCTTCCTGGGGCTTGCTTCTCTCCAGTCTCAGCTCCTCAGGTATCTCCACAAGGCCAGCTGTAGACTATCAGGCAAATGGCTTGTTTTTCTTCCTTGGGCCTTCTCTCTTTCCTTACAACCAAGCTCCTCTGTGTGCTTACTTCCCGGGGCTCCTGCTCAAGACTCTAATACCAAAAACTCCAACATTAAAACTTCAACATCAAAACTCCAACTCTTCTTTTGCCATGTCTTTTACCTGTGAGCCCCCACCCACCAAAGGGTGGGGACTCAGTGCCCTACTGGCGTGGCCCAATCAAAGCCCTAATCATAATTTAATTAAGTAAATGTGAAACTTCAGACAGACCAGTTTACGAGCCTAATCCAGTATCTATTTTTGGAATTCATAACTATATCAAACTGCTACAGTTCCCTTTTCTAAATTTATCTCTGTATTATATCTACCACTCCCTTGGTATGTACTTAGTTTCTTAACAGCCCCAAGTACAGCCCTGAGAATGCACAGATGGTGTTCAATAGATATTGTATACATTTTATAAACATATAAAATATGTTTATAATATGTCAGGAATATTTTTGGGAAAAATCATTGCTTCTGTTTTTAGATCAAATCTATCAAGTGTTTTTAAAATCTTTATTTTTACTTTAAAAAGAAAATCTCAGATTTGTTTCCTTGGGAATCCTCATAATGTAAACGCTGCATTTTACTATTTAAAACACGTTGGGGAGCATATATGGCAGTTGAGCCTGCTTCCCACATGGAGGGTCCCGGGTTTGTTCCCTGTGCCTCCTAAAAACAAACAAGCAAACAACAACAACAACAAAAAACAACGATGGTCATTGTGGTAGTTTTAACATATGTCCATACTCTTCCTTTCATAAGGTGGAACCTAATTTGCCACCTTTGAGTATGAGCTGGACTTAATGACTTGCTTCCAATGAAAGAAAAAAAGCAGAAATGATGGTGTAACTTTGGAGACTGTTGTAAAAGGCACTGACTGTGTCTTCCTCCTTGCTTTCTCTTTGACTACTGGCTCTGGGGAAAGCCAGCTGCCACATTGTGAGGCCCATGCTGCAAGGAACTGAGGCCTCTTGCCAACATGTGCACGAGTCATTTTGGAATTCCATCCTTCATCCCCAGTCAAGCCTCCAGATGACTGTAACTCCCGCTGGCATTCTGGCTACAACCTCACGGGAGACCCTGAGCCAGAACCATTTAGTTTAATTTACTGTTCCTGGGTTCCTGACTCTCAGAAACTGTGCGAGATAATAAATGTTTGTTGTTTTAAGCCCCTAAGTTTTGGTATAATTTGTTACACAATAGCAGTGTTCTATAGTTGTCCTGGATTGTCCTATAGGTGTCCAGTTTTATTTAAAACTAAAATAAAAAGCTCAGTATGATACATTCTAAAACACTGAGTATGTACCTGGAAGAAACTGCTTTATTGAGGTGATATAGACCAAAGTCTTTGGAAAAAAAAAGTGAAATGGTTTCCTAACAATGGTGTTCTTTCATATAGTTTAAGGTTTGAGAGATGCAGAATTCATTTACTAGAGCTTAATTATTCAAAGTTTGGAGTCAGACAGACCTGGTTTTGCATCTTGGCTTCACTTCTTCCTTACTGTTTGACATTGAACCTCTTACTTAGCTTCTCTGATTTTCCCCTAGTCTTCTTTGTAATTAGACTACTAATTCTGGCATTGTTTTGAGGATCAAATGAAATGATATATACTAAGTGCTTGGCACAGTGTCAATATTATAAAATCCATCATATCTTTTGAAGTATTTTTAAAAATTTTAATACAAATCCATCCTACAACAGCGAAATAAAAACTTCTAATGAGACCATTTTCTCATGCTGGAGCTTTGCCTTTTAAATTATTATAACTTTCTGAGTGAGACGGTGAAGAAAGAAATAAATTACTGCTGCCTCTAGTCCAACTCTCTGTCTTCAGAACTTTTATTCTGAGTAAGTGGTCACAGTCCCATTCATTTCTTTTATTTTTTCCTACTGTTGCCCCTCAACCTCCTGTTAGGCCCCAGACAATTGTGTTTTTCCCAACAGTTCTCTTCTGAGAGAAGTTACTTTAGCCTAAGTTCACAGCTCATTAAATTAGTATAAGAACCAATTGCTTCAGAAGCCCGCAAACCAATAATTTACTCTTAAGTGTGTGTTTACGTCTGGGAACCCTTAGCAGGGGGGCTGAGAGGAGAGTAATGGGCCTGAAAACTCCCTTGCCAGCCCTGAGTCAGTTCCCTGCCCAGCTGGGTTATGGCAGTGACTCCACAGTCCAGCCCTCTGTTTTCCTGGGTCCAGGCAGGATGCCCTTTTCAAGATTAAAGACAACTGTTCTGAGTGCCAAATAATGATAGAGCACAGGGAGAGAAAAGAGTTCCTGATCTGTCCCTGTACATAGTAATGGACTAGGTGGATCTGAAGACCCGGCCAGATCTACTGCCGAGGTGGGGCATGGTAAGAGTGTCTCAAATCAAGGCTGACTGTGGACTTGAGGTTCCTCAGACACTGTCTGTTCCTAACCCCTGCCCTTCCCACTCTCTCACCCTCTGGCCAGCGGTGCTGACCCCTGGATGCACATTGCAATTATCTGGAGAACTTTGAAAATGACTGAGAGATTCTGAATCATGTGGTCCTGGGTGGTGTCTGAGCTTGGGTATAGTTTTAAACCTCCCTCAAGTGATTCAGATGTCTAGTGTCTCGGCCAGGTGAGTAGGTCTGCGGATCTCTGCTTCCAGACATTGCCTTTCCAGGCTTACCCCTCAGTCCCAGTTTCCTACAATCTGCGGCATTTTAAGGATTGACTCTGCATTGTACTTTTAAACCATGACCCTAAACTTCTTGCCTTTTTAGATGGTGGCAAGGAAGACGCTATATTGTTTTGAAATTCACCAGCTGTAACCCGATACTGTAGAGTAGATTGTTAGTTTGCTGCCCTATTGGGTTTTGCATTAATTTAATGATCTGTGAATTTCTGCAGAAACAGCTTGAATTTCTAAGTCTCCTCGGTGGCATGGCCTGTGGAGAGGAACTTTTGGTATTTTAAAATTTCTCTTAGCCAGTCTGTGTGCAGTAATAGAAAACTTAGATGCTTTACTTCAGTTATCCTTATTATATCATTATTGTTAAAAATCAGGTGGGTAACTTTTACAGTTCTTCTTAAGTGGGGAAAATGGAAGATTTAGAACATGTATCATGAGATCTGAATAAATCTTCCATGGTTTTGTTTTTCTGAGTTTTTGGTTTTCCTTTTTTCCTTTAGTTTTCAGTTTTTCTCTTTAATATGAATATATAATAATGTCTTAGCATTTTAACCAAAATGTACAATTTACAAAGCCCTTTCATTTGTGATCTCATTTACAGGTAATATATATTTGAAAATGTAGAAAATTACCAGGTCTGCACTTTGGAGGGCTTTGTGATAAATGTAACTATTAATTTGGAACTCAATGTACCAACTGCCAATTATTTAACAGTTAAAAAAAAAATTATTGCCATCTAGTAAGAAAATCTATCAGTAGTCCATTCCAGGCAAAATCTCATACTTATTTTTTTAGTGGCAGTTCGTTACTTTTGATACACTTAAGGTGATGGGAAGGCTGATAGACTTTGGAACCCGGATGGGTGCTGGGCTTGGGTGTTGGGGTAGTGGTTTGGGTGAGGTGAGAGACTGCGCTTGAATAGGACAAGGACAGCTTCAGGCACAGGGAGTTCATGAGGCTACCATAATCTGTGACTGAAGCCCGATTTGGCCAAGTTGGGACTGGAGGCTGGTACCAGCGACCATCAGAGTCAGGGACCTTTTTGAATAGAACCATTAGGGTAGAGTCTGGGAAGGGAGGGTCAAGGCCCAGCAATTCAGAGAGCTTTGCCCTGAGCAGTGCAGGACCTTAAATGGGACCCTGAAGGGCATTTGATGACAAAACTGAAGGGCAGTCTTCATTCAGGCACCCCCCTAGACCGCTGTTCTCCCCAGTGCTTGGAGGGCTTTGTTTCTTTGAGAAATCCCAGCACTTTTTTGCTGGAATTCATCCCAGTGGGAAGGGAACCCTCCTCTCTCCACTGGGCTTTAGATTTCTGTATCAGAGGTGAAGCCCGTATCTTCTGGGCAGATCTGGGCTCTCCAGGAGGACACACTTGCTCAAAGTATCCAGGTGCTGGTTTTCTCTTTTCTCATTTTTTTCCCCCTCTTTACCGGCTTTTTTAGCTAAAGAGAGGTCCACTGGTAGGAATGAGTCAGTGTGAGGTGGAGTATAAGAGAGGAAAGGATTGACTATCACCTTGCTGGGTTATTTTTTTCCCCTTAACTTAGTTGCTTTTGCTTTTCTTGCAAGAGAATCCTGTTCTCATTGAGCCTCTCTATGTACTCAGTCTTACAGTGCTGTCTCTGTGTATCATGTAACTTCCTTTACTTTGACAACCATTCCAAGTAACTGGAATCCATAACCTGTATTTTTGGGTGTATACAATTTATGAAAGTAAATATAGGATTAAAAAGAGAGTTGATACAAGAGATTCTTTTAAACCTTCATTTCGAACAGTTTGTCCTGACATTGCTGCTCAGTCCAATCTCTTACATTGTTTATGGATCAGAACCTGACAGTTCAATTCAGCAGTCATTTACTGGATTGAAACAAATGGGAAAGTTCAGTTACCCAGAAAACCCCATTCCCTGAGCATCCTTTTAAATCAGTATTGGGGCAATAGAGATGAACTCAAAAGTCTTTTCTTTCTTACAGTCACTACTGTAGATGTGTAAGCCTTTTAAATCCATCAAAATCAATATTATTCATTTTTAAAATAATAAAATTTACTGTAAGTTGGGCCTTTGGAAATAATTTATAATGAGATGGGAGTAATTTATTGTAACGATACTTTATGTAAACCTTGCACAATTTCAGGGTTTTGGTTTAGGAGGCTAATACTTCAGAGGCTCTTTCTTCACTGTACATTTCCTGGATTTAATGTAAGATGCCCTCAGTGTTGATAGGCACTTGTTAGGGCTTGGTGCAAATAGCTGTGCTTATTAAAGGGCTAAGAGGATGCAATGCATCCATTATGCCTTTTAAAAGTATAAAATAGTAGGGTTGAATTATTTATTAAAGTAGTTAAGGGTAAGTGTAGTTGAAAGGACTAATTAAGCCCTATTAATAAAGTTAATTATTTGGCAAACAGTGAACTTGTAAATATTTCTGAAGCAGTATATCTTGAGGGAGAAAGGAGTAATGCCCTGGCTACAAGAAATTCAATACATAATGCCCACATTATTCCCAGAAATAATCTACCTATTGGAACAACCACCAGGAGCTTGTGAGACTGGAACCTCATCCTCTCTGAGTGAGGTATACTAATACACATTCATATACACACATAAATATTCATATATACATGTAAAAAATATGGAAGGTTTGAGAGAGATAAATTTGTATTTAAAAAAATTATTAGTGAGATGGGGTGTTTTTCATTTGTTTTCATCTTTTTGAGTTTTGTGTCCTTTGGTCTATTGGAATCTCTTTAAAAATATTCCAGATTTGGGGATGCCACCTCTCTCTGATTTAGACTATACTTTTCATTTAAAAATTTTCAGTGAGGAGATAATTTCAGTAGATCAATAGACAGAGATTGATATTTAAAGATTTTGTTTTTTGGCTTAGGTAACAGGATTTATTTTTCTTCCAAAAAGTGAGTCTGGAGGTTGGTATTTCAGGGTTGGTTTGGAGACTCAACCATGTCAGGCTCTGGATTGGCTTTTCTGTGAGTTTCTTGACCTTTTCCCCCTGGTTGCTATGGTTGGTAAAGCTTGTTACTAGCCCTGGGATTCTGCACGCTAATGGTTTTCAGCTACCCTGCCCATGTTCCTATATCCTTTCATTAAACTTTCTCCAAATTGCCCTAAGTTAAATTGTGCACTGTGTTTCTTCCTGGGGCCCTGACAGATCCAGGTATGTCTTTTGATCAGAGTGGAACGTTTCCACGGAACCACGATTCCCCATCAGACTTTCTTTTTCTCAAGTCCCACTGGCCAGGATGGGTCACACTGTCAAGCTGTAGGCCGTGGAGGGAGTCCTTGGCAGGCTCTGGTGGGAGGTGGCCTTTGCTGGCAAGGGCTTCACATGCCCACTTTAAAAGGTGCTTTCAGCCTCTTCCTGAAAGTAGGCAGTATCAGTGGACTGAGGGGTCTTGGGCCTCTGAGCCAACATTGCTCATTCAGTGATCAGGGAATTTCAGAGATAACCCTCCACCCCCCAGCAAATGGATGGGGCTGCTCAGCTCTTTAACTTATCTTTCCCAGGCAGATAATGAGCCTAGGGAGAAATTTATTTACTGCCCATATTGCAATGTCTCCACACCTCTACCTCTGGCAAAATCCCATGTTGTTTTTCTTTTGCTTCTTTTAGTAAGCAAAAGAGCCTCAAGCAGGGGTTTTGGCAATATCATTCATTCTTCTTTAGTTTGGATATGCAGGTATCTAAACTATCTTCTAGGAAGTACATACTTTGCCCTCTAATCTGATTTTGTGAGAAGGAAAAAACTGTGGTGGAGGGTTCTCAGGCTCTAATTGGGGGGTTACTGATGATCCATTACAACAGTGTCATATTTTTTTTATTATGTTTTTATAGTAAACAATACTATACTATATTTGGTCAGTCATGTTAGTTGCAAATATATATATATATATTGCCATTTTTGCCTTTAAATTTATTTTATATTGACTTTTGAAGAGGTAGTTCTTTATGTAATTAAAATCTATGATTATTTTTCTTTATTGATTCTTATATTGTTTTTAAGTTAAAATCCTTCCTTAATCAGAGCAGTCTCTCTATATTTTCATCTTTTTGATAATAGCTTTCTTGAGATAAAATTCACTTACCATACAATTTACTCATTTAAAGTACACAATTCAGTGGTTTTTATTATATTCAGAATTGTGCAGCCATCACTACAGTCAATTTTAGAACATTTTTGTCACCTTGAAAAGAGACTCCATATCCTTTAGTTATCACTCCCCAGCCTGCCCCCCATTCCACCTAGCCCCTGGCAACCACTAACCTACATATGTCCCTGTAGATTTTCTTATTTTGGACATTTCTTATCAATGGAATAATATAATATATGGTCTTCTGTGATTGGCTTTTTCAACTTCGCATAATGTTTTCAAGGTTCATTCATTTTGTAGCATGTATCAATACTTCATTTATTTTTATGGCTACTTTTTTACATATAACTTTTAATTCATCTAGAATTTATTTTGTTATATGTAGATGTAAATTATTTCTTGACAATCGTTTGTCTCAAGATAATTTGTTCACTATTTCTTTGCTTACCTTTTTGTTGTTGTTGTTGAAATCAAGTTTTGAGGTCTTATACATGAGCTTTGTTTCATTTTTTTTTTTCCTGTTCTATTGATTGGTCTGTTACTGTGCCAATAGTTGTTTGAATTACTGTTGATATATAATATGTTTTACTCTTTAGTTTGGCCAGCACCCACTCTTATGACTTCTTCGAATTGTTTTCTAATTTTTTTTTTTTTTTTTTTAGCAGTTTCCTCATGTTTTTTAACATAAGAAGATAAGTGTATTTCTTTTAAGATAAGCCTTAAAATAATTCTTGTCATTCTAAAAATTCCCATTGGGATTTAAATTTGATTGTGCTAGACCTATGATTTCATTTTGGAAGAACTGGAATATTCAGTCTTCACATTTAACAATACACTATGCATCTTCATTTATTCAATTTTTAAAAAAATTTCTTGCAGTCAAGTTTTATAGTCTTTTGTTCTTGAAATCGTGCATCTTTCTTTTTAGGGTTGTTCCTAAATGTCACACTTTGGTTGCCTTTTGAATACAATTTTTATTCCATTCCATTTTTTTTTTTTTTTAGTAGATTATTGCTGATATATAGGAAAACTAAAGAAAATTGTTTATTCTTGTCTTTATTTTACTAAACTCAGTTAATTAGCTCCACTTAGTGTTTAGTTGACTCCTTTGGGATTTATTGCATAGTCTAAGTTTTCTAGCCTTTGGGGGCCATCTTTTCTTTTAAAGTCTAAATTGCATTAAACTGAATGTACATCCTGCATGACTGAAAAGCGTTCATTCCTCCCTCTGTCACTTTCACCTCCCACACTTATTTCTGTGGAACCTCTGGGGAGAGTGTTGCCTGGTCTTGATTATTGTTTATCACCTTTTGCCCTAGACTTTTTTCTCTTTGGCTTCTGTAAGGTCACTTTGGCTTCTTAGTATTGCTTTACCATGCTTTTCAGATCTCTACTCTGCCCCAAAGCATTTTCCCCTTTTCTACTCAGTTATTTGTAATTGAAGTCTGAGTTGGGTGTAACAGTTTTTTTCCAGGTTTGAGGATAACATAAAAGAATTAGAATACAGAAAAGGAAATTTATCAACTGGGTATCAGATACCCTTGCTTCTTATTCACTGTCTCTTTTAGCTGCCCCCATCCCCACTCACATGTGAGAGGTCCCCTCTCCTGTTCTTTCTAGGAATCCCAGGGCACGAAAACAAACCAAAATACTCAAAAGGTATCATAATTACCTTTGAAGAGATACTCTTGCATTATCAAATGGAATATTTGGCACCCTAGTTTGAATAGTTGCATTTAAATTACTCCACTGCTCAGGATGTCTCCAGAAATATCCAGATGCTTAATTCACACAGGCATGATTCAATCCAGGGCCGCTCCTGAGGATAGGTTTGACCTTTCCCTCTGTGATGCACTCTTCTGCCCTCATTACTCTTATACAGTTGCGTCATCTGCCAAATACCAACAGGTTTGCTCCCTACTTTCTGGCAGTTGCGTTACTTCTTTTCTATCCATCATTGGTTAGAACTTCCAAATGACGTGAAGAAATGGTGGTAATTAATTGAAATGCCTTTTGTGTTGCTCTTTAATTATGATTAGATTGAGGTGAAGACTATCAGGTTAAAGAAAGACCTTTCTCTTGCTATCCTGATTTTGTGATAATCAGGGTAGGCTAAACATTCACTATATTAGAAACCATGCATGTGTCCCCAGTTTTTCTCCCTAGGTCTGGTTTTTGGAATTCTGGTGAAAAACTAAGCCTGATTTATTATATGGCCATCCTGTATGGGAAAAGACTGTAACTTTGGTTATCTTTGGTCAACCTTAAGAGATATAGCAGGGGGACAGATGTGGCTCGGGTGGTTGGGCATCCGTCTCCCATATGGAAGGACCTGGGTTCCATCCCCGGGACCTCCTGGTAAAAATTAAAAAAAAGAAAAATATAGAAGGCATGTGGACCACCAGGCCTTGCGTGTGAGTGCTCTGCCAGGCCCCGTGAGCCACACAGCAAGATGATGACATAACAGGAGAGTGACACAAGGGAGAGCCAAGACGAGACACACCGAAAAACCAGGAACTCAGATGGTGCAGGTGGTAGGGCGCTTCTCTTCCACATCGGAGGTTCTGAGGATAGAATCCCAGTGAAGACAGGAGGAGAAGGATGAGAAGAGAGGGCAGGAAACAGACACAGAGAGTTGCCCAGTGAATGGATACAGAAACAGCAAAAACGGGGGGTGTGGGGGGGATATAAAAATGGATAAAAGTAAATAAATCCTTAAAAAAATGTATAGGGGAGGAAGATATGGACTATAGTTAGTAGTAATACTTTGATGATGCTCTTTCATGATTTGTTAACAAATGTTTCACAACAATGCAGGGTGTTTGTGTGTGTGTGGGATGTGTGTGGGAGCCCTATATGATGTTATGCATGTTTGTTTTGTAAGTTCATGATGTTTACTGAACATTTACAGTTTATGTATGTTCATGTATGAACGATATACTTCAATAAATTTTTTTTTTTTTAAACTTTCTCTTCCATATTTACTAAGAATTTAAAAGCAAGAATGAACATTGAATTATATTAAATACCTTTTATAGCATCAATTAAGTTATTCTTTTGTTTTTTTTCCCCAAATTTGACTAATTGATATGAAATGCCATACTATCAGTTTCTCAATATTAAAAAATACTTTCATTCCTGGGAAAAGTCCTGTTTTCTTGTATGCCATTGAATATGATTTGCAGACATTTTATTTAGCGTGACTTCCGTAGGTATTTGTCACTCTCCTTTTGGAAGGATGTTGCTCAGTCTCCTGATACTCCTTCACTTTGGGAGGAGCCCTTCCTTGGTGTGGAATTGGCGGGACATATTTCCCTTCTCACATTGTGAAAGCACATGGGCATGTGGCCAAGGCTTAACCACAGTGTCTGGCTTAGAATCTTGCAAAGACCATTTAGAATGTCTTTCTCACAGCTGTGTCTGGTTGCTAGGAGTCCAGCAGAAGTAGTGATGTGTGTCCATTGTGGGGCAGCAATGGTGGTGATGCCCCTGGCAGCATTCTAACCTCAGAACTTGACCTTGGCCACAGCTTCTGTAGTTTGGCCTTCCTTGGCTTTTGCTCATTTTGTGAGCTTGGTTTCCTAGCTTCTCCATCCATTCTGTGAGCTATCTGTATACATCCAGAAAGTTGCTTTTCTGCTAAGGTCTGCTAGAGTCACTTTCCGTAGCTTGCAGTCAAGAACCTGACTGATAGAAGAGCATAGAAAATACTGTATAAACAGATCTGGGCACAAATCCTGGTTCTCTCAGTAACATGCTGTTTGACTTTGGGCAAGCCACTTAACCCATCTGAACCTTCTTTGTAAAACCTTGCAGGGTGGTAGAAAGAGTTAGAGAAAATGTGTGCTAAGCACATCGTCGCATAGTAGGCATCCCATGAATTATCATTATTATTTACGGAATGTTATATAGCAGGTCAGTAACTCTTTATCTACAATGCCAAAATCCAAAAAAAATTCTGAAAACTTTGTTTTTCCCCACATCACTCATTTCATGGTAAAACCTGACCTGACTTGAGTACATTTGAGGGAAAACCTGGCTTTGATGTGAGATAATTTATAGTCTTTATCACATTTAGAGTAAATATTCATGAATTTTTTGTTGCAGGAATATCATTAGCTGCCTTAGACTCTCTGAGAGTGTGTGTTTGGGGAGGGGGTTTGTGAGGATTAGCTTTCATATACTGGCTCTCAACCAGAGGGTGGAGTATCAAATTGATCTGGGTTTTTATTTTTCCCCCAAACATTGATGTCCTCTGGGTGAATGAGATAGGTATTTCCCCATCCTTTCCCTTTGGTTGAGTTGTGTGTATGTGTGTGTATTTGTGTGTGTACTTGTGTGTGTGTGTGTAGGAGGAGCGTTCTCTGTTTTTGGTATTGGGGTTATACCAACATCATAAAATTGGGGACATTTCAGTTTTTTCCTGTGCTTTGCCACAGATTATAGAACCAGAGACTTATCTGTTCTTTGAAAGTTTGAAAGAGTACAGCTTAAAACCTATCTGAAACTAAAGTCTTTCGTTTTTGTTGCTTTTCAGGCTATTCTCTGGGAGCTTAAAAATAATTTTCCCTGCTGATAGGCCTTTTCAGGCATTTACCCCAAAATTCATCCATTGGTCAAAGGATTTTCAAGTGGTAGCATTATGGGTTAGAAAAACTAAGCATCTAACATTATTATATCATTAATAAAGTCATAACTAAGTAATATTTTGTTTTAATATTAATATTTAAAACGATATATTATTTTAATAAAATTATAGTTTGAACAAGTGGAGGGAGTGGAAACTTTTTTTTTTTTTTAGGAGGTAATGGGGATTGAACCCAGGACCTCATACATGTGAGGCAGGTGCTCAACCACTGAGCTCCGTCCTATCTGTGAAACATTATTTTTAAATCCAGGTAAGTAGATACTCTTAGATCCTTAATTAAGGATCTCTCTGATGCTTAATTGTTTCTGGTGACTTCTTAATCCATGTGTGGTTTTTCTCAGGATATGGTAGCCTAGATTCTAATTTCCTAATTAGATTAGTAGTACCTCTATCTGGTACCTTAAGAAATTTAAGCTTCCTAACAGGATCCTCACTCCTGCAGCTTTTTCTTGGGTTTAGGGTTCAGCTCTTCAAGAGGAGGTGACTTCCAATTACCTAGAACTTCTACTTCAGGTAATGATGATTAATCTACTCAGAAGAATAGTTTTGATATATTGAAACTAAGTATGTGTTCAGACTTTGTGCTGCTACTTAAGACCATAAAATATAGAAATTGTATGGCTTTGAATCTCCTTAAAATAGTCGTCTTAAATTTCACTAGGTCAATGCTTCGAGGAAAAGGCAGTTTAAAATTGCACAACTTGTGTCTTGTAGAATTACAGCAGCCAATCATATTTTGGCAAAAAGTGATTCTAAATTTGGACAGGTTCCATTAGGCAGTTATCTTGACAACTCTAATGTTAAATGCTGGAGAAATGTACTGTGTATTTGGGTGGGTCCAAGATCAGTCTTTCTAAGGTAGTATGGTAAATACTGGCTCTAGCTTTTCAGAATGGCTGGGCTTCATCTAAGAGTAGATCGTATTTTCCTGCAATTTGCTATTGGTGAGATATTTTCCTCCTGTATACAGATGAGAACGTGGAATGAATGGGAAGGTGAAAATTGCAACACTTCTTCCCTACTCTGTTAATTATGGGCACAGTCCTAGGACGGTGATGGTGTGTTGTCACAGGCTCGACTCCTTCTAATAGCCCTTTCCTCTCCCCTGGCATTTCTTCAGCCTTTAGCCTGGCCTTTGTGCTCCTCATTTTTTGTCTCATTAAAGCTAGCCCTTATGAAAGATGATTTTAGACAGTATGATTTCAAAAGTATGTTGATGTGATGCCCTAGCTTAAAAGGCTTTGTTTGCATTGAAAGAATTTTTGGTGTTTGGAGTATGGGGAGCATTTTTTTGGCATTACTAAAAGGCCATACCATAGGTGAGTGCTTCCACTATTTTATGTAAGGCTTGTTATATAAAAGGAAGTGCTTAGCTAACTCCTAATTATTCATTTTGAGAGTCAAATTCTAAATGTTTGAAGGGAGATATATATGTTCTTTTGCCTCCATTTATGACATCTGAAAGCCAGTGGGCTGCCTTAGCTTCCTCAATGTGCTTTTTTCTCAGAGAATAAGTACAGAGAGAATGAGGAAGCATCAATTTGCTACCAGCTCAAGTGTGCTCCGCCACACCTGTACACACCTGCATATACCCATATCCACAGAAGAATAGGTATGAACTTGTGGAGAGCACCTCCCTGTGGAATGTCTACCAAATTTAGCCCCTGATGAAAACTAGTGCATAGTCAAAATTAGACTTTGAAAGGTTCTACCATGGAGACTGCCATTAATATATCCCACCCAGCCCTTGTTTCCTCTTGCTTTGGGACATCAGATGAAGAAGGAGGCTCGTGTTTAGAGGACTTGCACCAAAACTGTATTTGAAATACTAGGATTAGACTGAGTCTTTCAGAGCGCTCCTGTGAGAGGTATCCAGGAACTGAGACTGAGGGAACAGGAATAGTAGAGGCAGTTTTCTGGTCTTCTCTCTTACTCTTTCTCTTTCAAATGGATGTAGCTGAATTTGCATAAGTTAAATGCTATGGTGATATGACATCCCTAAGTTACAAATTATGTCATTAGTTTATCTAGGAAATAATATCTAGGAAATTCCCTCCAGGTTTCTGGTTGCTGTTAATCTGCATTGGTGAGGTCTAATTTATATCCTGATGGGCCTGGATTTTTTAACCTTTTAATCTTACATCAGCTGCTGAACTC
>JAKSZT010046586.1:23657759-23710495 GCA_026826555.1 Tolypeutes matacus
TTATTCTTTTTTCCTCTTCTTCCTTTTGTTGTTCCTTTGCAAATAGAAGAAGAGTAGCAACAACTTTCCTTCCTAATGCCTTCCTCTGGCTTTGCTTGTAAATGGAATTTTTTTTTTTTTACTTTAATTTGGACATTTAATAATTGAAAATATAAACAATTAAAAACTAAAAAGTAAACAGATGAATAAGTATATACATTTCTCAATTCAATATAATGGATACATATAAGTTTTTTTTGAATCAAACAATGTGTTACACAATATATTTGGTTCATAGTAACGCATTCATACAGTGTTTGTCCTTTCCTGTCTGGCTTGCTTCGCTTAACATAATGTCCTCCAGGTTCATCCATGTTGTCATATGCTTTACGACTTCATTTCTTCTTACAGCTGCATAATATTCCATTGTGTGAATAGACCACAGTTTGTTTAACCATTTGTCTGTTGATGGACACCTGGGTTGTTTCCAACTTTTGGCAATGATGAATAATGTGGCTATGAACATCGGTGTGCAGATGTCTGTTCATGTCACTGCTCTCAGTTCTTCTGGATATATACCCAGTAGTGATATTGCAGGATCACGTGACAAGTCTATATTCAACTTCTTTAGGAACTGCCAAACAGTCCTCCATAGTGGCTGTACCATTCTGCATTCCCACCAACAGTGAAGAAGTGCTTCTATCTCTCCACATCCTCTCCAACACTTGTAGTTCTCTGTCTTTTTAATAGTAGCCATTCTGATAGGTGTGAAATGATATCTCATTATAGTTTTGATTTGCATTTCCCTAATCATGAGTGATGTTGAGCATTTCTTCATGTGTTTTTTTGCCATTTGTATTTCTTCTTTGGACAATTATCTTTTCAAGTCTTTTGCCCATTTTTTAATTGGGTCGTTTGTCTTTTTATTGTTGAGATATAACATCTCTTTATATATCCTGGATATTAAACCCTTATCAGATATGTAATTTACAAATATTTTTTCCCATTGAGTTGGCTGCCTTTTCACCCTTCTGACAAAGTCCTGTGAGGTGCAAAAGTGTTTAATTTTGAGGAGGTCCCATTTATCTATTTTTTCTTTTGTTGCACGTGCTTTGGGTATAAGGTCCAAGAAACCACCACCTACTACAAGGTCTTGAAGATGTTTCCCTACATTTTCTTCTAGTAGTTTTATGGTCCTGGCTTTTATATTTAGATCTTTGATATGTCTGGGAATTTTTAAGGACTGTATTGTAGGCAGAAAGTTGAGATTGCAATTTTTTTTTGTTTTTGTTTTTGTTTTTGGACTTGGTAATTGTGGATTTAGAGTTTCCCAAGTGCGAATTGTCACAGGTGGATTCTTTGTGTCCTGAATATACTAGAGGGTAACATCCTTATCCCCCCACTTCCTCTGTTGAATTGGGTTTGTTGGAATATGAAAGTTGAATGGTTAGTAGTAGTAATTTTTTTCCCACCATTCATGTGAAGTAGCTAGTCTCTGAATGGCAGCCCTGGAAAAGTAGTGGTAGTGGACAGGGGAGGATTTGAACATTTTAGCATTTTTCTCTGAAGTTTTACAAGAGAACAAAGAAAGTAGCAGCAAAGGAAGTGGTCATTCCAGGCTATGGTGTATTGTAGGTTTGAGAGCTAATATTATCTTGAGTGTCACCATGGAAATAAGTAGTCTTGACAAGACTACAGGGTGCCCCTTCTTTATTGAATAAAATTAGTAGATTGCTAGGACTCATGAATCATGGATGAAATGCTAGAGCTAAAAATGGTCAGTAAATAAAAACCTGGAGCACACTTAAAGGTCACTTCAAAGTAATTGCTATTCACTGCATGTGGTGGTCAGGGTTCAGTGAACCAGTAGCCTTTAAATTTTTTTTTTATTTTGAAATAATTGTAGATTCATATGCAGTGTAAGAAATAATACACAGAAATCTCATGTATCCTTTTCCCATTTCCTCTGAATGCTAACATCTGGCATATTTGATGCTTTTGGTGTACTACACACAATATTATAACCAGGATATTGACATCAGTATAGTCAAGATATAGAACATTTCCATGACCATGAGGATTCCTCATTTTTTATAGCCTCACCTTCTGTCATGCCCCTCCCATGCTTTCCTTAACACTTGGCAACCACTGATGTGTTCTCCATTTCTATAATTTTTTGTCATTCAAGAAATTTACATAAATAGAATCATACCCTTTAGATTGATATTTTTCACTCAGCATAATTCTCTGGAGATTCATCCAGATTGTTGCATGTGTCAGTAGTTCATTGATTTTTATTGCTGAGTAGTATTTTGTAGTGTGGATGTACCACAGTTATTTAACCATTCACCCATTAAAGGACATCTGGGTTGTTTACAGTTTTTGGTGTTATAAATAAAGCTGCTATTCATGAACAGCTTTTATGTATGAATATAACATTTTCATTTTGTAAGAGTGCAGTTTCTGGGTCATATTGTAGTTGTATGTTTAGTTTTTTAAGGAACTCCCAAACTTTTCCAAAGTTGCTATACCATTTTACAGTCTTTCCAGCAATATATGAGTGTTCCAATTTCTTTGCCTGCTCACCAGCATTTGGTGTTGTCACTGTCTTTTTTTTTTTTTTTTAAGATTTTATTTATTTATTCATTTATCCCCCCCTTGCTGCTTGTGCTCGCTGGGTCAGCTAACCACGCCGTGCGGGCGGGCTTGCCTTCACCAGGAGGCCCCGGGAACCGAACCCGGGGCCTCCCACATGGTAAACGTGAGCCCCACTGATTGAGCCACAGCCCTGTCACTGTCTTTTATTTTAGCCATTTATTTTAGTCATTTATCATAGTAGTGATATCTCATTGTGGTTTTAATTTGCATTTTCCTAATAGCTAATGATGAGGAACATCTTTTCATGTGCTTATTTGCCATTTCTTTGTCCTCTGATGAAATGTTTATGCATGTCTTTTGCTTATGTTCTAAATGGATTGCTTGTCTTTCTAAAGTTGAGTTTTGAAAATTCTTTACATATTAGTCCTTTGTTTGGATATGAGTTTGCAAATATTTTCTCTTTGTGGCAGGTCTTTTCACTTTCTTTACAGGGTATTTTGCAGAGAAGTTTTAAATTTTGATAAAGTCCAGTTTATCCATATTTCTTTCCATGGATTATGCTTTTGTTGTTAAACGAAAGAACTCTTTTGCCTACTCCTAGATCCTGAAGATTTTCTCTGTTTTTACCCTAAAAGTTTTATAGCTTTATACTTTACATTTAAGTTTTTAGGGTAGATCTGCTGGTAACAAATTTTCTTAGCTTTTCTTCAACAGGATATTTTTACTGAGTATAGAACTCTAGGTTGACAATTATTTTCTTTTAACACCTAAAAAATATTGTGCCGCTTTCTCTGGCCTCCATGGTTTCTGATGAGTCCACTGTCATTCAGATGGTTATTCCCCTATACACAAGGTACCATTTTTCTCTGGCTGTTTTCAAAATTTTCTTTGTATTTAGCTTTTGGAAGTTTAATTATGATGTATTTTTTTTTTTTCATTTTAAAAAAATTTTATTGAAGTATATCACACAGATAAAACATGCATAGTTGTGAGCTTACAAAACAACTTACATAACATCATACAGGTCATAATACCTTACCCTACAAACAATACCTTGCATTGTTGTGAAACATTTTTACTAATGATTAAAGAGCATCCTCAAAATATTACTAACAACCAAAGTATCTTACATTTGGTGTATTTTTTCCCCAACCTACCCTATTATTATTATTATTATTATCATATCATTTATATATGAACATACATAAACAATAAGTGTATAGTAAAAGTTGTGAACTTACAAAGCAAACATGCATAACATCATACAAAGTTCCCATACATCAACCCACTACCAACACCATGCATTGTTCTGAGACATTTGTTACAAATGATGAAAGAATATCATCAAAATCTAGTACTAACTATAGTCATCTTATATTACTTCCCCCAATGCATCCTATTATTATTTTTTAAATATATTTTTATGACAGAAGTTGTAAACTTACAAAACAATTGTGCACATGTGCAGGATTCCCATACAACACCCCTCTATCAACACACCACACCATGGTGGGACATTTGTTACAGATTATGATAATATCATCAGACTATTACCAGGTCTGTAGTGTACAATTGGCACACTTTTTCCATACTCTGCTATTATCAACACAGTACATCTCTGGCTTAGATGGATGAGTATTACATTATACTGTTAACCACAGTCTATAGGTCATTCCATTGTATTTTTCCCATGTTTCCTCACATTCCCACCACCCTGCAATAGTGACGTACATCTGCTCTAGCTCACAAAGGACACTTTTGCATCTGTACCATCACCCACAATTCTTATCCATCTCTGGGTTAACTGTGTTACTCAGTCCCTAGATTATTCTCTAGCTTTCTTTCAGTTGGCATTTATATCCCTAGACTATACTTTTCAGCCACATTCTGATTTATAAAACAGCTGTTTTACCATCAAGTTTATATATTTCTACACTTTTACAATAAAGTTAATTAAAACTTCTGCATACATTAAATATCAGTAGTCCTTCTCAGTTCTCCACTTATCTTCTTTAAGAATCTACCACCTACCACCAGCTCTTGAAGATATTTTCCTACATTTTCTTCTAGAAGTTTTATGGTTCTTGCTTTTATATTTAGGTTTTTGTTAGATTTTGCGTTAATTTTTGTATAAGCTGTGAGATAGAGGTCCTCTTTCCTTGTTTTGGCTATGGATATAAATTTCTCTCAGCACCACTTGTTGAATGGACTGTTCTGTCTGAGCTGGGTAGGTTTGACAGGCTTGCCAAATATCATTTGACCATAGATGTGAGGGTCTGTTTCTTAACCATCAGTTCAGTTCCATTGGTCTATGTGTCTGTCTTTATGCCAGTATCATATTACCACTGCAGGGGAGGTAATATGACTTAAAGTCTGGAAGTGAGAGTCCCCCAACTTTATTTTTCCTTTTTAAGATGTTTCTGGCTATTTGGGACCCCCTACCCTTCCGAATAAATTCGATAATCATGTTTTCCATTTATTTTAAAAAAGCTGGTGGAATTTTTATTGGGATTTTATTGAATCTGTATATTAATTTGGGTAGAATTGACATCTCAATGATATTTAGTCTTCTAATCCACGAACATGGAATGGAATGTTCTTCCAATTATTTAGGTCTTTTTTGATTTCTTTTAAAAATGAGTTGTAGTTTTCTGAATACAAGTGCTTTACATCGTTGGTTAAGTTTATTCCTAAATATTTGATTCTTTTAGTTGCTATTGTAAATGGAGTTTTTTCCCCTGACTTCTTCCTCAGATTGCACATTACTAATGTCTTTTTTTTTTTTTAAAGATTTTATTTATTTATTCATTTATCCCCCCCCTTGCTGCTTGTGCTCGCTGGGTCAGCTAACCACGCCGTGCGGGCGGGCTTGCCTTCACCAGGAGGCCCCGGGAACCGAACCCGGGGCCTCCCATATGGTAAATGGGAGCCCTACTGATTGAGCCACAGCCGCTTCCCTACTAATGTCTTTTAAAGTCTATTTAATCTAATATAAGTATAGGTACTTCGGGTGTGTGTGGGTTTTTTTTTTTGTTGTTGTTTTTGTTTTCTTTTTTTTTTTTTCTTTTTGGTTATTGAATACGTGGAATATCTTTTTCCAGCTTTTTACTTTCAATCTATTGGTGTCTTTGGGTCTAAGGTGAGTCTCTTGCAGACAGCATATAGGTGGCTTATATTTTTTTATCCCTTTTGCTAGTCTGTGTCTTTTGATTGGTGAGTTTAATCCATTAACATTCAATGTTATTACTGTAAAGGCAGTTCTTATTTTACCCATTTTGACCTTTGGGTTTTATCTGTCATACTTTATTTTCACCACTCTTTTGAGATTTTTAGTTACTTTTACTGATGTAATCTTCATTTCTAGTCTCTTCCAAGCCACTCTCTCCTGTCTTTTCAGACTGTGGCACACCCTTTAGTGTTTCCTACAAAGCTGGTCACTTGGTTACAAACTTTCTCAGTTTCTGTTTATCTGTGAATATTCTAAACTCTCATTTTTGAAAGACAGTCTTGCTGGATATAAGATTCTTGGCTGTGTTTCTCTTGCAGTATCTTAGTTATATCATACCACTGTCTTCTTGCCTCCATGGTTTCTGATGAGAAATCTTATTGGGTATCCCTTATATGTTATGCATTGCTTTTCTCTTGCTGCTCTCAGAATTCCCTCTTTGTCTTTGGCATTTGACATTCTGATTAGTATGTGTCTTGGAATTGGTCTGTTCAGATGGTCCCATTCGGATGGGAGTATGTTGTGCTTCTTGGACTTTTATATCCATGTCCTTCAATAGGGTTGGGAAATTTTCTACAATTATTTCTTCAAATATTCCTTCTTTCCCTTTTCCCTTCTCTTCTCCTTCTGGGACACCCATGACAACACATGTTTGCACGTCTCTTGCTGTAGTTTAGTTCACTGAGACCTTGTTCAATTCTTTCCATTCTGTTTTTCATCAGTTCTTTTCATTCTTTTCTTCATCAGTTCTTTTGTATGTTCACTTTTGGAGGCCATTTCTTCAAGCTTACCAATCCTTTCTTCTGCCTCCTCAAATCTGCTATTATATGATTCCAGTGTATTTTGAACTTCATTTATTGCACCTTTCATTCCCATAAGATCTGCTGTTTTTCTATGTATGTTTTCAAATTCTTCTTTGTACTCATCCAATGTCTTCTTAATATCCTTAATCTCTTTAGCTATCTCATTGAATTTATTAAGGAGGTTTGTTTGAACATCTATGATTAGTTGTCTCAACTACTTTATTTCATCTGGAGGCTTATCTTGTTCCTTTAACTGGGCCAAATCTTCCTCTTTCTTGGTGTGGATTATAATTTTTTGTTGATGTCTTGGCATTTGGCTTACTAGAAGTGTTTATTCTGGGTGCAGTTTTTCTCTTTCTTGCCCTTTCTCCCTTGCTCCTTGTGTAATAGGAGCCAAGGATATAGTTGGTGCTGTAAACTGTGGAGGCTCAAGCTGCCCGTATTGCCCAAGGGGCAGATGAAGCATCTCCCAATTTTCTCCTTTGCCATAGGTAGGGACAGAACACAGCTGTGTGTAATAATCCATTTCGTGCACACCTAAACTCTGGTTGTCCAGAGAGACTGATGAAGCTTCACACACCTTCCTCCCCTGCCTGGGTGGGAATGGAGCTGCAGGTGTGGGCAGCAATCTATGCCGTATCCAAAATGACCACAGTTACCCCGGTAGTCTTCTGACTATTCAGTCTGTGCTAGACAAATGTACCTGCAGTTACCCAGAGAGGCTGGTTCAGGGCCTGCCAGCCTCCTCGCTGCTAGAGGTAGGGCTGAAGCCTAGGCTAGGGCTGCAGGCCCATCTGGGTGAAAGAAGCCGGTCCCTACTGTCACTGATTTTCAGTCAGCCTGGCTTCCCCTCATGCCGGGAGTGGAGTCAAAGTGGCAGCTACTGGCCTCTTTCTGACCCGGATAGGTTCAAACTTTAGCTTTTCTTAGGGTTATACCTCAGCCTGCTGAATTTACTGATCAGTAGCTGAAGTCGGTGGCTAACTGTCTCTCTCCCCGCAGTTTTTGGGGAATGGAGCTTCCAACTCCAGCCATAGAATTGCTCCTGAGGCAGCTTGCACTACCAGAGTAGAATGATCACCAGCCTCCGCTGTGTGGCCTGTATTTTCCCGGAGAGGCTGGTGCAGGTCCCCCGGGTTCCTCCCTACCAGAGGTGGGGTGGCTTGGGCTAGAGCTGCAATCTGATCTGGACGGAAAGAAGCTGGTTCCTACCAGCACTGATTTTCAGTCAGCCCTGCTTCCCCTCATGGGGGGAGGGTGGGGTGCAGAGTTAAAATGGTGGCTACCATCCTTTTTCTGACTTAGACAGGTTCAAACTCCAGCTGTTCTTAGGGTTATACTTTAGCCAGCCGAGTTTAATAATCATTAGCTGCAGTTGGTGCCCAACCTTCTCTTTCTTCCCCATTTTTGGGAAGTGGAGCTTCCAATTCCAGCCACAGAATAGCTCCTGAGGCAGCTTGTGCTGCCAGTGAAGGATGGGCACTGGTCTCGGTGGCGTGGCGTGCTCTACTTACTAATCTTCTCAGCAGATGGGCAGTCTCCTCCTTCCATTCTTTCATGGATGTTGCAGGATGGTCTTCTGGTCTCCTGGAGTCCCCAAACAGGTGTTTTAGGTAGCTGTGGGTGATTACTAATTGCCCTGTATCACGAGCTGACTCTAGGAGTGCCTTACTCTGCTGCCATCTTGCTGGTTGTCTCTAATTATGATGTATCTTTGTGTGAATTTCTTTGTTTTTATTCTGCTCAGGGTTCACTGAACTTCATGAATATGTAGGTTTATGTCTCTTACCAAATTTAAGAAGTTGCCAGCCATTATTTCTAGGATTGCTTTTTCATCCTACCCTCCTTTTGTTCTCTTTCTGGGACTCACCTTAGATCTTCTGTCACAGGGATCCCACGTATCCCTAAAGCTCTCTTTACTTTTTTTTAGTCTGTATTCTCTGTTGTTCAAATTGGGTAATTTCTGTTCTATTTTTCAGTTCTATGTTTCTTTTCTCCTGCTTCTTTTGTTGAGTCAGTCCATTAAGCCTTTTAATTTTGGTTATTGTATTTTTCAGTTTTAAAATTACCGTTTTGTTTTTTATACCTCTATTTCCCGGAGAGGCTGACGCAGGTCCCCCCGGGTTCCTCCCTGCCAGAGGAACCCATCTTTGCTGAGATGTCCTATTTTTCACTTGTTTCAAGCATGTTCCTAATTACTTGTTTAAACATTTAGGAATTGCTAAGTGGCTGCTTTAAAATCTCTGTCAGATAATTCTAACACCTTGGTCAAGTTGATGTTAATCTATTGGTTGTCTTTTTCATTCAGTTTGAGATATTCCTGGTTCTTGGTGTAATGAGTGATTTTTAATGGAAACCTAGATATTTTTATACTATGTTAAGAGACATTGAATCTTATTAAACCTCCTGTTTTAGGTGGCTTTTTTGTTACCATTCTGTCAGGTGTGGGTAGACTAGGTTCCCCAGTCATTTTCTGTGGCTACCCAAAAGGCATGGCTCTTCAGTGCTGCTGTTCAGGGCTGGGAGTTCCGGCTTCCCACTAGGTCTCCACTGATACCTCCTTCTGAGAGGGAATGGAATGCCTCTTTCCTGCTCCCCATATGGCTTTCATTGATGGTGCTGGTGCATTGGGGGTGTCCTTGTTGCCTTTGGGCAATGTTGAAATTTCTGACTCTCTACTCTGCCTGCCCTGACCCTGTTCAAGTGGGAAGGGGGAGGAGATACCTCATTACCACCAGATGGGAGTGGACATAGAGGCTTTGCTTGTGGTCTCCACTGATACCATAGAGGTGGGGATTGGGGTTGCTTGTTACCATCCAGTGGGCATGAAGTTCCTGGCTCTCAGCCTTCTCTGACACAAGCTTCATAGGGTGTTTGGGCATCTCATTACTGTGTTTGGGAGCATGGAAGTCTAGGCTGCCCAGTTGGCCTTTGCTATCATGGGTGGGGATGAAGCCACAGTTTTCTCTGTTGTGTCTGGGTGGAGTAGAGCGGTTTTTGTTTAGTAGTTTTCTGTCCTTCTAGGCCACACTTTTACTGGTCCTTTCACTGAAGCAGGAGGCCTTTGTCAGGACTAGTTTTGTTTGCACCCCTTGCTGTTTCCAGGTGCTGGCGTCTTCAGCTCCAAGCTTGTGATACATGAGGCAAAAAGAAAGCCATGCTAACTTACTATTGGGTTGTTCCTTGTGTCCCGACGTGCCTCATCGGTCTGCCTTCTTTTCCCCACTTTTCAGTGTCTTCTTATGTTTGTTATATATATATATAATGTCCAGGGTTTTAAATTTTTCTTAGTGGGAAGAATAGGGAAAAGTATGTCCATTTTATCCTACTAGAAGTGGATGCCCTGATAGCCTTTATTAAATATTTGAATCTTATCTGTTTTTCCTTCTCTGTCTTGGCTGTAGCTACTCAACTCTTCAATGAACTCTTAGTCTCACCTTATCTCCCGATAGCCACTTTGACCATCTTCTGTCCAGCTGAGTGGTTTTTTTCTCTAACAGTTTGTCAACAGGAAATGGGTCCGTATTCCTCTTGATATTCTTGTATATCTTTACTTATGACACCGATTAGTGTTGAGAATTATATAATATCTGGTTAGATTCTTCCGTATATTTTTTTCATCTTAACTGTGTCAGTAGTTGTGGGGGGGTGGGGGTGGGGGTGGGGTTGTGAGTGGCAGCAGGTATTTGAGTAGTACTTCTCAAACATAATGTGCATACAGGCCATCTGGAGATCTGGTTAAAATGCAGATTCTGATTCAGTAGGTCTGGGGTGAGCCTAATAGCTTGCATTTATAACAGGTTTCCAGGTGTACTTAGTCTACAGCTGCGAGCTCTTGTCTTCCTTATTTCCAAAAAGTTACCAGCAGCTCTAAGTGACACCTGCTAACAAAATGCTAGTATGCATTGGCTGCTTACCCTGTATAAGGCAACTTTGTGCTGAGCACTTTACATTGTATTACTTCTGAGTTATAGGTACCATTTATATGTATTATCATGTCTTACAGATGAGGAAACAGAGGATTAGGGAGTTGTGAAGTAACATGTCCAAGGACACTCCATCATTTAAAGAAGGGCCAGGTATTGAACCCTGGTGCATCTGAGTACACAGCTCTTCACCTCTGTTCTACATGAACAGGGGGGAATCCAAGTATGCTCATTGCTGGCCCAGCCAGAATTGTGCCACTCTGGGCTGATGCCTAATGGGAGATTTGTTCTGGTGAGGGATTCCCTCGAGGGAAACTGTATCCCTGGGAATTGATGGACAATACCGATAATGTTTATGTCTCCAAGGGGTTGGGTTAGGAAGAAGGGGCAAGATGAATTGTCCCTAGGGATTGGCTTTAGTGTTCCTGACTCACTCTGGGAACTGAATATTGCTCAACAATCCTCTAAGCAGTGCTTCTCAACCTTTGCTGCACATTGCAGTTACCCAGTGGAGCTAAAGCAACACAAAACAAGATGGTCTCTCCCTCCGCTAGTTCTGACCCAGCTTATCTGGGGTGGGACTTTGACATTGGTAGTTTTAAAAGCTCTCTAGGTGATTATAATGTGCAGCTAGAGGTAAGAACTACTGCTTTGCAGACAAAGAGAACCTGACTGTTGAACATCATGCTATAGTTTCTTTTTTCAAAAGGCTTGGTCTCAGACTCAGAGCTTTCTTGGTGGCGGTGGGGAGATGTGAAAAGCCACAGGCTAAAATAGGCCTATCTTCTTGGAGTGCCAGTTTTGCCTGTTAGAAAAATGTTTTAAATTACTCTGTCCGCCCCTTTCCCCCAAAAGCAAAACACAGTTCTTTTATAGAGTACACTGTAAAATTTGCATGCATTTTAAAAGGAAAATCAAAACAAGATTCTCTGGAGAAATCTCACATTTGTGGTGAGCTCCAGTACCAGGGACATGCATTTTTGGAGTTTTCCTTATTGGGGTTACAGTAGTAGAAATGTTTTGAGATACACCATGAAGGGCTGGGAAGCAAAATATTGCTTTCTCTGAGTGATGTTTATGACTTTCATTATTATGTAACCTAGGTGACTGGACTAATGTGATGTTTTATAGTATGAATCCTATTTATTTAGATGTTTACCCCTTTTCATCATCTTTAACTGTCAAAAAGTGTTTACTACTGAATACAGACAATTTCTTGTAATGCTTTTTTTTTTTTTTTTTCCCCTGTTGTTGTTCTGGAGCTCTGGGTGATGAACGTTGCATGTCTGTGAAGTCTAAACTTAGCAGACACTTCTGTTCATTCTTAGTGAGTTAAACCAGAAAACTGCTGGATAATGAGAACATCCTCAGCCTTCCTGTTTCCACTTCGAGTGGCTGTCAGCATAGATGAACTCCGTTCTTAATGGCTACAGTGCATAACACCTAATGGTGTTGTTGGGGACCTGAGTTACTCCATGGGGATGCGTCAGACATGTGAAGAATGCCATTTATTTCTGAACCGGGCACTCGTTCCACACTAAAAATTCTCTTTGTGGGAAGTGCTCACAAAAGATGGGTGCTTCCTGCCCTATGGGATTGCACTGTGGCAAAACTGACAAGTGTGTACATGAGTTACTCCCTTTTACCACGTAGTCATTGAAAAATGAATGTTTTCTCTTATTCCCATGTAAATCTGATTTCCTGGAAGTGATCCAAAGCTTGATGAAAACAAATACATCTAATTTCAGCACTATAGAAACCATACAAACATTAAAATAAAAAAAAGTTAGATAGTATCTTTAAATTGAATCTTGGACCTTTCTGTGGTTGATGACGCAGTTGTTTCACTTTATTCTGTAAGAACATTTGAAGCTGAGCTCCATATGCAGTATAGCACAGTGGTTAAGAGCATGGGCACTGCAGCCAGAGTGCCTGGGTTCTAATCCCAGCTCCACCACTTGCTAGGTGGGCAAATTACTTAACTTCTTTGTATCTCACTTTCCCCTTATATGAAATGGGGATAGGATTTTTATGAGGATGAATGACACAACATTTATTATGGCACATAACAATAAATGTTCACTAGATTAGCTATTTTAATTTAAATATAGGTGGTTCCCAGTTTCTTCACACTTAACATATATATGAAAATGAATTCCATTCCAGTTTGGGCCAAAGTGGAAGAGCAAATCACATCAGAGCAGCCGGTGGTGTCAGTGGAAAGGAAAGCAGATAGATTGGTTCATGGGGCCCAAAGAGAAAAGAAGGGGGACCCTGGTGACCGGGAGCTGTCCTGAGGGGGCTCTGGTGATAAACAGTACAGGACCCTTCTGGGGTCCCATCCCCTCCACTCGCTGTCCCTGACCTGGTTAATGTTTGCCCCAGGCCAAGGAAACCACAGTCAGCAGACTGGAAAGGGGGCATTCCTGCTCCCCCTCCTTCACTGGGAAGATGGTGGGCAGGACTTTCTCAGTCTCTTCGTTAACCTGCAGTGTGGGGATCTGTATTCTTGGGCTCCAAGTTTACATCTGAATATATTTTTCATACAGCTTTGTTATTTCTGATAAATTCTATATTGCTCTTAAAAGGTATTATATAAGAATATTGGTGTTATATATGTCAGTCGTTTTAAGAGTTAAATAAGCATTTGAGGGCTGCCAAATCCTGTTGCTTCTACCTCCAAAATATCTGTCCACCTCTCTCTATCTCTACTTCTTCCCCTTAGTCGAGTGTCGTCACCTCTCACCAGAACTCCTGTAATAGTCTCCTAATTGGTTCCCCTGCTTACTTTTTGACCATTACAGTTCATTTCTCTATGTAGTAACCAGAATGAATCGTGTTAACATGTGAATTGGAATCAGTCTGCTTCTTAAAATTCTTCAGTGGATTCCATTACACTTTGAATAAAATTCGAACTCCTTACCATGACCTGTAAGGTCCCACGTGATCTGGTTCTTTTCTACCTCACCAACCTCATCTTGTACTATTCTCCTGTTGTGCACCATCCTCAGCATCACAGGTCTTCTCTTGGTTTCTCAAATGCATCCTATATTTTCCCACTTTAGGATCTTTGCACTTGTGGTCCCCTGTGCCTGGAAGGCTGTTCTTCCATGATCAGTGCATGCTCAGCTCACGTATCTGCACCAGAAAGCCCTTCCCTGACTATCTTGATTATTTCCTTCCTCCTAATTATCACTGTCAGCCATTACTTATTTGTGTACTTGTTTATTTTTGGTTGCCTCTACTAGAATATAAACTCCATGAGGGCAGTGTAGTAAACTAACTTAAGCTATCTGGCCTTCCAGCATCTCTGATTATTTTGTTCAATATTGGTAGCCTCCAACATCTAGAAAAAGGTAGATGCTATACATTCCTTCCTCCACAGGCTCTTGTTTCCAGCTGGTACATTACAATAAAGCAATTCCTGGTCTTAATTCTGCAAGGTTTGCAGTCATTTATTTGCAAGTAGGCACAGTAAAGAGCTACCTAAACAGTTCTTGTCAGTTCAGGAAGCCCTACCCTGTCCTTGGTGACACTAACTATGACCATCATGAAAAGGCTCCTCCAAAGTAGGTGCAATGACAATCTTCCGACAACGCAAGTAGGCAGCTGTGGGTCAAGGCAGGCAACATATAGTCTTCTCAGGACTGGAGAGAAGCAGAACCAGGGGGTTCCAGATCTTGAGTGCTGCACTTAAAGGCATTAGGGTTTTAGCCTTGCCAGAATTTTTTTATACCTTGTTCTTACAGAGAGGGCGGAACCTCTACAGTCTTTTAACCAACCACACATTTTGAATACCACTCATTTCACTAATGGGAATTATTTCTACCAGCTCTTTTGCAAATTAACAAACCTTTTGGTATGTTTTTAGTGATAACTAAAGTGCTGAGCAGGAGTTTTGATTCCTGTTTATAGTACTTGAAATGCTAACAAATGGTTGCTAAGGTGTCCACCAGCCTTAGTTTTGAAAATACACACACACACAATATACATTACTTATACCAAGTTTTTCTAAATTAAATTCCAGAAAGTATAATGGATGGTGACCTTGTCTGTTTTATTCACTACAGTATGTCCATCACTTAAGATAGTGCTTAGTACGTGATAAGTGTTACATGAATGAATGAAATTGTTTCTGACAAAGAAAAAAATGCTGTGTTCTGAACAACCAGCTGACAAACTTTTGGAGGATACTTCGCTTTTAAGTTAAAATATGAAACTTGAAAATAAAATTTTTTTCTAAAAATCTATGAATATTTTAATCTAATCTTCATGAGGTTGATAATGGGATTGGTTATCATCAATCAAAATGTTTCATATTTGATTAGGAGGATAGTTTATAAATATGGTAAACTGATCACATCCATTCCATTTGTACACTTAAAAATGCTATGAAAATGACAGGAAAAATTTTCCCTTAGGGAGAAAAAACTTTAAAAAATCCAGGTGAGAAATAGAATGCATCAGCATATTAGAACAGTAGAGTAATTCCTTAAACATGGAAAAGTTACCAGCTCTATAAAGAAATACAAGCGGATAAAAGCATGAACAGAGGATAGCTGCAAAGGTTGAGGCAGCTCTGGAGGCCTACATTCCAGAGTTGATAAGCTCCAGAAGCATGGTATGTGAGACTTATAATAAATCAGTGGTAATTGAGCACCAACTTTGTAAATACAAATAAGTAGCATGAGGCATTGGCCCAGCTCTCAAGTGTTAATATATGTGAATGAATATATTTAGCTTCTTTGGAAGTCATTTTATGAGCCACATTTCTTAACATTAAACTTGGATCATGTTATCATAAATCATTCCTTAATATAAATACAGCATTTGAAAATAAAGGCACAAGATTTATGGCTATTTCAGATGTAACTCCCAAATACATTTATACGATTTTCTGACTTATTTATCAGAGAAATAGCATGTCTATATCTGAATATGCAACTTTTCCTTCAAGTTCCTGAACAGGCGAACATCCACAGGAGAAATAACCTTCCTTTGAAAAGAAATCTTTTATAACCAAATAGTGAAATACACTAAGCCAATTGTTGGTTTTGTTGTTTTGTTTGCACTCATAATGAAGGAAAAGATAGTATTCTCCTGGCTCATCAAAATTTCTGGCTCTTGAAGAAATTTTCTTTAGACTCCTCTATTTACTGGAAAGTTAAAATCAAATAATTTGATCTAAATTTAAAGGGCATTTAAAATACCCCTCAAATGTTTTTAATCTTTTTAACTTTTGCTTTAATAAATCCATTTATTTTTTATAAAATTCTCTGACTTAGCAAATGTTTATTGCGCCTCTGTCTTTGCTATATCCTGAGAGTACAACACCGAATAGGACATGGTCCCTGCCCTCCAGCAGCTTACCGTCTGTGTTTGTGTGGACAGCACACAAACAGGTGATTTCAGTTAATCAGGCCAAGGAGGCTTTCTAGAAGGGATGTCGTCTGATTCCAGGAAACGGAATATGACCTATTCAGGGAAGGAAAGGTACAAGGAGAATGCCAAGGAAGATCATGCAGCATGAACAAAGACATAGAGGCATGAAATAGCATTTGGGGAGTGAATGAATGCAGGTTGACAGTGATCAGTTCTGTATTACTAGAAAGTGAAGACCAAGTATAGAATCAGCAGGACATAAAATAAAGCTAAAGAAGCAGATATGACCTGAAAGGAGAGAATCTTTATGCCTTTATGCTATGTATACATAGGTAAGGGGAAGTTTTTTTAAAAAAAGTTTTGACTAGGCTAGTGATAGACTTTTGTATTTTCAATAGCTTTTGCTGGATTGTATCAGGGAAGTGCAATGAAGGGGGTTTGGACCAGAAGCAGGAAGCTCTTTTAGGAGACTTTGCAGTGGATTAGGCAAGAGATGATAAAAGTCTGAACAAGGTCTGGGGAAGTCAATGTGGAAAGAAAGGGATGGGTGTTAAAAATATTTAATAGGAGGTAGAAGTTGCAAAATTTGGTAATGACTAGCTATTGGAAATGAGAAAGGAGGACGTTTAGGATGACTCCAAGGTTTCTGATTTGAGACACTAATGGTCCATGAGTATACCCTTGGGGCATTCATGTTGAGCTTAAGGCACTGTGGGCCACCAAGCAGCCATCTATACTTACTCATAGCTGGAGAAAAGACTTTGGGGCCTTTAGGGAAAGGGGAGAGTTAGAATCATGGAAGTGGATAAGACTGCCTGCTCCAAGGAGAAGGAGAGAGTGAGAACTGGAGCAAGAGGGCTGGGGAGTATAGAGAAATTGGAGGAGGAGAGACAGAGTAGAAGGCAGAAAGAAAGACCCAGGCAGTGAATACAAGATAGAACCGTGAGGGTCAGCAGCATTTAAGGAGTGGACAGAAAAGCAAAAACTGAGAAAGAGCAGTAAACAGGGAAGGTTGTAGAGCTCCGGAATAACCAGAAAAGAAAGCCTAACATCACAGTAGTCACCAGAAGGAGAAGTCATCGGTGCCAGATGCGGCAGGGAGGCCCACCAAGGCATCAGCTGAAGTCTGTCCAGTGGATTTGGCACCTACAAGAAATTGGTGGCCTTTGTGAGAGCAGGTGCAGGGGAATGATGATGTCAGGACTTGGCTCCAAGGAAAAGAGGGGCAGGAAGAGATGGAAGAGGGTGAACAGCAGCCTCTCTCAAGGGAGCAGAAGAAAAGTGATGGAAGACTTATGTAGGGGCCAGGGAGGTTTTTTATTTTTAAGGATTTGAGTGACATAGCATATGTACCAGATGGTTAAAAAGAACAAGTCAATGAGGAAAAGATGGCAATAGAGGAGAGAGAACAGCTGGGGCAGATCCCAGAAGTGGTGGTAGTGGTGGTGGTGATGGTGGTATCAACCACTTGGTGGATGCATGGCCTCAAACAAGAGAGAGACAATTCATGCTCTAAAATGGAAGGTGAAGAGGCAATAGAATTAGGTATTTTATAAGTAGGGGCAGAGAGATGAGGTTGGTCTGAAAATTTTTCCATTTAAAGACCAATCTGTTTTCAAAGTTTGCTTTTCCTTTCTTTAAAGATAAAAAAAAATTGAGTAACAATGAGATCAACAAAAGTCCTGAAAGCTACAGAAAACAAATATTCATTGTTTTCTTTCCTGCTTTTTGATTATTTTGTACCAGAAGCTTTATGGGCTATTTTTTCCCCACAAAACCAGGCTCAGTACAAAGCAATTTTGATAAGTTAAATACATTTGGTCATCTTCTTTTAAAATAACAATATTAAATCATTTTGTAAGGTAAACATAATAGCTCATTGCCATGCCACCAAGAAGATTTAATTCTGAGTTATGATATTTGTATTCTTTATTTTTTGGAGCAGGCAGTTTGTATTTTAAGCCAGGTTCTTGGGACTGACTTTATTGACAGCTCAATTTTAATGAAATGTAAATGTCATATCCATGGTTCTTCAGCCTTTCATATTTCCCTTGTAGTTTTGAAAAGAGGAGTGGGTGTTTTTATTAAGGGCAAAGCATCTGCACATAGCACATTTAGTTCATGAATCTGTTAAGTACTTATTATGCCGCCCAGTTTCATGCTGGTCTCGGAGAAATTTTAAAAAGAAAGAGAAAGGCATCTCCCTGTACGGGAACAAACTGGTAATGGAATCCTGCCAAGTGTGGAACGTGGAGTGGTAAGTTCCATGAAGAAAGATGGAAAGAGGGCCAAGGCAGGGAAGGAGAGGAGAGGCTGTGTGTTGATGCTCAGGACATTTACTTAGGAAGATATGTAGGGTGTTTTATATAAACATAGAAGCACTAGCTTCTCCTTAAAGGTCTTGGAACCTGTAAGGTTAAAGACATTGTCTTAGATTACCAGAGCTACTATCACAAATACCACAAACTGGTTTTGGCTTAACACAAGGAATTTATTGACTCACAGTTTTGAGGCTAGAAGAAATCCGAAATCAAGATAAAAGCAAGGCTCGCTTTCTCCTGGAGTCTATAGCTCTGCCGGTAGTATCTGCCAGCAATCTCTGGCATTCCTTGGCTTGGATCTCTGCCTCCCGATCCATGGTGATTTCTTCTTTTGTCTGCTTTTCTGGTCTTCTGCTGACTTCCAACTTCTGGTTCCGGTCATGATTTTTTGGCTCTGGCTTTTGTTTTCTTCTTTTTATGAGGCCTCCAGGAATATGGATTAAGATTCACCCTTTTTCTGTTGGGCCACACCTTAACTAAAAATAACATCTTCAAAAGGTCCTGTTTACAGTGGGTTCATACCCATAGGGACACGGTTTAAGATTAAGAACATGTGTTTGTTGGGGTATATAATTCAGTGTACCACAGAGATTTCATAGGCTCTTAAGCAAGAGAAGTGATAAAACAGTATTTGAAGATATGGAATAACATGCAAATGAAGCTTTATCTTGTTCTCAGTCTATCAGGAGTAGATCCAAGATCCAAACTGGAACTTATGGAGCCTTGGGCAGATGTTCCAGTGGTTGGGCCCTTTCTTGTTACAGTGTATCAGTTATGGAAAAGCCCTTGCCTATGACCACAGGAGCAAGCTCTGCCCTGCATTGACATGGGGTTTTGGGCAGAGCTGAGTAACCAGTCTGGCTACTGGGGAGAGATCCTCTCCCTCGTTCTGGACAAAGTAGGGATTAATGCTCTCTGACGTGGGACATGCTACCCTTACCTGCCTCTGTTTTGTCTGTCAGGGTCAGGCTCAAGGGTGTGCCCTGAGTGTGAGATTTCACTGCAGAAGCATCATGTGGTGATGGACTCAAGTTCATCCCCAGGGCTACGCTCACTTGTGACCAGTTGGCTACAAATTTGTGGGTGCGCACGATGACCTTTAGGTTCTACAATTTGCTACATTGACGCCCTGAACTCAGGAAAGTGCTATACTTGGTGATTACAGTTTAATTATAGCAAAAGGAACAAATTGGAACAAGCCAAGGGGCTAGATCTGGGAGGGTCCATCATCTCAGGGACATGTAACCCTCCTGACACATCAACGTGTGACAGTACTCAAAGTTTATTGCCAACCAGGCAAGTTTCCTGAGCTTCAGTGTCCAGAGTTTTGAACTGAGGCTTCATTACATAAGCATGATTGATCGAATCACTGATGACCTGATTGAATGGTTGAACTCAATCTCCAGGGCTCCCTCATCATCATCTTAGTATAAGTTATCTAGAGCCTGCCAGAAGTCATCTCACTAGTGTAAACTTCCAGATGTGGCCCGCAAATGAATATCACATGGGAAATTCCAAGGGTTTGGAGGTTAGTTCCTAGTAACTCAGGACAGAGTCCAGCCAAATTTCTTATTACACGCATACAAACAAATATCAAAATGCTAAAGTAATCATATGCAGGGCTTAAGCCTGAACTGCGTGTCTTCCATTTGTCCTTCCAGATCCATTTTCCATCTGTTTACCCTGCTCTGTGCTCTGGGATGCTGACCTTTTGGACAACATCATTGAACTGCTTTGCCTTCTGGTCTCTCTGGTGTTGGCCAGTGGATGTAGAAGGGTGGGAGGCCAGGAGGAGAGTGAGGCTGGATGATGATTCCTCTAGCTTTTCCCTGCTGGGTCTCCCTGCTGGGCAAAGGCTACCGCTCCCATCAGGTAGTCCTTCCCCTGTTGCTGTTCTCCCTGGGTCTGACAATGCCTTCCTCCCTTTGCTCTTTCAAGCCCAGTGTTGGGAACAGTCCCCTATTTGTCAATGCCAGGCACTGCTCCGTCTCATATTGGTTTCTCTGACCACACCTTTGTGAATAGTTCCTTAATTAAGCTCTCCCCGACTACTTTGTTGGAAATGCTGTTTTCTACTGGGACCCTGCCTGATTTACTTTCTTTTCTCTGTATAAAAAGGATAGAAAAAGGATACAAAAAAGGATACAAAAACGGATACCAAAAGGATAAATACACACAATAAATAAAATTGGAATAAAAATGGAGAAAAGTGAATGTGGTAATAGGAGGAGGAGGGCAGCAGTTAATTCACTTTCTGTGGTTGAACTCTCACTTCAGAGTGATGCCTGGATATAATAGATACCAAATTATTTTCTGCCAGCTTCCCCTCAACTTTTCCTTAGCAGTCACAAAGAAGAGAAGAGTACGGGAAGCGGCTGTGGCTCAATCAGTAGGGCTTCTGTTTACCATATGGGAGGCCCCGGGTTCGGTTCCCGGGGCCTCCTGGTGAAGGCAAGCCCGCCCGCACGGCTTGGCTAGCTGACCCAGCGAGCACAAGCAGCAAGGAGGGGATAAATGAATAAATAAATAAAATCTTAAAAAAAAAGAAAAAAAGAGAAGAGAAGAACAGGGCTTTCCCCTCAGTCTTTCTCAGGCTTCCTTTACCCAGAGTCCTTTTAATTTGCCTCCTGCCCAAGTTCCTCAACTTTACTAACGTATTGCTTAGTTATCTATCTGCAGTCTGGATTTTAAACTTATAGTTTACTCTCTTCCCAGAATAGTATATTTTTTGTTGAATAAATGGGAGATAATGGTAAAAATTTTTGCCTTGTGCTGTGTCCTAACAGAAATCCTTGAGCTGAACATTTTGAAATCTGATGTTTCCAAAATCAGAGTCTTAATGAGAAAAGCATCAGACTAACCTGAATTGAAGAACATTCTACAAAATGTCCAACCAGTACTCCTCAAAACTGTCAAGCTTATCAAAATTCAGTAAAGTGTGAGAAGCTGCCACAGACCCAAGGAGGCAAAGGAGATATGACTGAATGTAATTTGGTGTCCTGGATGGGATCCTAGACATTTTGGGAAAGCTAATGCAAGTGGAATAAAATGTGGAGCTTAGATAATAATCACCTACTGATGTTGGTTCCTTAATTGTAACAAATGTACCAGAGAAACATAAGTTGTTAAGAATGGAAGAAACTGGGTACCCTAGTGTATTAGTCAGCCAAAGGGGTGCTGATGCAAAATACCAGAAATCTGTTGGCTTTTATAAAGGGTATTTACTTGGGGTAGAAGCTTACAGCTCCAGGCCATAAAGCGTAAGTTTCTTCCGTCACCAAAGTCTTTTGCCACTTGTTGGACCAAGATGGCTGCCAATGTTTGCCAGGGTTCAGGCTTCTTAGGTTCCTCTCTTCCCAGGGCTCTGTTTCTCTCTGGGCTCAGCACCTCTGTTTCCTCTACAAGGTCAGCTTAGACTATGAGGCTCTCTAGCCTTTGCCTCTTTCCACAAGGCCAGCTGTGAACTGTCAGGCGAATGGCTCGTCTTTCTTCCTGGAGCCTTCTCTCCTTCCTCATGACCAAGTTCCTCTGTGTGCTTACTTCCCAGGGCTCCAGCTCAAAACTCCAGCACCAAAACTCCAACTCTGTCCTTTGTCATGTCTTTTATCTGTGAGTCCCCACCCACCAAGAGGCAGGGACTCAATGCCCTACTGATGTGGCCCAGTCAAAGCCCTAATCATAATTTAATCATGTCCAGAGGAACAGACCAGTTTACAAACATAATCCAATCTCTATTTTTGGAATTCATAAATAATGCCAAACTGCTACACCTAGTATACAGAACTCTGTACTGTCTTTGCAACTAATTCTGCAAATGTGAAACTTTTTAAAATAAAAAAGTTTATTTAAAAACATATCTGCCTAGGTGGGTTGATATTAAATCAGAAATATTTTGTTAAAACATTTGTATAAATTTTTTTTTTACAAATATTTACAATATTTGCGGAAATTAACACTATTCAGATCCAAAGTGAAGCATAGATTTCATGATATTTTCTGCATAATTAGGGCCTTTTAAGATCCCCTATTTTTGTTGGAATATCCATTTATAATTCAACAAACATTTGTATCAGAAACTGAACTAAGCTTTGGAAATACAGAAATAAGCATGACAGACAAGCTTCTTTGCAATTGAGATATAGATATTGTTTATTTTGTTTTTCTGGATATTTATCTTAATTCTTTATTTCAGATTCTATCACAGCACACAGTACTGTATGGTCACATTAGGTACTAAAAGTTCGATGATACTATAATAAGTCACATTTATTTATAACTTACATATATGGTATTTTTATCTTATAGTTTATGTTTAGTTTAGAAAATGAGGTTAGACTTATAGATTATCCTTATTCTTATATAGAGATTTACACGAATTGGGATATATTTCTGCTATAAATATATTTGATATAGTAATTAGTACATAAACTATGTAAATTCTGATGAATGAGTTTTTAGGCATTTCCTCAAGGTCAGGACTTAGGGAGAATACCTTCTTCAGAAATCAGATAAATTTTGTCAGACATAGTAATTTGACAGAGGAAGCAAGCAGCACATAATTTCCTTTCAAGTGTAACACTCGAGAAAAAAAGAGAATCTCTCCCCGCCCCCCAGATAGATGTATTTACTCAGACTGTTTTTTACCTCCTGTTAGAATGTGCTCATATCATGGTGCTACCATGTAGGAATTAGGCTTATAATACCAATATTACTGGTGAGAACTTAAATGGTATTAGCAATTCCAGACAGAGACAATAAATCTGAAGTTTGAATACTAACTATAATGTGACCATTGATACATATTCTGCATGTAATAAATATGTGCATAAAAATATTGACACAGTTCGTGATTATATTTCCCAGAGTCCATGCTGAATTTACTGCTTTCTGAAAAGTAAACTTCATTATTGAATATTTTTTGAAATTCACATTCTGAAACCTTATATAAAAATATGACAGAAGTGGTTTCAGTGTTGAAGTGGATGTCTGATTGATGTAGGGGAAAATACTAAGATGTAATAATAAAAATAAAGTTTTATGTTTTATTTTTATTTTTTTTTATTTTTTGAGGTATTGGGGCCAGGGGTTGAACCCGGGACCTCGTATGTGGAAAGCTGGTACTCAATCACTGAGTCACATTGGCTCCCTAAGATGTAATTTTAATAGAAACTGCCAAATGTGCATACAGCTGTGCTGTGTAACAGTTTAATCTTAAACTGTAAACTTAATATTTAAAACTTTAAAATATAAAAATACTCAGATATAGATAAAACCTTCTATAGCTGTATTAGTCAGGGTTCTTTTGGGAAACCGAATCGACAGGAGATATCTGTAAATGAGATTTATAAGTATTAGATTTATAAGTTTCTCTCATGTGACCGTGGGGATGCACAAGTCCAGGTTCTGCAGGGAGGCTGCAAACCAGGGTCTCTGATGAAAGTCCAGTGAAGGCCCTTGGTGAGTTTCCGGGAGATGTTGGCCGTCCAAAGATGAGCTGGGAAATTATCTCTGAATGCTGAAATCACTTTCCCTTTTAAGGCATTCAACTGATTAGATAAAACATCACTCATTGCTGATGGCAGTATCCCAGGTTGATCTTAGATGTAATCAGCCATCTATGCAGTAAACTCATTCATGACTAAAGCCCATAAATGTCCATATATTACAGTTAGCCCAGTGATTGCTTAACCAAAAACTAGGCACAGTTACCTGGCCAAGTTGACAAATCAGCCTAACTATCACAACTACTTTCAGAAAATATTATAAGCCTTTAGCTCAGATTTGGAATTAACCTTCAGACCTTTATTTATATTGCACTAATTATTGTTTCAAAAATGGTGATTTGTCTTAAGAATGGTAATATATTGAAGAGAGGGGTAAACTTGTTAATGATTATTTTAAGGAACTTTAGTTTAGTGCTGAAGACTTTGACTTGTTTCTCAAGGTTTAATTTTGGACAGTGTCAGCATTAACCTTTTTGGAATTTATATTAATGGTAAACTGAGGTCAATGTTTTGGTTGACTTTTCAAATTAATTCCCTGTTTGTTTTATAAACTTAAAACAGGATCCTTAGTCTAATGGTAGACTACCTTATTTGGTTAGGTATTGCCAACAAGCCCAAGAATTTAAAGTAGTTTACCTTGATGACTTGGTTTATCAAGAAAGAAGAAAAAATGTAAACATAAAATATGTTTAGAATCAGAATCTCCTATTTTCCTTGATAATTACTTTAGAAATGTACTGGATTTCCCTTGTCAGCCTCAATAAAAATGTTTTTTTTTTTTTAAACATGTACATTTGAGTAATTATAAATTCAAATGAATATTTTGAGTTTAGAGACATGGAATGTTTAGGTGGAAAGTGAAGATGCTATAGTATAATCATTAAGGATAACTTTTAAAAAAAATCCAGAGTAGTATATGACTTACTTGTAAAATGTATCAAGGCTTCCAAACAGGTTTTTCTTCTATTCATTCTTGAAACTGAGACAGGAAGCCATTTTCAATTCAAAACTCAATCCATAATTGTTCTTTCAAACATATTAAGATAGAGAGCATAAACAAGTGAAAGGTTTTGAAATCAGCTGTATTAGATATTTCTCTGACTATGGGGTAAGATAGAAGTTTCTTGGAACTCACTGAAAATTTAATGAATTACTTATCTGGTTGTTCATTACCTTTGTTGGATCACAGACCCAATAGAGGACCTGAAAAGAACTATGTATTATCTCCTAAGAAATATGTACACTTAAATATTTTTAAAACAATTTTATTGAGTTATATATGCAACAAAGTACACAAATCTTAAATGTACAGGGAAATGGAGTTTACATATAGATACAATGTGTGATCACTGTCCAGATCATGATACAGAATATTTTCAGTGCCCTTTCAAATAGTAGTCCTCTCCTCCCTCAGAGAAAGCCATTATTCTGACTTTTAGCACTGTAGATTAATTTTGCTTGTTTTGTATGTTGTTCAATGGACTAATACAACATGTACTCTTTTGTGTCTGGTTTATTTCACTTAGAATTGTGTTTTGGGATTCTTTCATATTATTGCCTGTAGTTGAAGTTCTTCATTTAATTTTAAATTTTATGATGATCCATTGTATGAATGTTACAATTTTCTAATCCATTCCACTGTTGATGGACAATATTTAGATATTACAAATAAAGCTGCTCTGAACATTTTTGTACATGTCTTTTGATGGACATATGCATTCATAGCTCTTGTGTGTATACCTTGATGTGGAGTTTCTGAGATATAGGGTAGGTGTATGCTTAGCTTTAGTAGATACCGTGAAACAGTTTTCCAAAGTAGAAATACCAATTTACACTCCCACTAGCAATATATGAAAATTCACTTGCTCTGCATTCTTGGTGTTATTCTGCTATTCTGGTGGTTGTGTAGTATACATAAATTTTATCCATATGATTGCAAATTGATTTTAGTTCTCCTAATGCTCAACATGGGCCCCCATCAGGATCTCAAATTAAGAATTTGGGGTATCTGTCTCTGTGTGAAATTATCTCCCCTAATTTATTCACAGTTCTATAAGATTATTCTGTAACCTAGAAACTAAATTGTAAATAGTTAACCACCACGACCAATCCTTATTGAAAAGAAGGAGGGAGGAAAAAAATTATATGTGTGGTGTATATGTATATACATGTGTATGTGTGTAAGTTCACAGTTGAACATATGCAGTGAGAACAGTTCATTATCTTCCCCTTGATGGAAAAAATCGAATATAATCAATCTGCCACTAAGTAGCTGTCTGATCCACCAGGGGAATGGTGCCCTCTTGGGGGCTAAGGATTGATTTCTGCCATTGGAAGGTATATGAATTGAATTGTGTCCTCCAAAAAAAAATGTTCATGTCCTAACCCCTAGTCCTGTAAATGTGAACTTAACTGTAAATAGGGTCTTTGAAGATATTATTAGTTAAGATGAGACCAACTAGATCAATTAAAATGAGGCCAAACTGGATCCTTAATCCTATGTGACTAGAGTCCTTGTAAGGAGAGGACATTTGGACAGGGAGACAGCAAGTTAGGCACTCAGTGTTGGCAAGAGCCAGATTGGCCTTCATGAGAAGTCCTTGTTGTTGAGTCCAGGCCATCAAGGCTTCTTTGTAACTTGGGATGATTGAGGAATCATCAGGTCCAGTTAGCAGGTGGTAATCAATGCAGTGGACCATAATGATGAGCTGTAGGATGTGAAGATAATCAAGATATCCATATATTAGATTATGACAGAGAAAAGAGTTCTTACAGCCTTGGGGCCAGAGTGTACTCTTGACTGTTCGAAATAGTAGCAAACTGCTTTTTGTGTTCCTTGCATCACAGTAAAGCGTTTTCCAGATTAGTAGCTTAATGTCAGGTGCCAGGGGCTAGGTTTGTCCCAGTAAAGGTATTTCATCTGGTAAAGCAGTCACATTGGAGTCACTGCCTAAATGGGCTTATAATAACCCACATCAGTTTCTAAGAGCTGTCTGCTTTCTGCATAGACAAAAGAGTTGAGTTAAATAGGGATCTTATTGAAATTGCTACCCTTGCAAGTTTCAAGAATTAATCTCTGCAATTCTCCCATGGATACAGGGAGGGGAACTTCAGGGTCTTCCATTTGGCCATTTCTATCATAATAGCCCTTACTCATGGTCAGGAAGCCCACGTGGGAATTCTGCCAGTGGAGTATGTTTACTCCAGCAATACATTCAGAACAGCAGAAATAACCATAGGGTGGGTCTGTGGATCCATTGGAGCCGCTGTGAGATGGAAAGGCCAAAAACTTCATGAATCACCTGACCACAATAAACTTTATTCTGATTGGTGTAGTTAAAATACGAATACTAGCCTAAACTCTGCATTTAATAAGTAGCTATGAATTAGCACTGTCTAGGGAATTGCCAGGCATCCTCCTCAGCTCTTTAAAATTCAAATGATTCCTTCTCCATTTCCCTCATCCTTTTATCCACCATTGCTTTTCAGTCATTGGTGCAAATGTCAACACAGTGAAAAAAGGCAAATAATGCCTTAGTATTATTACAAACATAATTTTGACCTTCTGGACCCCTTAATGGAGATCTATGGCCTTTGGTTATTCTCGTCTACTTTTTGTCTCGATGTTACTGCTTGTAGCTTTCAGGCACTTTATTGTTTACTCTGTGTTCCCTAACAGAACTTATGTGTGGATCTCAGCACTGATGGCTCTACCCATGTTGAGGCTCAGAACACAGTTGGTTTACTGGCTTTGTGACCAATTTTGGCTTGCGGTTAGGTCAGGGGTACAGCTGGCCTTTGGACCTGTACTCTAACAGTGCCAGACATTGGGCACCCACCCCCACATCCTCCTTCTTGATGTGTAGAAAGTTGTAAAGAGCACCGGGGATTTAAGAATTGGTGTAAATACACCTCCCCCTTTCAAAGTCATGGCTTCAGAAGCCCCAGAGGGGATTTCTCTGTTGACAGATAAAATAGATAAAACAGGGAAAAAGTGATTTGCAAGTTTTTTTTCACTAGAAGTTTATTTTGGGTTCTTTTAGGTTATGACTAAAACAATGTAATAATGTTAAAAAGTGTTGCTTGTCTCTAGTACATTTCTGCAGTGTGGGACACAGCTGCCAGTGTTTCCACTTAGGAACTCCTGGTGCTGACATTTTTTGTGGAGAAGCAGAAGGAATAATCTGTCCTCACAGTTTGATTTCTCTTGATTTCTATTGATCACACTTGAGGCATCTTCTAAGTTCCTTATCTTTTGGTTTCTTTTGTTAGGTAAGAACATAAATTAATCTAACTCTAAAAGAAAATAAACACATAGTTATATCTGTGTGAATAAATTTTTTGGCATCCAGAAAAATTGGAAATCTTGGAAAGTGAGCAAAAATAATTGGAGTGTTGTGGTTCATAGTCTTGTTCCTAGGATATTAGTTAATCTAAGGTTTCTGGACAAATGAATTGGTTTCCCATGTTCTTATCAGGATACCAAAACTGCTTAAATTACAAAATAGATAAATGTTTATACTGGAAAATTTGGAAAATACAGAAGCTTATAAATAAGAAAATAAAAATTACTGCAGGTTGTTTGGGATTTGTGTGTACATATTGACTGAAAGGAGCACTGGAGAATGTTCTTAGTAGAAGTATTCTGCGTATTTTTTGGGATGCGGGTTACATGGGTATATGTATTTGTCAAAACTCATCAAACTGGACTCTTAAGTTCTGTATATTTCACTGTATATAAATTATACCACACTACAAAAGAAATGAAAATTGTCCTACAATCTCAGTACCTAGAGACAACCAGTTACATTTTGTATGTTTCCTTCTAGTCTAGTATGATTTTTTAAAAAATGAGATCTCATTGTGTATTGAGTACTGTAGCCTACCTTTAAAATTGACATTATATCTTAAGCATTTCCAAATTGTATTATCTATTCTTTAAAATATAATTTTTAATAGTTACTTTATATCCATTTTCCGAATGTACCACAGTTTTGTCTAATCAGTTACCTATTGTTGGATATTTAAGTTGGCACAATTTTTAACTTTCATAAATAAAACTTACAAATTACACAAAACTTTTTTCCTCAGCTCTGGATTTTTTGTGCATGTGTCAGCTTACTCTGTAATTTTTGCAGAATAAGATTGTATTGGTGTAAATGAGGAAATAATATTATAATGGTTACTGTTTATTGAGATTGCTTATGTGGCAGGCACCATGTTAAGATATTTACAGATGTTATTTCACTGTGGCTCTCTGAGGCAGATGCTCTTTTTTTTTTTAAAGATCAAACACCAGAGAAGAGGACTGATCAGTCAGGGTTTCACCAGAGAGATAGAACCAGTAAGGGTGTAGATATAGATATATTAGATTTACTGTAAGGAATTGGCTTATGCGGTTGTGGGGGCTGCCTAGGCAAGTCTGAAATCCATAGGACAGGCCATCAGGAAGGGCAGGTTGGAATTCACAGCATGAGTGGAAGCTGCAGCCCACAGGTAGAATTTCTTTTTCTTCAGGGAAGCCTCAGTTCTACTCTTAATGGCCTTTCAACTGATTGAATCTGGCCCACCCAGATTATCTAGAATAATCTTTCTGACTTGAAATCAACTGATTACAGACCTTAAACATAGTCACAATATACCCTCACAACCACACCTAGATTAGTGTTTAATTGAAAAAATGGAGGGCTAGCCTTAGCCTAGCCATACAAACTGACTTTCACATAGAATAATGAATCTCCATGTACCCATTCCCCCTGCAACAACAACCAGTCTTGCTCATGCATACCTCCACCTACCTCTCACCTTCCTATTTTCATTAGAAACAAATCCAAAGTCATCATTTCATCCATAAATATGTATGGATGTATCTGTAAATGTATCCATAAATATGTATGTATGATCTGTAGGCCTGTGCTGTCCAACAGAATTTTCTGCAATGATAGAAACATTTTATATCTCTAACTCCTAGTCACATATAGCTTTTGAACATTTGTAGTGTGGCTAGTGAGACTGAGGTACTAAGTTTTTACTTTTATTTAGTTTTGATTAATTTAAAGTTAAAAAGTCACCTATGCTAGTGGCTATGGTATTGGAGAATGCAGTTCTAGAATATAAGGGCTTTTGGAAAAAGCATAACCATAATACTGTCATAGGCAAAAGTTTAACAGTAATTCCTTAATGTTATCAAATATTCAGTCAATATTCATATTTCCAGTTGTCTCAGAGTGTCATTGGAATTGGTTGATATGTCTGTTTTAAAAAAACTATAGGTTCTCTCTTTCTGTTTATTTGCTGAAGAAACCAAGTTATTTACCCCCACTAAATACTGTGTTCTGCTTATTTTATAGATATTCTGGTGAAGGTTAAATTAGGTAAGGTAGGTTCCAAGCCAAATTTGAATCCAGAACCTGAGCTCTTAGCCTTTTCTGAGATTATGATGATGATGATGGTGATAGTGGTAGTTGTGGTCATGGCAGTAACAGCCCAGCTAAACTGAAGTACCTGCTGTGTACTGGGCACCCTTCTTAGTGCTCTAGTTATACCGACTCATTTCATCCTCACGATGACCCTACGATATGGATGTTGTTATTACTTCCATCATCTAGAGCGGTCAAGTGACTTGCTCAAGGTCTCACAGCTACTAAGTATCAGAACTAAAATTAAAATCCAAGCAGTCTGGATCCAGAGTTTAGATTCTTAAGCACTATATGCTATTTTATCTCCATTCTATATTTCCTCTTCAACACAAGTGATGAGAAATTCGTTTTTGCCTACTTCTTAGGAACATGGACATGTTTGAAATGACAAAACTAAATTTTACCAAGTGTTTTTCCAGGGCTATTAGGAGAATGGAATCAATTAATGTTTGATTGTGGTTATATGAGTGGGATATATGGGGATCCCCTATATATATATTTTAAAACAATTTATTGAAGTGTATCATTCATACATGAACATACATAAACTATAAGTGTTCAGTAAACATCATGATCTTACACAATAAACATGTATAACATCATACAGGGCTCCCACACATCACCCCCCATCCCCAAACACCCTGCATTGTTGTGAAACATTTGTTAACAAACTATGAAAGAGCATCATCAAAGTATTACTACTAACTATAGTCTGTATCTTCCTCTCCTATACATTTTTTAAGGATTTATTTACTTTTATCCATTTTTACCACCCCCCCCCCGTTTTTGCTGTTTCTGTGTCCATTCGCTGGACACCTATCTGTGTCTGTTTCCTGCCCTCTCTTCTCATCCTTCTCCTCCTGTCTTCACTGGGATTCAATCCTTGGAACCTCTGATGTGGGAGAGAGACGTCCTACCGCCTGTGCCACCTTAGTTCCTGGTGTTTTGGTGCACCTCGTCTTGGCTCTCCCTTGTGTCACTCTCCTGTTAAGTCATCTTTTTTTTTTTTTTTTTAAAGATTTTTATTTATTTATTAATTTATCCCGCCCTTGCTCCTTGTGCTCGCTGGGTCAGCTAACCACGCCGTGCGGGCGGGCTTGCCTTCACCAGGAGGCCCTGGGAACCGAACCCGGGGCCTCCCTTACGGTAAACGGGAGCCCTACTGATTGAGCCACAGCCGCTTCCCTTGTTACGTCATCTTGCTGCGTGGTGCATGGGGCCTGGCTGCCACGTGCCTTCTATATTTTTCTTTTTTTAAATTTTTACTGGGAGGTCCCGGGGGTTGAACCCAGGTCCCCTTATATGGGAGATGGGTGCCCAACCACCAGAGCCACATCCGTCCCCCTGCTATGTCTCTTAAGGTTGACCAAAGATACCCAAAGTTACAATCTTTTCCCATACAGGATGGTCATATAATAAATCTGACTTAGTTTATCACCAGCATTCTAAAAACCAGATCTAGGGAGAAAAACTAGGTCTGGGGACACATGCATGGTTTCTTTTTTTTTTTTTTTTTTTTTTTTACCAGAAGGTCCCAGGGATCGAACCCATGTCCCTCCATATGGGAGACGGATGCCCAACCATTTGAGCCACATCCGTCCCCTATGGTTTCTAATATAGCAAATGTTTAGCCTACCTTGATTATCACAAAATCAGGACAGTGAGAATATTTGCATTCATTCCCCTATATTTTTTGTTGTAACATTTTTGTAATCTAAAGCTTCTTTAAAAAAAAAAAAAAAAAGTACTTTGAGAACCCTTACTGTAAAAGGCTAATATTATGGAAAGTGTTTACTTGTCTGAAAGTCAACTGCCTACTATTCCCAGATTCTTACTTGCATTTTGTATATTGTTTTAAAATGGAATCTGTTCCTACAGGCTACATTTCTGAAGATGACACTTTTATTTAAGGTTACTTACACATTCTAGAAATCCTCTAGGAAACCTGTTTAGAAAGGATTCTGTCCAAAATGCCTTGTGCAGTTTCTGGATTATTTTTCTCTTCTGTGTTATGAAAGATTTGTTTGTGCAAACAAGGTTGCTAAAGTGTGCCTCAGAATATAGCAACTTACTGCAAAACCTGAGTATCTGTGTGCACCAGGATTTTCCTACTTGATCTGCTGGTCTGCTAACAAGAAGCCTTGAAAACTAAGAGTCTTGGTGGCTGTTCTTCGCTCAAGCTCACCACTTCAGATCTGACCTCCTCATTTCTTCAACCAGGTAGCCATGGAGTTGGCTGCTCTACTGCTGCCTGCTGCTGCAGCTCAACACGCCAAGGAAGAGTCGACACCTCCTGCAAAAATTCATTCTAAACATTTTGGATTAAACGGGTGCCTAATGCAACAAAGGAGGAAATCGGCCTGCCTGATTAAAGAGCCCAGAAAATGTTCCCAGTAATATTGAAGCCCCATAAAATCCACTGCTAACCCACCCACCCATCAGGGCTGCTCCTCACCTCAAACCTGTCACACAAGTTGTGCCGAGCAGTTTCTGTAAGCATGTAGTATGCTTTAGAAAAGTTGTCAGGAAAGAACAATGATAAGATAAGGTGTATTTCTTATTGCTACAATTCAATGGAGAGAAAGAATAGGAAAAAGGAACAAAGAGAAGGAAGGAAAGGAAATTGGTGAGCCAGCTGAGACAGTGTGTATTATATCCAATAAAGATTTCCACACATCTTGTGATATTTCTGTGTTGCCTAATATCTCATCTTCAATGCAAATGATTACTTATTAACTTTAATAAAATCAAGTGGTTTTTTAAAAACAATTTCTAGATATATGTCTCCTCAAAATACTTCTGTAGTATAAAAAGTAAAAAAGTTTTACTATTTTTTTTTGGCATAGCATTTCTTGAACAGTCTTGGTCCACTCTTTGGAATGAAATAATTTTCTCTGGCTTTAAATATAGATATTTGATGAAGTTTTCCTACTTTTAATTTGCTTACTTAATACTGTTATATTGTCTTCATTAGCTAAGATATACAGAACTTTGGATTATTGTGCAAAAAATGTTTTTCAGTATTTTTAGATACAGGACTCTGTCTTTAGAGTGTTCACCTATTCAAGGCATACTGTTCAGGATGAACGATGCAATTTTTAACACTTAAAATGACTTTCGTTCAACATTGTTGGATATGAGATGTCAGTAAAGATATTTTTAATGGTTTATCTTCCTTGCTCATTTGCTGAGGGTATGATACAGATATTAGGGAATCTTCTTGTGATACTTTATTTTATAACTAAAGAATCAAATGCTTTAAAGCTACATTTGATGACATTGGCATTAAAATATTTTCCCGGACCACCAGTGCCAAATGTGCATGTAAACAAACACACACATACCTTGTCCCCCACAATATGTTTTTGTAAACTTCTTCCTTGAAGGATTGCTTTTGAGGGAGGTAAGGAACATTTGTATCAATTTTAGGTGGGAAGTTCCATTCATTATGATAATTGATCACAAATATCTGTGGGATTTTGAAAATTGATAAGGATTGATTCTACGAATGCAACTAAAATTTACTGAGTGCTCTATGTGTCAGATTCAGGGGATAGAGGAGTGAACATAAATCAAAGTCTCTGTTCTCATGGAGCTTACATGAGGGGAGACCAATTAAATAGTGAAAAAAAATTACAATAAATGTTAAGAGGAAAATAAAGTAGGATGAAGAGGACATAAATGATGGGTTATGTGGAGGATTGTTATTTTGGCGAGGGGGTTGGGGAAGGCCTTTCAGATAAGGTAACATTTAAGCAGAAACCTAAGGAAGCAAACCGTGTGGCTAGTTGATGGAGGGAAAGAAAAATCCCAGCAGAGTGAATAGTAGGTACAAAGGCCTTGGGGTATGTGTAAATGGATACTGATTTATAAGCAACATTTAACATATTAGGGCTGAGTGAATGTTTTGGGCTTGCTGTCTAAATGAAATCTTTATCCAGGGAGTAGATTTAGGAGTAAGATATACATCATTTTAAGTGGATCAGATACAACCAAAAGTCACATCATTAAATGAAATTTGCAGAAATGCACATATGGTTACATCAGAACTAGTAAATATAAAAAGTAAAAAAAACACAAACCTTAAAATGCTGTTACACAGCAGTTTTAAAAATTGATGTTATATTCAAATCAAGGATCTGTTTTTCACTACTTTTTAATCTTTATGTGAGTACTAGAAAATCTTTTCTTATTGAGAGATTTATGAACGACTTCCCAGTTAGATATTAAAGAATATTTTGTTTTCTTGCAAAGCTGTCAAAAACGAAAAAAGAAAACAAACCTTAAAATACTTTCTGCATCTTGGCAGTTTTGTAACTAGGCATAGAGTAGAGGATATACAGACATTCCCCAAACCCCAACAAGAGCACAACCTTTGCACACTCAGTGCCTCCTTACGTGTGACAGACACTTCATATTTAGTCATTTATTTCCTCATCTAAAATGGGTAATCTGGTTTTTGGCAGCCACAATAAAACATGGAACAATTGAAGAATTCCCAGTGGAAGTGTAGCGCGTTTCTAGGAATGCTGTCCCTATATTAGTATTTTCCATTTTTCTGCTTGTTAGTGGTGTTTGAGGCTGCTTCTCTGCTGTAATAATGCAAGAAAAATGAACTGAATAAGCTTCCTTCTCACTGAGGAGATAAAACAAGGACATGATCTTGATTTTGGGAAGAAACCAGTTGACCGGTGCCTTTCAGAGGAAGGGAGGGGAGTTGGTTAGTTGAAGTTTACTTAAAAACCAAACAAAATACTAGGAGGTCCTGTGATATTATTTCACACTGGGGTATAAGGGCCCAAGTTGGAGGTCAGAGTCTTTGTTGAGGAGGCAGTTGACTGGAACACAGTCATATCTCTTAAGAATGCTTGTGACATGAGATATTTGAAATCTGGTTTTGATTGTATTGAAGGTACATGGTTAGGAGCATAGGTTCTAAATGCCCAGCTTGTGTTTGACTCCTGGCTTCATGGTTTATTGGCTGTGCCATCTCAAGTAAGTTACTTAACCTCCCTGTGTCTCAATTTCCTCCTCTGCAAAACTAGGATAATAGTAGTCCCACCTTCATAGGGTTGCTGTGAAAATGAAATGAGATCCTTTAAAGTGCTTAGAACATTGTCTTAGAACTGTAAGTTCTCAGTAAACCATGGCTTGTTATTACTAGTAGGAATAATCAGGCCTGAAGGCAAAGTATCGGATAGGGAGATAGAGCAGATGGTACAGACCTTTAGGAGTGGCAGTAGCCCAGGTCCACAGCCCCTGCGTTGCTCCAGGGAGCAGGGACCCCCATGGTGCTGAAGCGTTATACTTCAGCTGGTTCTAAATCCTATTTGGAAGAAGTCAGATTTGTAAAAGTGCTCATCGACTCTCCCAGGTTTCTGGAACTGGCTTTAATCTCTGTGATAGAAGGGTGGGGGGTGGGGTATATTCTGGCCCACAGAGTCTTCCTGGCTTTATGACTAGCACAATACAAGAATCTTCTCATTTAATCCTCAAAGCAACCTTGCCAGCAGTTTCTATTACTAGTCATATTTTCTAAATGGGAACTTTTAGGAAGTTGCTTGCCTAAAGTTATACAGTAGAAAGTGGTAGAGCTGGGATTCAAACCAGGCCTGTCTGATTGCAAAGTCTCAGCTTCTAACTTTGGAGGAATCATGCTTTCTCCCCATTCTCCGGTGCCTGGTTCATCATCTGGAAATCCTTTTTCAAGAGGCAGGAATATAATGACCTGGATTCAGTGTTCCAACACTTCTTTGGTTTTATAGGAGGTTTTTATCAAGAGAAAGGAAATGCAGATTCAGAGCCTATTTCATTCACCTATTAGCATTTTGGTTTGCTGACTTAAACAACCAAGCTTAGTTATGAAATTGTGAGACCAATTTTAAGAAAACGCAGCAGTGTTCTTTAGTAGACTTTATACATATTGTATCAGTCAGGGTTCTCTAGGGAAACAGAACCAACTGGAGGATGTCTGTAAATATTATGAGATTTTATAAAAAATGTCTCACACAACTGTGGGGAAGCACAAGTCCAGATTCCGTGGGGCAGGCTGCAAGCTGGGAACTCTGATGAGGGTTTTTGATGAATTCCCCAGAAGAGGCTGGCTGGCTGAAGTAGAGGTGGAAATTCTTTCTTCTGAGTGCCGAAATCATCACTTCTTTTAAAGCCTTCACCTGATTGGATGAGATGTCTCTCATTGCTGAAGTCAGTCTCCTCAGTTATTGTAGCTGATTACATAGATGCAATCAACTTACTGATGATTTAAGTCCACAAAATGTCCTCATAGTAACAATTAGGCCAGTGCTTGCTTGACCAAGCACCTGGGCTTGTCACCTGGCCAAGTTGACACATGAACCATTGCACAAATGATAGTAGTGGAAGGCAGACCATAAACAGATACACATTCCAAAAAATACATAAATAAATACATGTTTCAAGCTGTGATAAATGCTCTGAACAGAGCGGTGTAAAGGAAATAGGGAAGGCTGGGGTATATGTGGGGGGAAGGGACTTCTTTTTTATATTGGCAGGAAAGGAAGCCTTGCTGATTTGAAGAAAGTGAGGAAATAAACCACGGGACATCTGGGGGAAGGGCATTCCTGGTGGAAAGCAGGTGCAATGACCCTGGTTTGGCCATATGTTGGCTTGTTCAGGGAGCAGCAAGGAGGCCAGAGTGGCTGGAGTGAGCAGGGCAGGAGCAGGCAGGGAATCTGAGACAGCTGCCAAGAGGATGCCTGAGTCACGTCTTGAGGGTTTGGTAGGACTTTACTGGAAGAAAAGAGTAAGAGCCTGTGCCAAGGCATGGAGGCTGGTCAAAGAAGATAGTCTGCTTGGGGAAAATTAATATGTTTGGTTTGACTGGAGAGCAGGTTAGGTGGGAAAGGCGGGTGTGAGAGGAGATGAGGTGGGTAAAATAGGCTTTGAATGTTGTTCCAAGGAGTTTTGACTTCATTCATGAGCATTTGTCCTGAGAAGAATATCTATGTCTGTTTGTGATGTAGAAAAGGTGACAGATGGCAGTGTGGAAGGAGAGGGGGTGCATATGGGCATGAGGCCCTGACCTGAGACTGCGGGGATGGGCTAGAGGTGCTGGATGCAGGGGAGACCTTTCCTGCAGACAGATGGAGTGCCCCCATTTGTCCCCTCGCATGCCCGTGCCTTCATGCAGACATGCCCTTGTTTATGCTGCTTCTTCCTCCAGGAGTGACTGTTCCTGACCTTCCCTTTCAAGGAGTGACTCAGAGGCTTCCTTCTCTAACAAGCCTGCCTTGATCACTCCAGTTACAGAGTCCACTTTCTCCTCTCAATTCTTATACCACCTTCTTTCTGGTACTTCTCTCATAATCTGGGTCATATAGGGCTATTTGTTTACATGCCCTTATCACTTCTTATGTATTTTAACATTCTTGAGGGTAAGGGATGCCTTATTGATATTGGGGTCATAGTATATAGAGTTAAATTCTTCTACCACTTACTGTGGGATGTTAGGTAAATTACTTCTCTAAGCCTGCATTTCCTCATCTGTAAAAAGGTGGTAGAGATATTAGCAACCCCACAGGTCTCTTGTGATGGCTGAGATACCCCACAGAAAATACTTAAGACAGATATTGTACATTTTCTGTGTTTAATAAATGTTAGCAGTTGTTAGTAACATTACTAACATTATAACATTACTAATATAATATTACTGTCATATTACAATAGTGCTAAACAGAGTGCCTCCTACGTAGTAGATGCTCAACAAACATTTGTTGACAGAAAGAATATGATATAGATGGTAACATGGATTTCGTCTCTGTAAAGATCAATTTTTGGGATTTTAGAGAAACCTATCTATAGCTACATATCTTATAAAGATAATAATTGCAGATGAAAAGGTGATAAAAAGTTCTCTTATATATGGGTAAAAAATCTCAGCACATGTGTTATCAGTATTAATCATCAATTGTTCTTGCAGCTTATAAAATCTGCAGATGACAGGCTAGAAAGACAAACATTGAGAGCTAATAATGTCACCACTGCATATTGCTTCCTGACTGAGAGAGCCAGCTGCTTTGTTTGGGTTCTCTGTGGCCCCATGAAATAACTAGATCAGGTGGTATTTATTGTTGCATTGCTCTGACATAGATGTGCAAAGTATGCAAACAGATTCTAAAAGGGGAAGCTCTAATGAAAAGATGGTTTTGTTCAGGGGACATCAGAAATTGTTTTGAGACATGGCCTTAAAAAAGTCAAAAGTCATGTAGTTGACCCCAGATTTCTCTAGGATATCCGTCAGCTCTAAAAGCCACTACCTGTTCATTATTCCCACAACTAAAAATCTTTTCCTCTGTTGACTTTTGGGCCTTATTAATGGCGGGTTGTGTGCCTGTTATTTCAGTGGCACATCTAGCTGTTTGACCACCAAGACTTTGGATATTGTGGTCATCTCCTTCCTTTACTTTTGCCTCCCTCACCTGCTCTGGTTGCTAAGTCCTTTTTGTTAGTAGATTATTCATAATATTTTTCCCCGAACTTAGTTATTTGAATCTAATAACTCGAAATGTGGACAATTGAAAACTATCCCTGGCTGCCCTCTGCCTTCTGCCTGAGCTATATTACATTGTCGCAAGATTTGGGTGCCATAGATAAACAAATCCCCCCTTCTTAGAGATCTGCTCCGTGGTCCCTGGCTCTCCCTAGAATCTGAATCAAGAGATGCAAGTCCTCTACTAATTATATTCACTTCAGATGTTCTTGGTTTCAGGCATATTTGCTGGTCATATTGGTTTTTTTTTTTTTAATGACAGGGTCTTCTTTCCTAGTTGGTGTCTTTCTTTCTATAGTCCCTGGAATGTTTTTTTTTTAAATCACCCAAAGCTTTTCAAGAGTTACCTTTGCCTATGAAATCTTCCCAGGTTAACTCCGATCACAGGAAGGCTAATTATTTAATCATTCTTCTTAGTAAATATCTAAATCTCTGTCTGGCTATGTATGTATGGGGTTGTTTCTGTCTTTTAGATCATGGACTTTTGATGGAAGAAGTTTATTTTACTTTATGAGCCATAGTAAAAAATACATTTACAACATGGCCCTGTATAAATGTATATATGCCTGCATATAATTGAAGTTTCACAAAACAGTACTTAATCTTATTATAATGATATATTTTTATTCAATTACATTCCATCCAAAATAAAATCCTCAGACTGATCCACTTCTCTGATTTTACTACCTATTTCTATGGGAAGATTTACATTTTGGACCTTTTTTTGGCTCGCTCTAGAGCAACCTTAGGTGTTTTATATGAAAATGATGATCAATACATGTTGATTCACTGAATTCCTTTAAGCTTGGGATATGTAATCCAGCTAGTATTTCTCTGTCTATTTAATAGTGACTGTGAATTACAGTCTGAGGGCATGTAAACATCAAAGGGGTTTATTTAAAGATGTAAAAGCAAGAAATGGGAAATTTTCTCCTTAGGGATTTTCTTTTTAAAATGTGATATATAGCTATTGAATTATATATTTATGTAATTCTAATAAGGCATCATTTATCCAATAGTGAGAGATGACCTGCCAGTAACTGTTGCCTATGAAACCCAGAGATACTTGTGCTCTTAAGAGCGACTTTGTATGTAAACCAGTGCAACTGAAGCCCATTTGTTTAAAGTATAAAATGTGGTCTGCACCCTGTAGGAATTGCCTGATAACCTGAAGGTGAAAATTCTAACAAACTTTGATTTTTTTTTTGTTTGCTCCCAGTATTATGACATCAATTTCTAAATCCCTTAGCAAAGTAAATAGTCTTAAAAAGAGAGTGCCAATTTTATCTACCTTTGTGCATTCTGAAAAATCCATAGTTTATTTCTCTTCCTAAGGCAGATACTTTGTGTAAACAAAATGTACATTTTATTTTTTCTATTTGTCCGTAACTGTATGATACATAAAGGACCGCATGTATTTGATGAAATTATGGGAGTATGTGTGGGATTTTTTTTACTGAAAATATTTAGGCTCTCTCACACAAAGGAAATTCACCTTTTGGAGAGAGAGGTGGGGGATGACCAGGAGTTCTGTAGTTAGTCTTAAGAACAGCCATATTTGGCTTCACATGTGATCATGTGCTACCCACAGAGCGTGATCCTGTGAAACCAGCAGTATTAATTTAAAAGAAGTTGAATGTTAAGGACATTCCAGGTATGTCTGAGAGTCAAATGTAGTTTGATAGCATTGTGTGTGGGGGTGGAGTAAGTATTAGAAGACAACATATGTTAAGGTAAAGAAAGGGAGTCCTCCCTTCCTTCCTGCTTTCCTCCATCCCGCCCTCCCATAGTAATTTTCACACATATATCACAGTTATAGTTCTAGCAATTTTGTTTTGTACTTTACTAGGATGCTATTATCAAGTTCATAAATACTTTATAAAAGCATGACGGTAAATTGGGCATAAAATAAGTGATAAGTCTGTTACATTCCATATGCTCTGTTGAATTAATCTTCACAGTGAATTCACCCTGACAGTGAATTTGGCTAAACTAAAAAAGGTAGGTATTGGAAAGGGTAAGCTAGGTTATGCTGCAGTAACAACCCCTGAATCTCTGTGGCTTAAAACAACAAAGATTTCTTTCTTATTCATGTTGTATGATAATCCCCAATTGGCTGGGCACTCTACTCTGAGTTGTCCTCACTCTGGGCTAGTCTGACAGAAATCCCACCACCTGGAATGCTGCTGGTCATAAGGGCAGAGGGAGAGAGAGCTCTGGAGAATCATTCTGCCAACTTTCTGGTCTTGCATTTTGGACCAACTCAGGGGTCATCTGTAATCATAGGGCCCCATATAACCACAAGGGGAGTAGGAAGTGCTATTCTATCACTGGAAATATTTGATGAATAACACCAGTGACTTCCACATAATCTGCATAGATTAAAGAAAGTTATACTACTTAGAGATTTTTGACTAGCATTTTCTAAATGATAGTCTGTACAGCCTCAGTTCTCTAGGTAATTGAAATGATACCCTCCAGTTTTGACTCCTTACCTTCGAACGTTACTATTTTTGAGGAAATTCTAGCCCAACCTCTACTTTTGCATGGATCATGCAGGGATTTCCACCCCTCTCCCATATAGTTTTGGTCTTAAAAATAACTTAAAATTTTTGATCTTTGAATTTGCCGTAGTTCTTCAAACTACCAATGTTTGCCTGCTTTCTTAGGGTTCTTGTGTCTTCACTCATGTTTCCCTCTTACCTGGAAGGCATTTTCTTCCCACTCATCCAAATCCTTCTCATTTATTAAGAATCATTTCCTCCAGGGAGCCTTTCCTTCCCTAGTATGGGGAATCAGGAAATGCAACTTTGAGTGCATTTAAGGGTGATACCTGAAGAATTAAAAAAGATTGTTGGGGTATGGCTGTAGACAAAGGAAACAGCAGGTGCAAAGAATGATGGAAGGGAGTCCAATGTGACTGTGCCCTGAGCATGTAGAGGAGAGAAACACCAACTGAGACTAGGCAGATTAGATAAGGGAGGGAGGAGTTTGAGGAAATTTGTTTTTTGTCTTAAGAATAGCGGGACCTCATTGAAGAATTTTAAATGGAAATATGTTGAGGTCAGATTTGCTTCTTAATATACTCTGGTGCTTTCTGGAGACTAGCGTAAAAGGGAATGTGGGGAGACAAGTTAGGAGGCAGTTGCAGTAGTCTAGCAGTAGAGGGGCAGTGATGGTTTGGTCTGTCTGGGCTGTGGTAATGGAGATGGAGGGCCATGGACAGATTTATGCCCAGAAATCTGGTCTAAATAATCACAATGTCTGGCTGGTATAATTGGGTAAAATGAACCATCTGGAGGATGCTAATATGTGGGCCTGGGTTAAATGATGTTAAAATATCTAGAACTACCCAAACTTACTTGAATGAATTTCTTATATTCCTGAATTCTTTTGACTGTATGTAACTGTTTAAAAAAATAAAATAAAAGAATAATACATGGTTTCAAAAAAATGAGAGAGGTTATAAATGATATTTTCTCTTAATACAGCTACATTAGGTTTACTTTTCCAGTTAAAGGGCAGTAGAGTAATTCTTCCTTTAAAAAGGCTAAAAAGGTTTCTGACTATTCAAGGAGGGTCCTTACTCCTTCTGTGAGTTTGGTGCTTGGGTGGATTCAGAATCTTGTGGAGGTGCCTTTGGTTTTGAGCCTTTTAGCGATGGCAATCTCTCCTCTGCCCTCTTGTACTCTGTGCAAAGCCTTGGCTGGGTCCTAACGAGGCATCCTGTGTACAGGGCTTCTTTGTGCCCAATTAATCCAGGCCTCCTGGCTTCTTTCCTCTAACTGACAGTGTTGTTATTCTTGTGCCACATTAACTTAATGGAAATCAAAATGTTTTCCAGGGGGAGATTATACCTCAGTCTGGGCCTGGGTTTAAGGATACATTGCCTAATGTTGTTTGTCAAAAATGCTTTTTTGCCATTCTTTTCTCTTTGAAATTAAATTTTTGGCTTTGCCCAGTAAAATGTCTATGAAGCACCAAGACTCCTCATCTTTTATTTTTCATTTTCTTAGACTCACTGTTGATCATGCATTGTGGTCCTTTAGGGGACTTGAAGTGGGTGGTGAGCAAGCTGTTTCTATACACTTACAGGGGAAACTGATCATAACAACATCAAGTGTGAACACAGAATAATTTAATGTGATATTCCTTCTGGCTAATCAGAAACCCTGGCAGACAGCCAGGTTGCCCGAGAAGCATGTATGCAAAAAGAGAACTAGTGACATGTGTCCTGGAAAAAGTGACATCAGATCTGCTGTCAGTATGTAGCAATCAAGAGAGTGCACATTGATAGGAGTGTGGGGAGAGAAAAGAGGACCAGAGAAAGTCAGGCAGTTTTGGAAAGATGCATTCTCCCTTGTGGCTAAACTGTCTGTTTCTGAGAATAGCAACTGCAATCCTAGCATCCTGGGTTGTCTCTGCTTTGTTTGGCTGTGTATGTGTATTTGTTTAATATTCATAAACACCCCATCTCCTGGGGCTTGGTGTCACAGCCATTATCCTTCCATCTGGGGCTGGCTGTAGCTTCCCATGGGAGCAGCGTGCATCTCCTTAATTGGCTGATAGGGTCAGCGCACACTGACATGCACGTTCCCCCCGCTCTCCCTCCCCCCTCTTTGACATCGCCACTTCTTCTCCCCCGATATATTTCATAGAGGGGAGGGCCCAGAAGAACCAGAAAGAATTAGGGGTCTTGCCTGAGAAAGGAAGCCTGCGTGGGGATGCTCCTTCCCAAACAGGATGCCTCTGAGCCCTTTGAGGGAGTGCCTCGCTTTTAAAGTGATGGAGAAGAAATTAGCCCTGCAGTTAGGGTGCTACTGGTCAGCAAAGTAGCTACTAATGATTTCAGTATTAGTATTTACAGGCTTTGTAGTATTTTAAAAACCAGAATGATGCTTAAATATCAGTACCCACCATCTCCCTATTCTCCCCACACTACACCACATGCGAAGTGTGATCTCTTCTCAGGAGAACCTTTCTCCATACCCTGGATACTAATCTCCTGATAGGAATGTTATGTTGATTTTAAAACCATAAGGGGAGAAAGCATCAAACAACTTATGAATAACCACATAATACGTAAACAAAAATACAAAAATAGTAATACATTTTTAGAAAATACAGTAGATTTTTAAAAAGCCATAGTTCTACTGTATATTTTCAAGTCCTAATTTTAATTGTACTGTTGGTAATTTCTGTTTTTCTGAGAACCATTGAAGGGGCACTAAAATATAACTTGAGGGTTCACTGTCAAATATAAGACTTAGGAATGAAAGAATGCACAGAAGAAGAAGGAAAAGAAAATCAGAGATGGAAAAAGAAAAGTGTGCCTAAGTTGAGGAGTGGAAGAATGACTCCAGGGAGGTGCTGGGGGGATCATTCAGGAGCATTAACTCATATCTCTTTAGCCCAGAGTTTTATTACGGTTTTTAAAACATAAAACTCGATGAACAATTATTTCATGGCAGACCTCTTGTTCAGTACCTTCACATAATCTGATTTACCGCAAGGCAGTGAAACGGGCAGTGATGAAGACAAAGAGGAGTCCAGACCCTGGGCTCTCCAAGCTACATAATTACCCCAAATAACTGAAGTGATACTATCCAACCTGAGGCTGTGTTTCAGCAAGGACAGTTGAAAAAGGAGAAACTATAATAAGAAAAGGTGGCAGGTAATTCGTCGTAGAGAATTAAAAACAAGCCTGTTTTACCTTTCTCCCATCCTTCTTAAGATTATGGAATAGGAACTTCAGAGGCAGGACTCGGCTGTAACAGTGCTATAACTGCCTCCTTGAGGCTGGAGGAGGAGGTCACAAATGACCTTTGTTTTACTTCTTGGTCACACAGACTAGATTCCTAATGTTCTTTCAGCTTCCATTCCCATTACCTTGTTTGAGAGGGAGCTTTTTAATAATAAATGTTTTCTGTGATTCTATTCCCTGGCTGCCCTTTGACAGTCCCCTGGATAGCCCAGGGTAGGCAGGTGAAGGATCAGTATTTTGAAAAAAAAGTCAGTCAGTTGGTTCTAACATGCTCCTAGAAGCAGGCACCCCATGGCTGACATGGACAGCAGAGCCATGCAGAGACTTGTTCCCTCGCTGCTTCTGCTGCTGCTGCCCACATTGGTTGGGGGACTGGCAGTTGTTTGCTCCTTGAAGCTGCTACCCCTTGCCTCCCAACCTGCCAGGGTAGGGGCTGCAAGCTTTGCTCTAATCACAGACTCATGGGGGAGCTGCAGCTGTGCCCAGGGGGACCGACTGAGTGGCCCTAGCCTGGTTCTCTCTGCTGCAGTTTCTGGCCCCAGATGCCCAGTAAAAAGGGCAGAAAATGCTCTTCGCAGTGGGAAGCAGGACATGTCAGCCCTCAGAAACCCTGGGGAACTCTCCCTTCTCCAGCACCAGAGGATGTCTGAGGGGATGTGCCCACTGCTGGTTATAAACATGGAAAACAGAAATTGAACTTTGACCACTGGTTTGGATCTGTTTGCCTGGCATAGCAGGCAGATCTGAGTAGTTATAAGGGGAGAAAGAGTGGAGGCAGGCAGGGCACCATTTAGGGACCAGGTTCTTTGGGTACAGTGATCTTTACAACAACTCCGTGAGGAAGGTGAAGTTTTTGTCTCTTAGAAGAGGAAGCTAAGCACAGAAGGGTTAAGAAATGTTTTCCAAATTCACATGAGTATTAAGTAGTTGTGATTCATGTGTCAACTTGGCCAGGTGGTGGTGCCCAGTTGTTTGGTCGGGCAGGTGCTGGCCTGGTTGTTGCTGTGGGGACATTTCATGGCCTTGGGTTGGTTGCGTCTATGGCTGATTGTGTCTAGGTAGGCTGAGGAGATTGCCTTCAGCGGTGGGAGGGCCTTGGTGAGGGGTGATGATTTCACCAGTCAGAGGAGAAAATTTCCATCTCTACTTCAGCCAACCAGCTTCTCCTGGGGAGTTTGTGGAAAACCTTCATCGGAGTTTTCAGCTGGTGGCCTGCCCTACGGAATTTGGACTTGTACATCCCCATAGTCGTGTGGGACAGTTTTATAAAATCTCTTATTTACAGATATGCTGTCGATTCTCTTTGCCTCGAGAACCCAGACTAATACAGTAGTGGAAATGAATTTGAATTTGGGTTTACTTGACACAGTCTGTGCTTCCCTACCATGTTAGTCTCAGGATTTGTAAGAAGAGAAATGTAGCTTTTTAGCTTCTTGAAAAGATGATTCACTTTATCTAAAATAATCTGTTGACATAAACAGGATACACAAGGTCGGAAAGTCAAAATAGTACAGAAGTTCATAAAATGAAGAGTGAAAGGCTCCCACCCTGTCCACATCCCATCCTGCTAACTCCTCTCTCCAAACGGATAGGAGAGCCAGTTAAAAGCATGGGCTCAATAGCCAGACTGCCTGGCTCATATCCTGTCTCATCTACCTACTATGTTTAAGGCCTTGGGTCATCTCTGTGCCTCAGTTTCCTCATCTATAACATGGGCTGTCATGATTGAATCTGATAATACTGAAAATTTAGAACACTGGCTTGGTACATAGTAAATGATAACCTTTGAGTTAGCATTTATTATGAGCCCTTTGAGGGAGTGCCTTGCTTTTAAACTGATAGAGAAGAAAATAGGCCTGTAGTCAGTGAGTCATTGGTCAACAGCGTGGCCACTAATGATTTCAATATTCTCAGCATTTATAAGCTTTGGGTACTATAGTATTTCAAAAACCAACACAATAGACTGACTGTAAGCTGTTATTAGTGTGCATCTTACGTTTTTGAACTTAAAAAATATGATATCTTACACCTACCTGTACTTTTTCCCCTCAAAAAATGAATGTATTTAGCATATTATAAAAATGCTTTCAGTGCTGCATTGCTTGGCTAGTGCTAAACAGAGGCTGTGATTGTGCGCCAGCGGGCATTTTATGGTAGGATTGAGAGAATAACTATTTATGTGGTGCCTTATTCTTTTTAAGAGAGCTTTCAGGTATGCCTTATTTGTTCATCTGAGCCAGTCTGTGATGTGGGTTGGGTAGGTATTATTAATTCATTTTACAAATAAGGAACAATAAGGGGTTTGAGAGCGATTGAGCTGGCTTGCCAAATGTCACACAGCCTGGCTTTAGAGCTGGGTCTACAGAATCTTTGATATTTTTTTTCCTGCAAAGATGCTGGTTCTCTGCTTCCCCTTTGGTACTGCATGTAACTCCAGTCGGCTGCCTGCAGTGGGAAGATCCTGTTACCTTGGGTTGAGGAGGAGGTGGGGGAGGTATAGGTTTGCTCAGATCCATCCACACTCTCCTCTTCCTGGGAGGAGTGACATATTTCATTTGCAAGACAATCCCTGGGGTTAGCAGTATAGTGTGGGGCCACTGAACAGATAAAATCAGGAAGGGGATGCGGTGCAGTTGTGCAGCAAAAAGAGCAATGAACCAGAAGGCAGATATGTGGGGTCTCAGAGTCTTCATCTGGTAAAATGATGGCTTTGTTTTAGGTGCTTCTCTATTACAGAAGAAGATTTAGAGCCAGAGAGGTTAAGCCGCAGTTCCAGGTCACCCAACAAGTTAGTGGCAGAACCAGAACCAGACAGGGAGGGTCTGTAATAAAAGAATTGGTAATCAGGGCCATTAGCTCCCTTTCTTCAACGGGCCACCAGCTATTTGCTTTCCTTTAGCAAGAGAAGCTAGTGCCCTGTAAAAATATAGTGTGAGCTACAAAGATATGACTTAAAATTTCCTAGTATTCATATTAACAAAAGTAAAACTGGGTAAAATTAATTTTAATAACATTTTATGTAATCCAATATATCTAAAATATTATTTTAACATATAATCAATGTAAAACTTGTGATTCTGTTTTTCATATTGTCTTTAAAATCTAGTGTACGTTTTATACTTAGCACATTTCAATTTCGATGAGCCACATTTCAAAGACTCAATAGCCACATGTGGCTAGTGGCTGCAGCACTGGACTGTGCAGCTCTTATAGAAGCAAAGACCATGCCTCCAGCCAAACATTTCTCTATACATTTTGGTTGAACTCTTTTAGAATGGAGGTACTGGATGAACTTTGCTTTAAGAAGTGTCACAAGGAAAATCTAAGCTTTCAAAACCTGTGATTTAGGAGTTGGTGATTCACATTATAAAATGATTCACCATATGATGTTAAATGATAAATCTTTCTAGGATTTGGGTGTCCTAATGTGTTAACTATTTCACCAAATGAAAAAGGGATTGAGAAATTTTATTAGGTGTTTTGCTATTTGAAGATTAACGAGGAGTGTTTTAGTTTCCTAGGCTGTTCAAAGCAAATACCATGAAAAGGTTCGGCTTAAACAAGGGAAATTTATTTGCTCATGGTTTTGAGACCGGGAAAATGTCCAAATCAAGGCATCATCAAGGCACTATTTTCTTCCTGAAGACTGGCTGGCAGCGATCCTTGGCTCCTCTGCCACATGTCAAAGCTTGTGGCAGTGTCTCCTGGTTTCTTTCTTCTCTTCTGGGTTCTGTTTCAGCTTCTTGCTCTCGTGGCTTTCTCTCCCTCTATCTGGATTTTATTCTCTTATAAAGGACTCCAGTAAGAGGATTAAGACCTATCCTGACGGGGGTAGATCACATCTTAACTAAAGTAACCTCATCAAAACGTCCTACTTACAATGGCTTCACACCCAAAAGAATGGATTAGATTTAAGAACATGTTTTTCTGGGTACATAGTTCCAAACCACCACAAAGAGTAGGTATAAAAATTTCAGAATTAAAAAGTAAGTCAATGGTAAATATAATTTAATGATTAAAATTTGATTTTCTTACTTTTTAGGAGAACATCTGTTGCTTACAGAGGGTTAACCTTAATGATGTTTTAAGTCAGTGAGCTTAGAGAATACTAATGAACAGGAGAAATGGGTTCAGTCTCTACTCTGCTTATTAACTGATTCTGGGGCAAATTTCTTATGTTACGTCTATTTCATTATTTATGTAACAATATCCAAAATAACTTCACTTAAAAATTAATATGAGTTTAGTTGCCATCATTAAAACTTAGTTATCAATAGATTAAAAAAAAAAAACCCTTTCATCTGAGGAATACAACATTTTATTGATAATGTTATTTCTTTGGGAAAGTCAGATTTAACTAGATTATTTTCATTTATAACATTTTCTCTCCTTAGTTTGCTATGTCTGCTATAACATGTGACGAACTGGTTTGCTTAAGCATCAGAAATTTATTGGCTCACAGTTTGAAGGCTGGAAGTCCAAAATCAAGGTATCGCCAGGCCGTGCCTTCTCTGAAATCTGTAGCGTTCTGGTGGTGGCTTGCAGGCAGTCAGTCTCTGCCTGTCAGGTTGGATCTGTCTTTTTCTATCTCCTTCTCCTGTGGCTTCTATTGACTGCACCCGAATTTCCTCTGCTTATAAGGACTTGAGCCACGGTGGACTAAGGCCCAACTTGATTCAGTTTGGCCCCACCTTAATAGTACCTTTAAAGATCCTATTTACAAATAATAACTTCATCTCACTGGACAGGGTGGGGGCTTGGGGGGATTAGACTTGAACATGCCATGTGGGGGACACGATTCATTTACCAATACTCCCCAATATTTTATGGCATTTCTTTAAAGGAACACAACTTGCCCAAATATTAGAAACAAATTGGAAAAAAGACATGAACCAGAAACAAAATAAATTCACAATGGAGGCATCATCTAGTAAATATTTGTTTTGCTATTGACTGCAAAAAACAACTGCAGTGAACTTGAAGAGTGAATTTCAATTCTGCTTGACCGCCTCTCTTTCCCCCCACCTCCCTCTCTCCCTTTCTGTTATTTAAGAGTAATTATCGAGTGTTTACTATGTGCAAGGTGCTGCTATTTATTTCCAAAGCTTGTAGTTGGCAATTCTTAGTACAAGAGACAGGAATAGGTAGGTGCACGTTGTTTGGACACTGCTATGTTGCTTGAAGTAGCTTGAGAAGAGATTTATTCCTTTGAATCATTGTTTTTAAATTCAGGAAGTGCTTTCTTTATAAAAGCTTTGCTTGACTGCATAATAGCTTGAATTTCTCTTTTTAGTGAAGACTTTTCTAATTATCCTAACCATGAGTCTAACTGTCCTGTTCTGGAAGAACCAAGAACACAAGGGACCAGGGCTCACGTCTGAGCTTCAGCACTTCCTGCTTTCACGGCTTTAGCAAGTCAAGTCACTCAGCCAACCTTTCTGAGCCTTCGCGTCACCATTGGCAAAACTGAGGCTGCCATTGCCTCGTCAGATAGTCAGATACCGTAGTCAGGGTTGAATGAAGTCGTAGAAAGTCTCTAGCACAAGGGATCATAGGTGCTCAGTGTTTGTTGAATGAAAAGATAATGGTTTTGTGATGACTGTTAGTGCTCTATAGCTATTGAAACTTTTTGGTTGAATAGAGAACTTGCAGGGTATAGGTGTGTATATGGATTTAGTAGTTTGGTGCCTCTTAAAAATAGAGAGCAAGGAAAGGATTAAAGGGAATAGGAATGAGAACAAAGGAATTGAATGGTAAGTCTGAGAGGGCTCCAGCCTACTGCACAAACAACTGCCGCACAGCACATCTTTTTTTGGAGTGTGGAAGTAAAGAACAGTACACGAAGTAGCCAGGCCCTGAACAAGACCCTGTCTTCAGAGGCTATGATGAGTTGAGAAGACTTGCAAAGACTTTTGTTCTCATAGTAGTCTTCCCTTTTTGTATCTTTCAGAAATTTGAGATTAAAAAGAAACATTTTTACTTATCATTTGAATTACTGCCTCACTGATAAAACTCTTGGGGGTTTTATTGTCTTTCCTATAAAACTGGCAGGGCCCTATTTAATGAAGGGACTCCAATTAATAATTTGTGCGTGGCTGTGTGGGGCTAGTGATTGGCTTGATAACTCTCTGGTGGAATTTCCTCCTGAGTGGAGGGTCGGGTATGGCTTGGAGGAGGACTGGGGCCACTGACCCTAGACCAGATCATGAGTAAGTTAAAGTTCACAGAGAGGGAGGCAGCCACTGGAGGTTTCCACGTGGCTCAATGCAGTTTCCTTACAGATTCATAGAATGCCACAGTTAGAAGGGACTTTTATCTTGTTCCAGTATCCCATTTCACAATAGAAGAAACTCAGACCCTGCGTGGTTAAACAGCCTGCCTGAGGTCACACAGTGCATCAGGGGCAGAGCTGGGGTAAAACCCGGGTCTCTGACTCACCCTTTGGCTACCTCTGAACATTGATCCGTGCTGTTCTCCTGCCTTGAAATGACCTCCCACCTGCTTTCCTTTTTCTTTTATAGATGTATTTTAAATTAGAGAAGTAAAACATGCATGCCATAATGGTCTTAAATACAGAGATGCACCTCTCCTTCCCCCATTTGGAAACACTGCTCAGCTTTTGAAACTAAAATATATTCTGGGTGTTACTTCTGTGCAACACATATATATGCAACTCTTTTTGATTGTTGTGTAATTGTAATTTATAATTTATTCAATGATTCTTCTATTGATGGCCATCCAAGTTGGGGTTTTTTATTTTGCCACTGATAAATAATGCTGTGAGAATAGATTCCCCAAACTGAGGTAGCTAGGACTAAGGGTATGTGTTGTAGCTACTGTCCGATTACTTTTCAAAAAGGTTGTGGTAGCTCTTGCCCCCTCCTCCCCCTCCTCATAAAGGCTTTATTTCTTTTTATTCTTTCCATCTAATTTTGTATTTATTGTTTATTATGCCTTGCAATTACTCACTCTTTTTTTCTTCCTTTCTTTTGCTCCATGGTCAAACTTCTCTTCATTTCTTTACTCCCCTCTTCATTAACATGGAAGATCTTCTATGATTTTCCATCCTACTAGTGGTTATTTTCCAACTAGAGCAGTTACAGTTAAAAATCCTATATTACTATATAACAATTAAATAATAAACATTCCTTATTCAAGACCTACTTCCCACTTTCTCCCTGTGCTCCGATCCACTCCTTGGTTTTAGTGAGATAGTTTAGAATTTTAGGAATTCTACTGTTTACCCTTGTATGTTTCTTCTTATTAATAAACAATTGAATTATAAATTCCAGGCATATTAACTTAATCCATTTACATTTTGCTATTTTCATCTCTTACCTTTGTCTCTCAAAGCTTGAAATCTGTCTACTTAGAGCACACTGTCAAATATTTCCTCAGATTAGGCCATTGGTTGAGTAGTTTCATAGTCTGAAAAAGAAATTTGGTTGTCCTGACAGATGAATAACATGTAGGTTGAGGTTTTTTCTCAGTAGTCATTGTTTAACTATGTCCTAGTTTTCAGTGTTGCAGTCAAGAAATCTGATGCTAATCTTATTATTTTTCCTATGTAAATACTCTGTTCAGTTTGTCTGAATGACTGTGTGATTTTTCTCTTAACCTTGGATTCTCTGACTCTTGATTTCCTGAAAGGACTACCAGAATAGCCTGTAAATAGTGCAAAGCTGAGTTCCATTGCTTATTGCAGTAAGGGAGGCCAGCTACCTTGACCAAGCATTTCAGAGGGAGGAGAGTGAGGGGGGGAACTTAGGAGGATTTTTAACATCTGGTCTAAGGCAGGTTGTGCAGTGCAGGGCTTGGAATTAGACAAAGCTTGTGATAAATAATTTAAAAGTCTGGTGATCTGGGAAGGGGATATTTGATTGGGATTAGTTGAGCCATCTATTGTTCAGATAAATGGATTTTGGGAAAATTCCTGATTCATCTTCCTGTGTAAGAGTTTCCTGAAATAGTAGAGATGTATTAATGCAGACAGTTGAATAGTAAAGTCATGTTAATGCAGATAATAAGATGTGTAGTTGCAAATGATTTTGGTTTGCAGTTTAAATATTTCACCAAGCCTAGACATGTGTCTTTTTTCCTCGTTAATGCTGCCTGAACTTGCTGTGAGCCCTTTTGGTCTGGAGAATTATGCCTTCTTTCAGATCAGGGAGGTTTTCTTCCCTTCCTTCCTTCCTTCCTTCCTTCCTTCCTTCCTTCCTTCCTTCCTTCCTTCCTTCCTTCCTCCCTCCCTCCCTCCCTCCCTCCCTCCCTCCCTCCCTCCCTCCCT